>JACTOM010000932.1:852157-889000 GCA_015832385.1 Elymnias hypermnestra | reverse complement strand
GGGGTAGGCAGAGACAACATCCTTCCACTTGCCACGATCCTTGCATATCTCCTTCGCTTCTTTCAATCTCATTAAACCTTTCATACAAGTTCGTCGGTTTAGAGTACTCTTGACCTGGCCGTTATTTAAAATGTCCTGGATTTGGTCCAGGAACGTTCGCCTCGGTCTTCCCCTTCCAACTTTCGCATTCACTCTTGACTCATAAATCCTTTTCGTCAGTCTCCTTTCATTCATTCTCTCTACATGCCCAAACCATCTAAGCATACCTTTTTCAATTTTAGTCACTACGTCTTCTGGGACTTAAATGTTCATAAAAGTTTACTAATAGTTTAACCATACAATGTCTGCTTTTGTTTATTAAAATAACACTCTGGTGTAGCGTCATGTTGCGCTAAAGCTTGAGATTGTAAAAAAACTCCATCTTGTATTTATAGGCTCATCTCTTATAAATTAAAACTTACTTCAAGGGTTCTCATTGTTATTCACAGCACTTATATAATCAAAAACATAAAAAATCACTAATAAACAACAAATCACACGCACTGTTAGGAACGGTCACTTTGTAACTGATTTATCTTTTGTTTTTTCTATTAGCTGGTGTTATCTCTTACGTTACCGAGAGAAGCGAAGTAGATAATACACAATATGACTTAAAAAGAAAGAGATGCTTATATTTCTGATAACCAGAGTTGATACAGAACTATCGTATCATGTCAAACAGTAGTTGACACGGACAATTTAAGGGCTGTAAAAGACCAGATTAACTTGAAATCAAAACTATATAAAATCAGCACTAGGGATATATAAAATGGATCTATTATCTATGAAATTATATGACTTGAGTGTAATCACAGTAGCATTAAATTTATTTCTAATAATATATCGATATTTTTCACTAAGTACTTAGTGATGTTGTATCTTCTATTATCTATCTATATATCTATGATACTAGTATGTCTTAAAGTTTTGTAGTCTGTTTACAATGTTTATAAATGTAACCTTAGCGTGTGTGTCTATAGTATGATATTTGTACGTATATTTATATAAATGTATTTAATATACACTGTAGTCAAATCTATCTCTATTAGATGTTTGATGTAGAAATTGTTAACGAAACGTATTTAAAATAATAATAAAAGTATTTAAAAATATCCTTGTTTTATTTTTATTACCTTTAATTAATGGATAGGTGTTGAAGTGCTTGTACGAAAACGCCACCATGTCTATCCAACTGCAGCGTGGAGTGCGACAGGGAGATGTAATCTCCCCGAAGCTCTTCACTGCGGCGTTGGAAGACCTCTTTAAGCTTATGGAGTGCAATGGACTGGGCATCAACATCAATGGCGAGTACATCACTCATGTACGGTTCGCCGATGACGTGGTCATTATGGCAGAGACTCTGAAAAATTTCAATGCAATGCTCGAGTCATCCACCCAGTCATCGTTGAAAACTTGGTAATCGATATCTTTGTCGAGTACATATACCTGGGACACATAGTCCAGCTAGGTAGGTCCAATTTCGACAAAGGTTAACCGGTTGGGCAGCGTTCGGGAAATTACGGCATCTCTTTTCCTCCAATATCCCTGAGTGCCTGAAGACAAAGCTTTTCGAACAGTGCGTGTTGCCAGTGATGACCTACGGCTCCGAAACGTGGTCACTGACTATGGGCCTCATACGAAAGTTCAGGCACTCAGCGTGCGATGGATGGGGCTATGCTTGGAGTTTCTCTACGTGATCAAATCAGAAATGAGGAGATCCGTAGCAGAACCAAAGTCACCAAAATAGCCTTACGAAGCGCGAACCTGGAGTGGCAATGGTAGTTGGGTGGTGCTGGAAGGTGCTAGAGTGGCGACCCCGCACCGGGCGGGGCAATGTAGGTAGACCCCCCACAAGGTGGACCGACGACATAAAGAGGATCGCCGGTAGCCGCTAGAGCCAGACGGTGCAAGATCGCGCCTTGTAGCATCATTTCGTGAGACCTATGTCCAGCAGTGGACCTCCATCGGTTGAAGCGAGAGAATGGATAGGAACTCAAAATATGAATTATAAATATTTTTTAACGCGTGACGCAAGTTACGTCTCTGTGCGTATATATATGTGTATGTTGAATTGTTACTGTACTCTATTAGCGATCATGATTATTTCATTAGTGGATTGCTATTAAATTACTATATTTGTTTTATATGCTGAGGTCTTTATAATTATATCAATGAAACGTTTACATGCACTACATCCGGTTTAACGCTATTCCGGAAACTCTCAAATTTAATCAACACTTCTGTTTAGTCGTCGTTTTGACGACGACTGTGATTGGTGGACTAATTATTTTTGAGTGGGGCGTTTGGTAGAAGAATTGTAGCACAGGAGACTGAAGGAATATTCGCCTAGTGACAGTTCTTAGTTTGTATCAACGATAGTATTGTGTTTTAAATTATTCAAAGTATGTAATATAATAATGAAGAATCTGAGAAGAGTATTATTTAACCTGCAAATTAGTGAGCGACTTAAAACCCACATACTACACAATAACGAATGTACCCTGGATTGTGGTCTATCGTTGAACAATTATTGATGGCTATTTGTGTGAACGTGGGTTTACCGTGGCGACAACGCTGCTAATAATAAAAATACTAATAAATTAACATTTTAACAAAAAAGAACCGCCTTCAAAACAAACTTACAAATATATTGTATTCCGAAGGACTTGGATTTCCACAGAATAAAACAAATATAACTTCGGACAGAGTAACACTCCGATTATATTTCACACGTAAACTGAATTCTCAATTATTCTACTACCCTATTTATAATATATTAATCAATGTATCAAATGAACAGTTAATATTTGAACAGTTCATATTCAGATAAATAATTCATTAATATATTATTAACAATTATCGGAATATAAATCGAGTAATTAAATGGACATAAACAGTATCTTCTAATATTTATGCGGCAACTACGTCACGTCCGTTAGGCGCCTATTGGGTACTCGTTAACAATTGATATGCTCTAAATATCATTAATTTGCTCCTAAGAATTGAGGAGATCCGTGACTTTGTCATGGATCCCATATTCGAAACCTAACCAAACTCTTCAAACAACCCTTGAAGTATATAAGAAATTTAATACAAATAATTTATTGAAATGTCAAATAACGAATTGTAAATTAAAATGCCATGTGTTTATTGTCAATATTAGAAATTATTAATTAAATTTTGTTTTTTAAATTTAAAATTTAGAAAAGAGAATTTATGTAGTATATTCTGAAAAATCGTATAATAAATGACGAGTGACAAATTGAAATGTCACGTGTCTTTTATTTGTGTATTAAAACTACCTAACCTTTAAACGAATTAGCATGATAATCGCTGCACATCTTCGTGACGCTAATCACGCATTTCATCCGTTAAAATTTTACACTCAAAGCCTAAAGAAGTTTCACTTCAATAACTAGAAATGTCCCTAAAATGTAAGTGGTCAAAACGTACGCAAAGACGTCACGTAGTCTGGGAAGCGTTTCAATCAATTGTTGGCAGACTCCCAGTCACTTATTTACGCGACTGTATGGCGCCCGCGGCTAGGGTGACCACGTATTTGAGCTAAAATGGAAAAATAAACCTACATTTTATTTTATTAAACTAATATTATAAAGTGGAAACATTTGTGTTTTTGTATGTATGTTTGTAACGTTTTCTCCAAAAACTACTGGACCGATATCAAAATTTTTTCATCGTTACAAAGCTGCACTTTCACTGAGCAATAGGCTATATTACTGTCTAAAAAAAATAGGGATCCCTAATAAAAATGCTGTTGGCACAATCTGGCGCTAAGCATTGGTACCTTGGAAGCGGCGTACTCGTGCCATCTGCAAGCTTTCCGACGTACTAATGTACTGGTTATCGGGAGGCGTGTGTATACGAGACGAGAGGGCGCTAATCTATAGATTATCTGTATTCGTAAGAAGTCTATAACTTGGTTGTCAACCACGAGGTTTAGGGACGGGCGCAAAAGGCCGCCTCGTGGGTTTTTGCCGGGAAAGTGCGGTAATTCCACACGTTATTTGGTTTTGTGGTGCCAGTGAAGTAGTTCGTCGCGTTTTGGAGGCCCCCTCTTTGCCGCCTATCGAAGTGCGGCGGGTCAGCGCGGCTAGGTTATTTCCGCCCCCGCGGTGGTCGCAGTTGGACTTCCCTGGGTGTCTTTGGAGTGGAATAGAAGACCGACGTCGCCTACACCAGCTTTGGATGCCTTGGTAGGTCACAGACACATTCCACAAATACACACACAAATTACACACCCATCATGAACAGCTACCTGCCAGAGCCATCGTCGTCGATGAGATCGGCGCCGGGAGACCAGGTAGATGCATAATTCACTCATATCTGTTCGACACCTAGGTGGATTCTCCCCTTAACATTCTCCTTCCAACGTCTCGGGACCAATTCGACCTGGACTTTTATGGACCGGGTCCAGGGTCACGGCCGCCGTGAACAAATGCATTAATATAATTCTAAGGTGTGAAAAAATTGGTCACAAAAAATCTGTCATCGCGTGCGCCTAAAACTATTGAAGATAGAACTAAAGAATGTTCTACGATATTATAGAACGTATTAATATCTACAAAAAAGTCCGCAATACAATATGTCCAACTACTGTAGTTATGCCACTATAAATACTTTTTATAATTTTAAAAGTTTATAAAAGTGCCGACAATAATCAAACTGTATTATTCATACCTCTGTATTAAGCCTTGTCCTGTTAAATGATATTTTATTAAAGACCGTTTCAATCCCTGTAAAATACTTAGATCGGTATCTAAGTGGGTGCAACCGCGGGGCATTGCTATATCCTTTGTAAAATAGCTTGATTAAATATCCCAATAAACTATTAATAAATAAATGTACGAAAGGAAGGCATACTTTTTATTGAATCATTATACACTAGCCGCTACACTTCGGCTGTGTAAAATTGTGTTGTTGGGTAGCAATTTAGGCTAATTATTTTACAAATAAGACACATACTTATGAATTGTCCTTTCTCAGGCTTTAGACTATCTATATACAAAATTTCATTGATATCGGTTCAGTAATTTTTGCGTGAAAGAGCGATGGACAGTCAGAGTTACTTTCGCATTTATAATATTAGTAAGGAAGCCGAAGACTGCCACATTGGTCTAGTGGTTAGCATGTTCGACTACAGGTCCTGGGTTCAAGTCCCGGGTCGGGCCAATTCCAACGCGATATTGAGTTTTCTACTAAGATTTTCTCAATATTTTCCCGAAGTTGGAAAGTTGGCGGTGTGATCAACCCCCGTGCCTCGTAGAGCACGTTAAACCGTCGGTCCTGCGCCTGATCTCTCTCCGATTGCATCTGATTATCACATTGGACTATGAGAGTGAAGGAATAGAGAGTGCACTTGGGTACTATGCTTTCCTACAGTGGAGCAGCGTGGAAGGTCTACGCTCTAATAACCCTCTCTCATATAAGTGAGGCCTGTGCCCAGCAGTGGGACGTTAATGGGCTGCTACTTACCTTTTACCAACAGCCTAAAGAGTAATTTTAAAGCTTCTATCTCTAAAAGTGTCATTAATTCTATTCCTTACAACCTTCTTCTTTCTCCGGCGTTCTTCGATTTTAATTGGTCCGCTAAATCCTTTTTTATTATTGCCATCCATGTTAACTTGAGTCTACCACGACTTTTTGGACTTGATTCCAGTTGTAAAATGTTTTTGTCATGTCAAAAACATGCCTTCGCATGACCATACTAACGCAGGCGAGCTTCTGTAAGCTTTTCTGGTATTCACCTGAATTTAAAGCTACCTCAGACCTTTTATTCATATTATAAACTAGCCTTAGGCTTTATACTTTATCAATGAACCAATTTTCATTTATTTCGGTTCTAAATTTTTCTCAGAAAAATTCAAGTAAATCTAGATTTTTAGGTTTTTGTCAAAATATCGCCAAAAACAAAGGCTATGATAAGATTTAAATTTGTTATTAAACTGTTGATTTTTTATTTCGAAACGATGGTCACCACGAAACGCTTCCTAAAAATCAGGGTCCACAAAAACGGCTGTATTTTTGTAAATAATAAAATTTTCTTTTCGTAAATTTGCCACAATAAACTTAAAACAAGATATTAAAACTTTGTGCATTCGATTTTATGGAATTAACTTAATTATTACAAATAAAACCCCTTCATCAATCGTGCATATTACTCTATTCGATTTTCTGTAGTATTTATAAATAAATATATGTCGGAGTGTAATAGTCTGTGGAACGCTGGCGCCATCTTTGTATCGGCGTGGGGGCAGAGTCAATAAGTGGCAGTCCGGTCCGTCTCTCGGCAGTTCTCGAGCGGCGGTTGGCCGGAGTGGTCGACTATTGAAACTGTCGCGTTCCTAGCTATTATTGTTAATGAGTTTGTGTAAATTGATATAGGGAACATTAAGTGATTGAACATTATAATCCAAGTTAATTAATAAAGTGTTTGATTGCACCAACATTACCCACGAATGCCCACAGAATAAGAAATGAAATAATGGATCCAATTAATAACGATGTCGGCGGAGAACCCTACGCCCCTGTGCTTTATGCTTCTCCGTTGCTCTTATTCTCCGACATATATATCTAAAGAGGGAGAAAGAATTTCTTTCAAAAGCAAATTCATTACCTTAAAAAGAGCTTTATTAAAAGAAAGACAAACGACAAGCAAACGTTGGTACTTTCGATACACTGTAGCCTGTTTTAATATTGGGCTAATAGGCTAATCGTTCGTTGAGATAAGCAAATAAACAAACGAATTCTTCAAGTTTATAATATTACTTTATAAACAACATATTAAGAAAGCTCCTGCCCCGAAATAGAAGACAGGCGATAGTACTAAAGACACCTTTGTCAAAGGGACGGAATAAAAATAATCCTGATAAAATAAAATCAATGTTTTATTTACGCTACATTATGTTAGTATAGCTAAACGAATCGAAAGTTTTATAAAAAACTAGCAGACCCAACAGACTTCGTTTGTCAAAAAGATTTGGAATGTGGCAGATTTAACTTTTACGAATGATGTGTTTGGTAAATAAATAAAATATATAAAAAAGTGCAAATTGTTTCTTTGATGTTAGCAACACACCTACATTGCTTAGACAACAGTGAGTACTTGTAATTTATTATGAACCTCATTGAACAACAATAAAGCTCAAATTGACTCTACATTTTAGTTAGAAAACGTTTGTATGGGCAACAGAAAAGGGCTGTTTTTAGGGTTTTCCCCTGCATTTATTAAAACTTTTCTCGCCGTAAAAACCATCTTTGGACTTCAACGAACATTTAAAAAATACGAATTGTCAACATTAACCCAGGCTTTGTTGAGTTATGTGCTTACCAACACATTTTGCTTATCATTTTTATATTATAACAGATAGCATTACTTTATTTTAAATCAATCAGCTGCTGCTCGGGTCAACGAACGCGAAATCGTAGTGCACAAAACCGGGGTGCTACGTCCTTGAAGGCAGGGTCAAAGCACTTTCACTCTACCTGGTTATTTCGTCGTTCGTCATTAGTACTTTCGTCTGTCTTCGTTTTCGGGAGTAGTTTCCTATGCAAGTAGCAGCCCATTAACGTCTCACAACTGGGCACAGGCCTCCTCACTCGTAGGAAAGAGGGTTTTTAGAGCATACACCCACAAGGGTGCTCTAGTGCGGATTGGCATAGTACACAAGTGCACTCTCATAGTCCGATGTGACGGTAATCAGACAGGACTGACGGCTTAACGTACTCTCCGAGGCACGGGGGTGGATCACACCGCCAATTTCCCAAATTCGGGTAAATATTGAGAAAATCTTAATAGGTAACTCAATATTGATTTCGAATTGGCCCGACCCAGGACTCGAACCCAGGACCTCAAGTCTGTAGCCGAACATACTAACCACTACACCAATGAGGCACTATAACATGATTTCTTTTAATCAACTTTTGTCATGGCATGTCGTAGCATCGTAGCAATGCTACGTAGCTGATTGTATTTGCGCAAGAAATTAATTCGTGCAGTGATAATGTTAACAGATTATATCAACACGGCCTCTTGTCCTTATTACGCAGTATTTCAGGTGTGATATATAAAAAATATTGATAGACCAGCTGACCCGGGAAACTTCGTACCGCCCCAGAATCAATAAATAAAAAAACTGAATGTTTCAACTTTAGTCAGAAGTACAATTCGTGATTTAAAAAACGCGACGTTTACGCCCAAATTCCCGCCAAATTCCGTCAAGTATTATAGATGCGATCAGAAATTGTTGGTTGTCAATGTCAAATGTCAAAAAGTATGTCAGAAGTAAAACTTCTTTGCTAAACCAATTTTTAAGTCTTGTTTCTATTTATACAAGTGTAAAACTTTAAATGGGTTAAAAATGAATGAATTACTCATCAAATGTTTACTCTACGCTGATGATCAAGTAATACTTGCGTCATCCGCTAACGAGCTTCAGGAGATGCTAAATATTATGAATGAAGCTTTGAAAGGGAAAGGAATGAAAGTGAATGTAAACAAAACGAAAGTTATGCTTTTTGAACGAGATGAATCTATGATGAATGGCAATATTTTGATAGATGGGGAACAAGTGGAAGAGGTGAAAGAATTTGTATACTTGGGATCTAAATTTACAAAAGATGGAACATGTGAAAGTGATATCGAAAGGAGAGTGAATGCAGGGAATATGGTAAATGGTGCTCTGCATGCTTTTATGAATAGCCAGATGGTGTCTCAAAGGGCTAGACTGGCAGTGCATGCTGGAGTGTTGGTGCCAACACTTATGTATGGTAGTGAAAGTTGGGTATGGCAGAAGAATCACAAAAGTAAAATAAATGCGGTAGAGATGAGAGCGTTGAGAAGCATGAGTGGATTAAAACTGAGTGACAGAGTGAGAAATAGTGTGATAAGAGAACGTTGTGGTATAAAAGAAGACGTAGTGACTAAAATTGAGAAAGGTATGCTTAGATGGTTTGGGAATGTTGAGAGAATGAGTGAAAGGAGACTGACAAAAAGGATTTATGAGTCAAGAGTGAATGCGAAAGTTGGAAGGGGAAGCCCAAGGCGAACGTTCCTGGACCAAATCCAGGACATCTTAGATAACGGCCAGGTCATGAGTACTCTAAACCGACGAACTTGTATGAAAGGTTTAATGAGTATGAAAGAAGTGAAGGAGATATGCAAGGATCGTGGCAAGTGGAAGGATGTTGTCTCTGCCTACCCCTATGGGAATGAGGCGTGATGCTATATGTATGTAAAACTTTAGATTTTCGAGACTTAGACGCAGGGAAAAAAGTAGATATGTTAGGAATTGTAATGTTAATGAATGTAATTTTCATTGAAATTTTAAAAGTTAAAACAAATTATTTATTGAACTCTCAAATGACGAATTGTAAATATGCCACGTGTTTTTTGTCAATATAAGAAATTATTTTTATTCTATATTTTATGAAAAATAATATATTGTAATAGTATATTGACGGCCTCTCTGGCGCAGTAGTGCGAGTATTCGCTTTGCTAGCGGAGGTCCCGGGTTCGATCCCCGGTAGGACGAATTTAGGAAATTGTACTTTCTAATTTGTCTGAGTCTGGACTGGTGGGAGGCTTCGGCCGTGGCTAGTTAGCACCCTACCAGCAAAAACGTACCGCCAAACAAAGAGATTTGTGTTCCGGTACGATGCTGTGTTGAATCCGTAAGGGTTATATCGCCTCTGAACAGATTAGCGCGCTTCCATCTTAGACTGTATCATCACTTACCATCAGGTGAGATCACAGTCAAGCGCTAATCTGTCAGCAATAAAAAAAAATTAAATGACGAGTGGCAAATTAAAATGCTAAATGTTATTTTTGAATATTAAAACTACCTAACCTTCAAAAGAATTAGCATAAAAAACGCTGTATATCTTCGTAATGCCAATCACGCGTAAAAAATTTACCCCCAAAGCCTCAAAAAGTTTCACTTCAAAAACGCGACCTTTACGCGCCCTATTCCCGCCAAAGTCCGTAAAATATTATAGTTGCGATCAGAAATTATTGGTTGTCAATGTCAAAACAAATAAAAAAAGTAAGTATTCTTTTAAATTTAATTTCTGAACGACGAGACGATCATCAAACGTTTGACAGATGCTAATAGTATCTAAAGGGAAAGCGATATTCTTGTTTTTTAATTTTTCACCTCTCTACAACCATTCTACCACCAAATCAGTCCAGCTGTTATCGAGTTTTACCGAGAGTAACGGACAGCAATTCGTTTATATATATATATATATAGAGACGAATTGCTTGTAGTTCTCGGGGGACGGCCCGCCGGCGCGGTCGACTTATGAAACTGTCGCGTTCCTAGCTATTATTGTTAATGAGTTTGTGTAAATTGATATCGGGAACATTAAGTGATTGAACATTATAATCCGAGTTAATTAACAAAGTGTTTGATTGCACCAACATTACCCACGAACGCCCACAGTATGGATACCATTAATGACGATGTCGGCGAAGAACCCTACGCCCCTGTGCTTTATGCTTCTCCTTCTCTCTTGTCTCCGACATATATAAAAAGATTAGCGTTTTATTTATTTACTAGCAATGCCCCTTGGTTTCACCCGCGTAGATACCGATCTCGTGGCAGTGGAAAGTCGACTAAGAGTCAAGGTCAATATTTGCCTGAAGTTGGGAAGTTGGCGGTGTGATCCACCCCCGTGCCTCAGAGAGTACGTTAAGCCGTCGGTCCTGCGCCTGACCTCTCTCCGGTCGTGTCGGATTCCCGTCCCATCGGACTATAAAAGTGAAGGAATAGAGAGTGCACTTGTGTACTATGCCTGCCAATCCGCACTGGAGCAGCGTGGTGGGTCTATGCTCTAAAAACCCTCGCTCCTCTGGCTACTACTTACTTACTTTTTAAAAGTTTTATTTCATTAAGTTTCCCATTATTAGATATAACCTTCCATTCATAATCCAATCAATATACAGATTTTACTTTACAATGAATATATATCTAACTAATACTTATTAAATTCGTAACATCATTTGCGTAGAATGTCCGACATTAGTCAATTTAAAAATTCTCTACAGGTATTGAAAGAACGTTTTTAATTTGGTCCATAAATTTTTAGGTTAAGTGTAATAAGTTAAAGATTACTTTCTCCTATAAAATTAAAGAAGAGATTTATTTGTAGAACTTAATCGCCTCCATGTAGCGCCACACCCAGTCTTCGTTGAGAACTCAGCTCTTGAAATTGTTGACGAGTACACATACCTGGGACATATGGTCCAGCTAGGTAGGTCCAATTTCGAGAAGGTGGTGAACCGCCGAAACCAACTCGGTTGGGCAGCGTTCGGGAAACTACGCCAGATAGTTTCTTCCGATATTCCTCAGTGCCTGAAGACCAAAATCTTTGAATAGTGCGTGTTGCCAGTGATGACCTACGGCTCCGAAACGTGGTCGCTGACTTTGGGCCTCATACGAAAGTTTAGTCACTCAGCGTGCATTGGAGAGGGCTATGCTCGGAGTTTCTCTACGTGATTGAACCAGAAATGAAGAGATCCGTAGTAGAACCAGAGTCACCGACATAGTCCTACGAATCGCGAACCAGAAGTGGCAATGGGTGGGGCACATAGTCCGAAGGACCCATGGACGTTGGGGGCCGAAGGAGCTGGAGTGGCGACCCCTCACTGGGCGGCGCAGTGTAGGCAGACCCCCCATAAGGTGGACTGATGATATAAATAGGGGCGCCGGTAGCCGCTGGAGGCAGGCGGCGCAAAATTCGGGCCTTGTGGAGGTCATTACGTGAGACCTATGTCCAGCAGTGGAAGTCCATCGGTTGAAGCGACGACGACGAATCGTCTCAAAACTTCCACAACACTTTGACGTGGTTTTGTTTTTTAATTTAGATTTTTAAATTCGTTATATCTTTTGAATGGAATGTCCGATTTTATTAATTTGAAAAGTATTTTACAGGCATTGAAACAGTCTTTAATATAGTAAAATTAATAGGATAACGATCCATACAGAGGTTTGAAGAACATGGTTTGATTATTGTCGCCAATATTATTAACTTTTAAAATGTAATAAATAAAAATTTTTACAGAAAAGAACAAAACGAACTTACAAATATATCGATATGCTCTAAAAAGTAAGAAATAATTGCATATTCTTTTTTTAGAGTTCTTCGTATTCTTATATTTCGAGTCGGCGTCAGCGAAGGTAGATGTGTCCCGCGTGTCCACTTGGCAGTTCCGGCGCCACTTCCGTCTACGGCTCCAAATATAAAACTACGAACAACTCTAAAGTAGCAAAACTCGTAAATTAACAAATTTATCTCAATATGTGGTAGGTTAGTTATTTTGCCACCCCGCTATACGCAGAAGTGCCCCCCCCCCCCCCCTTACCACCGCTTTAAACATAATATAAATATTGCAATGCAGCAACAAATTTAAGCTCATTGCTATTTGATCACAGACAGTTATATATTCTGCCAAAAATCGAACATTTACTGTAAGCCGTTGAGGAGTTCCATTGATCATCATAATTAACTACGACAATCACTTATCCATACCAAAGTTACGGTAGGTGACTCAAATATCCGGAGATCTTACAAAAGATTCTGCCGAGTATCGCTAATTTCCTCCTAAGAATTGAAGAGTTCCGTTACTTTGTCATCACTATCATCAAACCACCCTTAAAGTATATACTTTCTAATGAAAAACGAATCCTCGAAATCGGTTAGCGTGATCTTGAGTTATTCGTCCATTTGTCGCTTAATGCAAATTTAACTTGCACTTATCCGGTTTTCTCATGGATGCCATCATCAGAACTGGATCAAAAAAAAATTGAGACCCTACGACAAACACCACCTTTCATATAAAAAAAATCATCGAGATCGGATCACCCAGTCGAAAGTTATGAGGTAAAAGTAAAAAAATAGGTAGCAGCCCATTAACGTCCCACTGCTGGGCACAGGCCTCCTCACTCCGAGGAGCGAGGGTTTTTAGAGCATAGACCCACCACGCTGCTCCACTGTGGATTGGCAGGCATTGTATACAAGTGCGCTCTGTATTCCTTCACTCTCATAGTCCGATGTGACGGGAATCCGACACGACCGGAGAGAGGTCAGGCGCAGGACTGACGGCTTAACGTGCTCTCCGAGGCACGGGGGTGGATCACACCGCCAACTTTCGAACTTCGGGCAAATATTGAGAAAATCTCAATAGAAAACTCAATATTGATTTTGAAGTGGCCCGACCCGGGACTCGAACCCAGGACCTCATGTTTGTAGTCGAACATACTAATCACTAGATCAATGAGGCAGTTCAATTATATTGAGTTATTAGGTTACAAACACGAATTAAAAACCTCCTCCTTTTTTTGAAGTCGGTTAACAAAATAGTTACAGTAGCGTAAAGTTCTACAAAAAAAGTTTTGCATTTGAATTGACTAATTTCTGACATTCTAGGTACATGATGTTACGAATTTATAGATAGATAGATAGATAGTTTATTGCACACTTTTAAATTACAAACGTAACATTTAGAACTAATTAACAGTTAAAAAATATACAAAAGCGTGCAACGGACTGCCTTATGACTAAGTAGTGATCTCATCTAGGCAACCCCCATTTATATTGTTTCTTTTCATTTAAATAAAATACATACATACATATAGCATCACGCCTCATTCCCATAGGGGTAGGCAGAGACCATGTCCTTCCACTTGCCACGATCCTTGCATAACTCCTTCGCTTCTTTCATTCTCATTAAACCTTTCATACAAGTTCGTCGGTTTAGAGTACTCTTGACCTGGCCCTTATTTAAAATGTCCTGGATTTGGTCCAGGAACGTTCGCCTTGGTCTTCCCCTTCCAACTTTCGCATTCACTCTTGACTCATAAATCCTTTTTGTCAGTCTCCTTTCATTCATTCTCTCTACATGCCCAAACCATCTAAGCATACCTTTCTCAATTTTAGTCACTACGTCTTCTTTTATACCACAACGTTCTCTTATCACACTATTTCTCACTCTGTCACTCAGTTTCAATCCACTTATACTTCTCAACGCTCTCATCTCTACCACATTTATTTTACTTTTGTGATTCTTCTGCCATACCCAACTTTGAGACACCATCTGGCTATTCATGGAATAAAATATATTATTAATATTATAAAGTTGTGTTTTATTTGTTCTCACTGGTAAAATAACCTAGTTTAGAATGTAAATTTAAACATTACATCCGATTAATATAACTAAATTAATTGAAGTGAGGTTTTGTTGATTTTTAAATTCTAGGGGTGTATAAAAAATGTGATAATGACTGTATTAGTTAGATATATATTCGTTGTAAAGTAAAATTTGTTTATTGATTACATTATCAATGTAAGTGTATCTAATAATGGTGAATGGAAACCGCGTGGTATTGCTAATTTGTATATAAAATAGCGAGGCTCCCCCTCCGCCGCGCGCGATGTTTTACAGTCCTAAATTAGAGTAATAAACTCTTTGATCCTTTAGCTATCCAGTGGTATAATTGAATTTCTGATGGAGGTAACAGTTTTTGAATTACCTCCCAATGAATGGGATTTTAAAAAGGTATTCACGTTAAGATATAAGAGGATGTAAAAGTTGTTAGTCTCTTTGCCCCATATATAAAAGTAAAGAAAACTATTATAGATATAAGAATAGAAGACATTATTTAGTTTTTCTATGTATATTAGTCCTTTTTGGCAAGATATCCACCTACGTACGTTAACAATGAAAGAAAAACCCACCCCACGATCAGAAGTTGCCAATGTTGTCCAATGATTCACCACCCCCGAGGTATATAAGGCGAGGGTTTCCCCCAAAGCCCTTAGTCGCTTTTCGTTCAAGGTGGGGGCTGGTTGCTCGCCGCTCCGATGGGAAACTTTTTACGTAACACGAACGATCACAATTTTCCAACGTGAACGTAAGTAACAATACATTTTATTTTATATAAGTTTTTCAAATCTAGGCCTTTACAGCGTCATTGAATCGTCAAATATCGTTTATTCATTTTATCATTTCCAAGATGAAAAAATCTTTATTCAAGTAGGCTTTTACAGCGTTTTTGAATCGTCAAATATCGTTTATTCATTTATCATTTCCAAGATGCAAAAATTCTTTATTCAAGTAGGCCTTTACAGCGTTTTTAAATCGTCAAATATCGTTTATTCATTTTATCATTTCCAAGATGCAAAAATTCTTTATTCAAGTAGGCTTTTACAGCGTTTTTGAATCGTCAAATATCGTTTATTCATTTATCATTTCCAAGATGCAAAAATTCTTTATTCAAGTAGGCCTTTACAGCGTTTTTAAATCGTCAAATATCGTTTATTCATTTTATCATTTCCAAGATGCAAAAATTCTTTATTCAAGTAGGCTTTTACAGCGTTTTTGAATCGTCAAATATCGTTTATTCATTTATCATTTCCAAGATGCAAAAATTCTTTATTCAAGTAGGCCTTTACAGCGTTTTTAAATCGTCAAATATCGTTTATTCATTTTATCATTTCCAAGATGCAAAAATTCTTTATTCAAGTAGGCTTTTACAGCGTTTTTGAATCGTCAAATATCGTTTATTCATTTATCATTTCCAAGATGCAAAAATTCTTTATTCAAGTAGGCCTTTACAGCGTTTTTAAATCGTCAAATATCGTTTATTCATTTTATCATTTCCAAGATGCAAAAATTCTTTATTCAAGTAGGCTTTTACAGCGTTTTTGAATCGTCAAAAATCGTGTATTCATTTATCATTTCCAAGATGCAAATATTCTTTATTCAAGTAGGCCTTTACAGCGTTTTTAAATCGTCAAATATCGTTTATTCATTTATCATTTCCAAGATGCAAAAATTCTTTATTCAAGTAGGCTTTTACGGCGTTTTTGAATCGTCAAATATAGTTTATTCATTTATCATATCCAAGATGCAAAAATTCTTTATTCAAGTAGGCCTTTTCAGGACTTTTGAATTGTCAATTTTTTTTTTACACACACTACTTGTAATGTACGTCTGATGATGGTATTAAAGAAGAGCTTAAAATCTAAAGTTACGAGGGTTCCTTCGCGCCTTGAGAAGAGCCCACAACAAACTCATTCGGGTATTTTGTATTTTTTTTGTTACCATTATCATTACAATATCATATTAATTTAATATATTTCAATTCAAATTAGAGCAGTTCGTTCACTCCCACGCGTTTCTATCGTCTAAGTTATATTGTAACTTTTAATATGGTTTTTCGATTAACTTCCTTTTAAACTAATTTTAAGTAGTTTCTATTTTTAAGTAGCTATACTTAAAAAGCATGATTTTTTTCTTTTACGTAGATACCAACCTCGTGGCAATGAAAAGACTGAACAAAATGAATGAACATTGTTTTGCTTACGACTGGCATTTTAAAATTCGTTATATCTTTTGAATGGACTGTCCGATATTAATGATTTAAAAAGTATTTTACAGTTATTGAAACGGTCTTTAATAAGATAAGGATAAATAATAAATTGATACAGAGGTATGAATAATATGGTTTGATTATTGTCGGCATTTTAATTAACTTTTAAAATGTAAAAAAGTAGTCACACTGGCATAACTACAGTATTTGGACAAATGGTATTCGTGATTTTTTTTAGATATTAATACGTCTTATAATACTGTAGAACATTTTTTTGTTGTATCTTCAATAGTTTCAGCGCGATGCCAGACTTTTTATGAAAGTAATATAGCCTATGTCGCTCAGTGAAAATGCAACATTCTAATGGTGAAAAACATTTTGAAATCGGTCCAGTAGTTTCTTTATAAAAACATTACAAACGTACATACATACAAAAACACAAGATATTCTTAGGCTGTAGATAAAATATAAATAAATATGACATTCAAAGTTTGTAAAAGCTTCACCCTAAAGTGTGTAATATAACACTCTTTACTCATATTATAAACGGAAAAATAACTGTCTCTCTGTTGCTTTTTTACGCCAAAACTACTGAACAGATCTTAATTAAATTTGGTACACAGATAGTCAAGAACGTGAAAAAGGATCATATTTAGAGCTAGAAGCTTGAAACTTATGTTTTAGGCTGTTGGTTTAATATATACCAATATCACAATCAAAATTTGTAAAAGGTTTACCTTCGAGGGTGTAAAATAACAATCCTTACTGATATTACAAATGTGAAAGTAATTTTGTCTGTCTGTCGTGCTTTTACGCAAAAACTACTGAACAGATTTTAATGAAATTCAGCGCACAGATAGTCTAGAGCCTGAGAAAGGATATATGTTACTTTTTAACACGAAAAAAAGGTTGTAAAGGATGCAGGTATCGTTATATTTGAGCTAGAAGCTTGAAACTTATTTTTAGGCTTTATCCTAAAGTGTGTAAAATAAAAATCTATATTTATATAATAAATTGGAAAGTAACTCTGTCTGTCTGTCGCGATTTTACGACAAAAATACTGCACAGATTTATATTAAATTTGGTATATAGATAGTGTGGATCCTGAGGAAGGACATTAAGGTCTTATCAGGGAAACATTGCCTTATTTGTAAAATCACAATTCCATGCGGACGAAATCCCGAGCACAGCTATATGTATAAATATATTNATCTTAATAGAAAACTCAATATCGATTTTGAACTGGCCCGACCCGGGACTCGAACCCAGGACCTCATGTCTGTAGTCGAACATGCTAACCACTAGACCAATGAGGCAGGCAGCATTTTAGCTATATAATATCATAATTAATACACTTCTACCAACGACTTTTCATTTACCAGAAAGGTTGAGCTGTAGATAAAGCTTTTAAGCTCGCCTTTATTCACTTTGTGTAATAAAGTTTATAAATAAAAACGTTTAAGGACACTACTCCAATGTCGAGTTATTTTTTATGTTAAACTTCATAGTGAAAGAGAAATTCCAAGCGTATAATTATTATTATATTGAATTACTAAGGCCGACCAGATTTAAGTAAGTTAAGTAGAAGCCCATTTACGTCCCACTCTTGGGCACAGACCTTACTCATAGGAGAGATGGTTTTTAGAGCATAGACCCACCAAGCTGATAAACTGCGGGTTATTAGGCATAGTACACAAATGCACTCTGTATTCCTGAACTTTCATAGTGGGATGTGTCGGCAATTCGACACTTACAACGGCATAACGTGCTCTCCGAGGCAAATATTGACAAAAAACTCAATATCTCATTTGGATTCACTGGATCCAGTAATTGAACCCAAGACCTCATGGTTGCAGCCGTACAAGCTGATCACTAGACAAATGAGGCAGTCGATCAGGTTCGCTTGTTAACAATTTGCTGAATTCAATTCGTACGTAACAAACTCAGCATTATTTAGTAGTTTAAAAGTTTTACCACATTTGGCTGTATTCCAGGCTTAATTTGGCTTAATACATTTCATTTAAAATGACATAATTCGGAACATTTATCTATGAAAATGGCAAAATAGTTCAGGGAAACGTCGCTTTCTCAAATTTAAAGAGTTATAATAACTATTGGTCGTCCAGTGATTGAAATTCGATCACAATTAATTTAAATTATAAGTTAGAACATTATTAGGGTTCTATTATAAAAGACTATACTCAAAAAAACAAATGTGTCCCTATACCATCACCAATTTCGAAAAAAGTTACGTAAAAAATCACGATTTTTTAAGAAAAGTTAACCTACCTTAGTAACATGTCTAATACAACCTTCTTAGTGCTTTTGAGACTAAAAACTTTTTTGATGTAACCTTATGACATTTGACATAATTGTCAGCCATTGACAGATGCGCATATATACTCTATACGCGTGTAATGTGTTTTTATTGATTTATGCATGATTTTTAAAAAGATTATCGTTTTACACTACTCTTTTATAGAAAATATAAGTGTTGGAAATATAATACTCCTCCATCAGCACAATTTTCTTAAAAACGCGTATGACAATATTGCTAAACTTAAATATATTGAAAAATCACAGAACTATTATAAAATACTATTCAGCATAGTTTACAATTTAGAAATTAATACTCAAAAATTTGAACAATTGATTTGTTTCATCTTGTTACCAGAAAGCTGTAATAAGAGGTAATTTGCCTCATACAAGATGAACGCCCTCTCTTAAACTGCCTCATCATTTATCATCAGATATGTATTTTTTTATACTGGAGCACAAAAGCCTCTATCTCTCCCGATTAGATTTCACTGGCATGCCACTTTTTTTATCGAAGTGGCGAAGGTTGATGTTTTCATCCCAATGTTAAACAATATCGTATACTCACCATGGGAGAAAAATAGAGCATCCACACCCGCAGACTTTCATTGCAGGATTTTGCAGGCAAGAATGCCTTATTTTTCTCCCTAGGTCCTATTATTTTGACACCAGAACCGAAAGTCAGATTGACAAACTCGTAGGGATGCCGATTCTTTACGAAAGAAAACGATTATTGAATCGATTCAATACGTAACCTGATATATCGATTTAAAAATCGATATACGAGTATTTTTAATTTGAAAAAAGCGAAAAAATATCAGTAAACAATTCCTTATCAGCAAAATTAGGGACTTTTTTAGTTCAGAGAATACAATAATAGCTATTATTGTTATTAGCCTAATTTGGTCAGGTGAGAAAGAACACATTTGTTACATTAAAAAGTTAAGAAAATTGATGATAAACTTATAGTTCCCATTACATAATATATCAACTTTTCGTTTTAGCCAGTTACTAATAGGATCATTCTTGGAAGCTCTATCTTCCGAAGTGGTTTTAAACATAAATTTCTTCCCAACAAATTCCACAATTACTTAATATAATATGTTATACACTTTATTATTCACAACACTTGAATTATATATTGAGTTTTTTTATATCGCTTCTCTCCGTGGTGGGGCGAAAACATTAGGTGAAGATGTGTATCTATCTCAAAAGAGTACTCGCCTCGACGGGTGGACGGCCTCGCTGGCGCAGTGGTGAGAGTATTCGCTTTGCTAGCGGAGGTCCCGGGTTCGATCCCCGGTAGGACGAATTTAGGAAATTGTATTTTCTAATTTGTCTGGCTAGTAGGTATCGGCTCTTAACAGATTTGTGCGCTTCCATCTTAGACTGTATCATCACTTACCATCAGGTCAGGTCACAGTCAAGCGCTAATCTCTCAATAAAAAAGAAAACTTCCATTTCCTTTTTAACAATAATTGTAGTAAATTATTAAATGTACAACTTCCGCTTTAACAATGTGCCTCCCAATAAATTAATAATTGCTAACATACTTCAGGTGCAACTGGGTCGAAATATCGACAAAACACATAAGCGCCATCATGAACACGAAAATCAAGGCATACATAAACAAATTATTGACGCAGAAGCAAAATCAATCAACAAATAAAAAAGTCAAAAACAATCGTTACTACTATTTTTAGTAAAGAGAGAGAGAGGCGGAGGAATTTAAACACAGTAATGTCGCGAGTTTTTCGTTAATAG
The DNA here is from genome assembly GCA_015832385.1 of Elymnias hypermnestra. Taxonomy (NCBI): domain Eukaryota; kingdom Metazoa; phylum Arthropoda; class Insecta; order Lepidoptera; family Nymphalidae; genus Elymnias; species Elymnias hypermnestra. The sequence continues at coordinate 868,490 of JACTOM010000932.1, read as the reverse complement.
CAAACATGAAAATCATAAAATATGGTAGTCTTACATGAACATTTAAGTTCCAAGAGCCACTTTAGCGTCATTCGATCCGGGGGGCAATCGACGCAAAATACATCTATGCAGGGCAAGCTACTGTATTTAATTCGATTTGCGTCGGAAGGATTACTCATTACAAGTTAAAATGCTATATAGTTTGAACCTTAGAAATTATAACAATTGATTTATTTCATCTTGTTACTAGGAAGGATGTAGGGAGAATGAATGAAAGGAGACTGACAAAAAAGATTTATGAGTGAATTCGAAAGTTGGAAAGGGAAGACCAAGGCGAACGTTCCTTAACCAAATCCAGGACATTTTAAATAAGGGCCAGGTCAAGAGTACTCTAAACCGACGAACTTGTATGAAAGGTTTAATGAGAATGAAAGAAGCGAAGGAGATATGCAAGGATCGTGGCAAGTGGAAGGACGTTGTCTCTGCCTACCTCTATGGGAATGAGGCGTAATGCTATGTGTGTATATATGTACTAGGAAGCTGTATTACGAGCTAAATTGTCTCTAACAAGATTAACGCGTTTCCATCTTAGACTGCATCATGACTAAAATAAATCATGAAGTCCAAGTCCTGAAAATCTAAACACAGTGTTATTTAACCCTTTAAAGCGGCGAAACCGTAATATACAGATACATTTTATAGATAAATAATTTTATGGTTTTTACCAAAAACAAATAAAATCGAATTTCTTTTTTCAAGTGTTATCACTGAATCGATTTAATAGTACATATCGATCTAAAGTATCGATTATCAGATTAATCGATATCTACTATTAAATCGATTCAGTGATAACCCTTGAAAAAAGAAATTCGATTTTATTTGTTTTTAGTAAAAACCATAAAATTATTGTTACTAGGAAGGATGTAGGGAGAATGAATGAAAGGAGACTGACAAAAAAGATTTATGAGTCTAGAGTGAATTCGAAAGTTGGAAAGGGAAGATCAAGGCGAACGTTCCTAAACCAAATCCAGGACATTTTAAATAAGGGCCAGCTCAAGAGTACTCTAAACCGACGAACTTGTATAAAAAGTTTAGTGAGAATGAAAGAAGCGAAGGAGATATGCAAGGATCTAAAGAATCGATTCTCAGATTAATCGATTTCAGATGGCCATCCCTAATCTCGCGAATGTGGAAACTCTTTTTTTGTCACGTGGATTTAACATCAATTCAACATAATATTTTAGTAATTGTATACTATATAATGATAAGGGAATGAATCACTAGAATTATAACAACGAAAGAGAACAATGTGTCTAAAAATAAACTAATTCTGGATGTATAAAGACAAAAAAAGGATATCAGAAATACGCTCCGTTCATAGTGAACAGCTATTACAATAGGTGTTAATATAAAGCGAATTCCCTCCAACAATTAGTTTTCTATATACGGAAGAGCAATTAATGCTCATTCACGCACAACCATCAATCTTTCATTATTGAATGGCCACTTAACGCCTACGAATTCTATTTATCATAAACGTAAAGGGAGTTTGTTTATTTGTATAATAATTAAACTTAACGAAATAACCCCGTAAGTGGCCATTATATTGTCTGTTAAACGTGATTGGGAACAGGATATTTTTAAGGCGAAAATATATTTTGTTTACATTTGCCCATCAAATAACTTCATCAGTTGAACTACAACGAAACAGAAAACCTATCAATCAATGATCTACTCCTATGATACACTGTTCTTTGATCACTTTTTGTTTTTAAAGGTTAAGCAACACTAATTTAATTATATAAATACGTATAAACTAAGCATGGGGTAACTAACTAACATATCCGTTATTTGCTACGTTACTGATAAAATAACAAGTAACGAAAATAACTTTAATGCAAAAGAGGGTTATAACGTTACTGTCAATATTTTAACAATTAAGTGAGAGAAGTATTATAATAGCTTCAACTAGTAAAGAAGCAATGTTTTTTATGAGTACTTACCCCAATATATAATAAAAGTGACTAATGTTGTGTAAGTAACTGTGAATTAACTTGGGAGAAACGACAAATTATTGGATAAACTTTTACCAAATAACAGTTTATTAATATTTGTAGATGTAGGCTATTTTTTATAGATCCTCTTAACGGGAAAAGTAATAGACCATTAAGCCTCATCTTTAGTTTGAGATTCTAATCTATTAAATAAATACAGTCTTCTTCATAGGCAGCATCTGTCATTTTATTTTATTTATTATTTGGGAAACAAACAATTATTATATAACTTAAAAACTAAACCACAACTAAATACACAAAAATCGATCAAGTTTCTACTAATTACTAACACATATACATAGCTATATTATATTAGAAGATTATAATACAGTTATTTTATACTGTAATGTGACATGCTCGATAAATTAATGTATTTTTGGCATAGTTGGTCAAAGGTGCAGGTTCCAAAAACAATGATTGGTACCTTACATTGGTTTTCCTAGGACATTTGAAATAAATATTTCTCAAAAGGAATTTAGAGTCAACTAAATTATGAAGAATTTTAAATAAAAATATTTGGTCTCTGATTTTTTTTCTAGTTTCTAAAATCATATATTTAGTGTATATACTAAAACTGTGATATCAATAGCTCGTAGCTAATATGTAGTCTACGAAAAAAATAACTTTTCAGTAACAAATAACTTGATAACATATCAGCTATTATAGGTTCCTATAATAACGTCAGCGTTACAGTTATTGAAAAATAGCAATAGCTTCAATGCTTAGTATAACCTAAGGGGATAAGTTACTGAAGCTGAAACACAGGCATCTGGTTCAGCTTCAGATATCTAAATTGTTACACAATATATAATACTTTAAACATGTTTTCTTGTAATTTTAGGATATATAGAACGCTTTTTATGGAAGAATAAAGACAATGTTCAAAAAATGCTGTATTATTAGGCATAGTATTCTTTACAATAATCTAACAAATATTTTATTTGCATTTTGCTAGACAAACTTTCTGATTAGCTAGTCCCTACCTTGCAAAAATATTTTCGAGAGTTAAGTCAATAAAAAATGTGGCAGATTGTTTTTATTAAAACTTTATTGCAACCTACTGATAACTTGATCTTCGTACTGATAACTTTTTATAGCCTAAGCAATGCTTTACCCGCGACTTTGCCGCGTGGAATAGTGATTTTGGGTGGCATTTTTAATAATTTAGGCTAATTATTTTACGAATAAGACACACATGTATAAATACTTTCATGAGCTATTTGCAATATTTCACTTTAAAAAGTTTATTTCCCTTTCTCAGGCTCTAAACTATTTAAGCGCATCAGAGTTACCTTTCGCATTTATAATATTAGTAAGAATTATTTCAAAACCCCCAAACTGGTAGCAATCCCAAAAACTAAATTGTATTGGACTACCTAATCGAAGTGACCACAGTATGATTTAATTTAAACTGAATTTGACGTTAACTTGTACTAAAAAAAACTTAAACTAATCTACATAATAAGAACGCGTAAAACATGATAAACACGAGTATGTGTCAAGGATATATGAACTCCTCGTATTATTTCACTAGTAACAGTTTTGAAAACAAAGCATGTTATGTTACCCTTGTCCTAGAAATAGAATAACATCGCCTAGATTCAGTCTATTCCGTTTAATAACATTGAGTAGGGAATGGTAAAATAATCGTAATATTTATATGAAATCGTATCCATTTTTTAACGTAAATTACACGAATGGAAGGGCATTACATTTCCCACATTTAAAGTTTATATAAAGAAGATGTGCACAATGATAATATTTTATTATAATTATCCAAAAAAAATACATCTTCTTATTTTGGATTTATGGCTTTTTCCTGTGCCACACTGGCACAATTTACTTCGCCAGTGTCACGTAGAAGTAGAAGACGCACGTATAAGGATTTTTGATAAACGAATCTTTTGTTTTTACATATTTTTAATTAACGCGAAAAAAAAGGGGTACTTGTACTTTCTACATGCTAATCCTTTAAATTACTTTAAACAACCCAAAACCAACAAACATATATATTATACACTAACACAACTACATTACACACACACAAAACGAGATATTACAGTTTAATTTTATAAAAAATACATTAAATTAATAACAACTCATTACTACACTGACGCATGTAGAGTAACAGACGTGTCTGTCACCCGATGACAGTTATGTCATATGTCATTAGGTTACATTAAAAAAAGTTTCTATTGTCAAAAGCACTAAGGAGGTTACATTAAAAAAGTTTGTATGGTGGTTCAGTTTTCTTTAAATTTGTAGTGTTTTATGTGTTTATTAATGTTTTTCTTTCATACGAACATTCTCCTGACTATAATAAACAGAACAACCAAAGTATTATCGCAATCGGTCCAGCAGTGCACGTGTGATGGCATGACATAATTTAATAGGGACTCATATTAATTTAAATATATTTTTGCAACAACTTTTTGAAGTGAAACTTAGGGTAAAAATTTTACGGATGAAACGAAGATGCGCAGCGTTTTTTATGCTAATTCGTTTGGAGGTTAGGTAGTTTTAATATTTACAAATGACATGTGGCATTTTTATTTACAATTCTTCATTTGAGATTTCAATAAATTATTTGTATTAATTTTAACATTTTAATGACAATTAATTTCCAAACATATCTTACTTTTCCTTTAAGGCTCGGAAATATAAAGTTTTACGTTTGTATAAATATTATATTTATAATTTACTTTGCCAAAGTAGTTTCACTTTTGACATGTGTGCTTTGGACGCACGCACTTTTATTTATATTGAGTATAATCCTTTGTAATGGAAGCTTAATAATGTTCACTTAGGACGAAAATTAAGGTCGAATTTCGACCACTGTGCGGCCAATTTCGACCAATAAAATATGTGAAACTGAGGAAATAGAACTGCAGTTAAAACCTTAGCGGTTTAAGATGCCAGTTTAATTACGAAGTAGCCTTGAAACATCGCAAGTGTTACTGACGGGGCGAAATGCAGATAATACGATAATAGTATGTATCGAGGTCAGTTACCTTATTAAGTCATTTGCAACAATTTTTGACGTGATAACGTGTTATATATATCTGGTAGCCGGCTACACGTACAGCAAAGCACGACACATTGTCAAGTACAGTCTGAATCGATTGAGACCGTGGAATAAACGATAGAGAGGCGCGATCGGCCTAATTCCGTTGTTTATTACAACAAAATTTTTGTTATTTATAATTTGTTTCAACGTACACATTTTGGAAATCTAAAAAACTTATTTTCACGAGTTAAATTAATACATTTTGTTAAGTAAGTAAGTAGCAGCCCATTAACGTCCCACTGCTGGGCACAGGCCTCCTCTCTCATAGGAGAGAGGGTTGTTAGAGCATAGACCCACCACGCTGCTCCACATCCAGACATAGTACACAAGTGCACTCTCTATTCCTTTTCTCTCATAGTCTGATATGACGGGATTCGACACGACCAGTGAGAGATCAGGCGCAGGACCGACGGTTTAACGTGCTCTCCGGGGCATGGGGGTGGATCACATCGCCGACTTCCCAACTTCGGGCAAAAATTAAGAAAATCTTAATAGAAAACTCAATATTGATTTTTGAGTTGGCCCGACCCGGGACTCGAACTCAGGACCTCAGGTCTGTAGTCGAACATGCTAACCACTAGACCAGCGAGGCAGTTTGTTAAAAGGATGGTAATTTTGTAAACACTTCAACTCTGTCTATAATAAATGTATTTTTAAGAGCCTAGTCTCTTAATATTCAAGTCTAGTGCTCCAACCCGTCTTAATAATACATTTAAGTCCAAAAAAATGGACAAGAAAAATGGACGACACGCTTTCTGTTTAAGCTTACAAATCGATTGCTTTATATAGTCTTTTTGTAGCTCAATATGATGATACTATTTGGTTTTAACAGTTCAACTGGTAACGTTAAACCATTATAGCCAACCCTATCCTTTTCCAGTCCCTAGTGCTTCCTTAGTTGAGGTCAGGGTTTCTATTCTATAATACACAAAGAATTTCCCGATCCAATTGAGAAGTAAGATTGTACCTTGTAATATCAACTACCAGCCAGGTTATATCTGATCAAAAATGCCCTCAAAAATTGGTTAATCAGGTGATTTTTCGAGATATATTTAAGGTGAACACATCATTCAGTCCAAAGCATTTTAATCATCTAAGCAAATCTTCGAGTTATAATTGGTCTGTTTTTAATAAAAGTTTTTCATTTGATGACAAAAAAATCTAGAATCATGACAATAATCGAGCTCATCACTAATACGCAAAAGTTTCGCAAAACAAACGTATGTTCATTGCAATTTGAATACATACAGTTAGATATTCTGCCACAAATCACACCCGGACTGTAAGCCGTTGAGGAGTTCCATTGATCATCATATTTGATTACGACAGTCACTTGACCATACCAACGTTACGGTGTGCCTCTAAAATCCAGATAGCCTAAAATAGATTCTGGCGAGTATCGTTAATTGGCTCCTAAGAATTGAAGAGTCCCATGATCAAAACCCAGCTAAACTATCATCAAACAACCCTTGAAGTATATGCTTTCCAATAAAAAACGAATCATTGAAATCGGTTGGCGTGATATCAAGTTATTTGTAACTTTATCGCACACATGCCTAATCCAAATTTAAGACTTTTCTCATGGATGCCATCATCGGAACTGGACTATGGGACTCTATGACAAGCACCTCCTTTCACATAAAACAGATCATCAAGATCAGTTTACCCAGTCGGAAGATATGAGGTGACAAGCATAAAAAACAGCAGTAGTTGACATTGCAGCAACTTTATTTTGAGACATCTGATTTAAGCAAGTTATTAAAGTTTTAACTTAAATAGGTAACGATAGATCTGTTAGGTGAAGCTTTAAGATATTTGGCCGAAGTTATTAAAGCAATAAAAGTAACAAACAATACCATTATTGCATAACATTGCACACATATGAGACGTTCGATCTGTTACCGTGAATTATTCACCCCATGAAGCATACCGTGGCTAATTTTAAACTAGCCAATTGACCGCCTTTACCACCATGCTGTAGTTTAGCAGCTAAAATGCCATCATGTAATAAAATCTCAATATAAGTCTGACAAACACACATAATACATTAAATAAATATAAACTTTAACAAAAAAAGAACCACCTTCTTTATTTTTAGTGAATCCAAAGTAGTCTCAATATGTGTACACCTAAAAACATGTTGCAATGCAGCAACAAACGTAAGCTCATTGCTATTTGATTACAGACACTTATATATTCTGCCTTAAACCGCACCCTTACTGTAAGCCGTTGAGGAGATCCATTGATCTTCATATTTAACTACGACTAGCACTTGACCATACCGAATTTACAGTAGGAAACTTAAATATCTGGATAGCCTATAGAAGATTCTACCGGGTATCGTTCATTTGCTACTAAGAATTGAAGAGTTCCGTCATTTTCTCATGGATTCCATCATCAGAACCTAACCAAACTATCACAAAACAACCCTTGAAGTATATCCTTTCCAATAAAAAAAGAATCATCGAATTCGTCCATTTGTCGCGCACATGTTTAATGCAAATTTAAGACTTATCGTGTATTCTCATAGATGCTATTATCATAACTGGATCAAAAAAAATTGGGCGCCTGTCTTATATTATATGCAAATCTAACTTAGCCTTTATTATTGCCATTATTTTTCTCTCAGGCGTATTATGTGGTTTATCGTTAATCAGATACATAGATCTTTTTTATTGCTGATAGGTTAGCTCTAGACTGTAATCACTCCTGATGGCATGTGATGATACAGTCTAAGCATGCTAAATAAGAGGCAATAAACCTCTAAACACAAATCTCTTGTTTAGCGACACGTCTTTGCTTTTAGTGTGGTAACAAGCTAAGACTGAAGCCTCCAACCAGCCTAGACTCAGACTTTACTAGTAACACGAACTTTTCGAAATGTTGATAAAGAACTCTTTGTAATTTCTCAAAGGTTATCCCGAAATCTTTGGATTCAGTAGTTGGCTTCCTTGTCCATTCTCTCTGGAGAACAGGTCCCATGTCCACATTTACAACCGAACAAATTGAAAGAGAAACATTTCCCTTTTTACATAGATAATTAAAAATTCATAAAACACAACGGCATTTTAGTAACAAGTAGTATGCACCATACGACATTGAATTTAACTATACTCGTAAATGTGTTTTATTCAGTCATTCCGTATTACGCGACGCCTGCAGTGGGCTGTTGTATAATCATTACCATATTACGAAGAAAACTTGTATAAAAGTCATATTTAATACGTTATTACAACATTATGGCTAAACACCAAAAAGTTTACTGCGCTTTCGTAGATTTAGAAAAGGCCTATGATCGAGTGGTGAAGAATCAGCTGTGGTCAACGTTACCTACGTATGGGGTGAGCGGTTATCTGATTTAAGCATTGAAGTCTCTCTCTATGAGGGTTCTAGTGCTTGTGTCCGAATAAACAGGGCGTACACGGAGTGGTTTCATATTGAAAGAGGGGTTCGACAGGGATGTGTTGCGTCACCATGGCTCTTTAACCTATTCATGGATAAATGTTTGTCAAATTTAAAAGAAAGTATGTATGGGTTAAGAATGAATGAATTACTCATCAAATGTTTACTCTACGCTGATGATCAAGTAATACTTGCGACATCCGCTAATGAGCTACAGGAGATGGTAAATATTATGAATGAAGCTTTGAAAGGGAAAAAATGAAAGTGAATGTAAACAAATGGCAATATTTTAATAGATGTGGAACAAGTGGAAGAGGTAAAGGAATTTGTACACTTGGGATCTAAATTTACAAAAGATGGAACATGTGAAAGTGATATCGAAAGGAGAGTGAATGCAGGGAATATGGTAAATGGTGCTCTGCATGCTTTTATGAATAGCCAGATGGTGTCTCAAAGGGCTAGACTGGCAGTGCATGCTGGAGTGTTGGTGCCAACACTTATGTATGGTAGTGAAAGTTGGGTATGGCAGAAGAATCACAAAAGTAAAATAAATGCGGTAGAGATGAGAGCGTTGAGAAGCATGAGTGGATTAAAACTGAGTGACAGAGTAAGAAATAGTGTGATAAGAGAACGTTGTGGTATAAAAGAAGACGTAGTGACTAAAATTGAGAAAGGTATGCTCAGATGGTTTGGGCATGTTGAGAGAATGAATGAAAGTAGACTGACAAAAAGGATTTATGAGTCAAGAGTGAATGCGAAAGTTGGGAGGAGAAGACCAAGGCGAACGTTCCTGGATCAAATACAGGACATTTTAAATAAGGGCCAGGTCAAGAGTACTCTAAACCGACGAACTTGTATGAAAGGTTTAATGAGAATGAAAGAAGCGAAGGAGATATGCAACAATCGTGGCAAGTCGAAGGATGTTGTCTCTGCCTACCCCTATGGGAAGGAGGCGTGATGCTATGTATGTATGTATGTATTACAACAATCATACATAAAACTATGGCAAATGGCTAATGTAAACTTGTTTATGAATCATCTGTTTTATGTTTTTGAAGTGATAACTATGTTATGTGCGTAGACGATCAAAATTTTATAAGTGCGTTACATTAAATACTATCTATCCACCTTAGCTTTAAATAAAACATAAAAGAAATAGTTTTACCACCTCTCCTAATAGTGGAGTGTCTCACAATCACTGAAACCGTAACGCTTTGGTCAGTCACGTTCTATTAGGTCCAAAACACTGAATAATTACTTATTTTTGCAAAATTGCACTTTAATTAAAATATAGAAGTGCAAACTTTAATAATGTTGAAAAACAAAGCGCTATTTTACCTTTTTTCTTTACAGATTTGACGTAGAAACATCCGATCACAATTGGAGGCAATTATCACATCCATCGACGCTGGAACCGGTTACCACCGTTGGAAATTGCGTAGTCCAAACATTATTTACATATATAATAATATAAAAAACGATTGTTAGGATAACGGTTGTAACATCGCATTGAATTTATGTTGTATAAAACCCCTAATCAGTAGGCAATTGATGTAAAACAAACTGGTATGCAAACGGTAACGCGAATTTGGAACCCTATGTATTATGGATTCCTTTTCGATAATATGTAGGTGTGACAGACAAGTGTAGCCTACAGCCATGGGCGATAAACGTATGCATCCAGTCAAACCTATCCCTTCCCATCCATCGATGGTATAACCGTTATGATGAGCCATTTCGAAGTTAGGGACTGTAGATGTCGTAACAAGTGTTCATCATAATAGGTCTGAATATAACCTTACACTCTTAGGTGAGACGCTAAATGGACAACGTTTGATTGAGTTCCGACTCGGCCAGGAGGTCGAATCAGAACAGGGGTTGTCGATAGCAACAGCTGAACTGATGGTCCGCGCTGAAGCCACCCCCCGGGCGAGACGTCTCCGATACAAGCTCTGGGCGTTCACCGTACATGGGAATTCCAGTGTTGGGGAACTGGCTGGAGAAACAGAAGCAGGTGGTGTATTGTTGCATGATAATTTATAGATGCTTAATCTTCTCTATGATCAATATAAAGAGCGAATTTCAACAGGACAAGACCCAAGTTACACATAAATGCAAAATGTTAGTGGAATATTTAACTTCTCGTACATCCTTACATTTCAGGAGTCATTAAATCTAATTTGATCATTATTGACAAAAGTCTTAAATAGTGACTATGTATATTGAATAAAAATGTCGATTTTTCAATCATATGTTCCAGTTCTTTATGGTATTTGTCCAATTGTCCTCGTGCGTCCATTTGGGTAAAATATTTAAGGTTGAAACACTTGATTAGCTTCACGAAGATATGCAAGTAAAATTCCGAAACTTAGATGGAGGGAAGGACTTAGAGGAAAGGAAGATATATTAGGAATTTAATGAATTTAATTGTCATTAAAGTATTAAAAGTGTCGAAAATTAATAGAAATAATTTATTGAAACCTCAAATGACGTAGCAAATTAAAATGCCTCATGTTTTTTGTGAATATTAAAAGTACCCAACCTTCAAACGGATTAGTATAAAAAACGCTGCATTTCCGTGACGCTAATCACGCGTTTCATCCGTAAAAAATTTAAATCAAATCAAATCAAAAATATCTTTATTCAAGTAGGCATATTACAGCACTTTTGAACCGTCAAATTATATTTTGTTTTTCTCTTTCACACTGTAATTCTAACATACGTCTGATGATGGTACTCAAGTACGACTTAAAATCTAAACTTACGAGGGTTCCTTCGCGCCCTGATCCGAGAAGAGCCCACAACAAACTCAGTCGGGTATTTTGTGTTTTTGTTACCATCATCATTACAATATCATATTAGTTTAATATATTTTAATTAAAATTAGAGCAATTCGTACACTCCCAAGCGTTTTTACCGTCTAAGTACTCTTGCAACTTATAGTACTTTAGATTTTTCTATCAACTTTCATTTAACAAAGACTTTGAATTTATTAATTGACATCTTTAGAACGTCTTGTGGGAGTTTATTATAGAAACGTATACAGTTACCCTTAAATGAGTTGTTAATCTTATGCGGCCTACTAGAATTTTTACCCTCATGCGCCTAAAGAAGAATAAAAAATTGCATCATTACAATATTTACCAAAAAAATCTTATGTAGTATTATTCAACTGATAACAAATGGACAATAGCGAATAATCGGACGTCCACGTCTGCGGACACTTCCAATATCCTAGACGGTCCAGGTAACCGTGCACATCTAGGTAGCTACCAAGTCAATTAAGCTTTGTTTTTTCGAACTGTGATTTGTTAGCCCTACTGGCTTTTACAGCGTAACCGGAAGGAGGACGGTCTCTTATGGAGGCCGCCACATTTGGAGTGCGAGCCCTGAGAAGGGCTCTTCCTGCGAGACCGATCCTCGGCTTGGAGCGACGTTATCGCAGAAACATCACCTGAAAAGGGAGAATCTGAAGCGCCCCCGAGAACGTGGGTGAAGTTCACGTCCGGATGACGTCAGAAATCGGGGACCTCGACTCCACCGGCGGAGTCGCTGTGTAGCGTTTTTGTTAGTGTTTGTCCCTACCTGATATGGTAGATTGTCGATAGTTATCGTATCGTCGGGGTCGTAAAGAACATATTTAGGCCGTCTCTTCCTGGGCGGAACGTTGAGGCGGATCAATTAAGCTTTTTTTTTTCGAACTGTGTTTAGCTGTTAGCCCTACTGGCTTTTACAGCGTAACCGGGAGGTCAATTAAGCTCAGGTCTCATGCCTATATAAGGGTTACGAGATAGATGAACGTTAGCGCGAGTTAATATATGGGTGGCGCCATCTAGTACGCGATGTGGTGATTAATGTAGTCTGTTACAATTATCATTTTAACTTTTTTTTGCATAGAAATATAGCACAGTGGTTTTTGAATCAGGCGGCAAAAATAGCGGGCGCGGATGGCAGCGCGTGGACGTGACGGGCGCCGCGCGGCGCTGGGCGGCGGCGGGCGCGCTGCAGCCGCTGCGCCTGCTGATAGACTGCAGCGGCTGCGCGGGGCGCGTGCGGCTGCGGCTGGGCGGCGCGGCGGCTGCGCGGCCGTTGCTGCGGCTGCGGGTCGCTGCGCGCGCCGCCCGTCGCCGCCGCTCTCTGGACTGCGACGGGGCGCGCGGCCGCTGCTGCCGCGAGACGTACTACGTGAGCTTCCGCACACTGGGCTGGGACGACTGGATCGTCGCGCCCGAGGGCTACTACGCTAACTACTGCCACGGCGTGTGCGAGCCCTACCTGAACTATCACTCGCAGGTGACCGCCGCTTCATTACGACTTACACGTTTCATCACGAGGCACCTGTCTTATTTTCTACAAGTACAAGGTATAAAGGAAGACGTAGTGACTAAGATTGAGAAAGGTATGCTTAGATGGTTTGGGCACGTAGAGAGAATGAATGAAAGAAGACTGACAAAAAGGATTTATGAGTCAAGAGTGAATGCGAAAGTTGGAAGGGGAAGACCAAGGCGAACGTTCCTGGACCAAATCCAGGGTATTTTAAATAAGGGCCAGGTCAAAAGTACTCTAAACCGAGGAACTTGTATGAAAGGTTTATTGAAAATGAAAGAAGCGAAGGAGATATGCAAGGATCGTAGCAAGTGGAAGGATGTTGTCTCTGTCTACCCCTATGGGAATGAGGCGTGATGCTATGTATGTATGTTCTTTCAGGCGTCTGTAATGGCTTCTACGCAGGATCGTACCGCAAGACAAAACTCTTGCTTGGTGGTACGTCTTTGCTGGTAGGGTGGTAACTAGCTTTCCACCTTACTACCTACTTAAAGGAACTAAATTTACTTATAGGACTGAGTTTTCTATTAAGATTTTCTCATTACTTACCCGAAGTTAGGAAGTTGGCGCTGTAATCCACTCCCGTGCCTCGAAGAGCACGTTAAGCCGTCGGTCCTGCGCCTGATCTCTCACCGACTGTTCCGGATTTCCGTCACATCGATGCAGTGAAGGAATATAGAGTGCACTTGTGTACTATGTCTGCCAATCTTCGGTCTTTGCTCTAAAAACCATCTCTCTCCTATGAGTGAGGCGGCCTGTGCCCAGCAGTGGGACATTAATGAGCTGCCAGTAATACTACTACATGGGACACATCGAGTTGAAGGGAGATTGGTGAAATCGGACATAAATCTATAACATACTTACTTAGTTAAAAATCAGATGCCTTCGCTATAGGAGAGTCATCTTTACGTTAACCAAAATGCTTAAATTGACTAAGGACATAGAGAGTTTTTGCGGTTCCTCATCTTCATATTAATATGTAAAAAAAAATTCTAAATAATGTATAGAATATAGGCCGGTCTAATCGTTTTTCATGACAAAATTAAGGTTATTGAAAGACAGTAAATATAAACTATACACGATACTGCAATTAAAATATCTTCCAACCTTCCAATTATGTTTTCATAGTTGTCTAACCGCCAAACAGTGGAAAGAAACGTTAATTTCCGGCCGAAAAAATGGAGTTAAATTTTCTTTTTTCTTTTGATATAAATCACTTTTTTCACACATTTTAATTTTATCAGTCCCGGGAATGACTGCTGGATGTAAGACATTGAAGTCAAACTACTGCAAGCTCGCTTGACTAGAGGAATCAGCTGGTGAATGTGTGACGAGAACGATACGAAAAGAGTGATCGAGGCGAACAGGACGACATGATACTTTAGCTGTGTGGTCTAAAGTACATTCGTTCTTTCATATAAGACTAGCGAGATGAGAGCGTTCGGAAGTATCAGTGGATTGAAACTGAATGACAAAATAAGAAACAGTGTGATAAGAGAATGTTGTGGTATAAAAGAAGATGTAGTGACTAAAATTGAAAAAGGTATGCTTAGATGGTTTGGGCACGAAGAGAGAATGAATGAAAGGAGACTGACAAAAAGGATTTATGAGTCAAGAGTGAAAGGGGAAGGCCAAGGCGAATGTTCCTAGACCAAATACAGGATATTTTATATAAGGGCCAGGTCAAGAGTAGTCTAAACCGACGAAATATTGTATGAAAGGTTTAATGAGAATGAAAGAAGCGAAGGAGATATGCAAGGACTGTGGCAAGTGGAAGGACCTGGTCTCTACCTACCCCGAAGGGAATGAGGCGCGATGCTATGTATATATGTATGTAATACCATTTAATAGGATTAGGATTAATGATGTATGATATGAATAATATAGTAGCTATAGTGGCATATCTAGTAATTGGACATATGGTATCATAGACTTTTTTATAGATATTAATACGTTCCATAATATTGTAGAACATTTTTTTGTTCTATCATCAATAGTTTCCGCAGCGTACGCGATGACAGATTTTTTGTAACAAGTTTTTTCACAGCTTGGGTTACATTTATGCATTTTTATTGGGGATCTCTATTTTTCTGGCAAAGCTATATAGTCTATGTCGCTTATGGAAAATGCAGCTTTCTAATGGTGAAAAAATTTTTGAAATCGGTCCCGTAGTTTTTGTGTTATAAACATATATACAAAAACACAAATGTTTCCTCTTTATAATATTAGTTTAGACGTTTAGACATACGAATACTGCAGTAAACGAAAGACTGTACACTTTAGATAGGTGCGGTGAGAGAATTGCTGAAGTGAGTGGGAGGGAGGCGACGTGGAGATGCTTCGCCACGGCATGCGTCGTCAAAAACGAACTGCGTGTTTGTATGCAGGTGGTAGAGGCGGCCCGGCTGGAGCGCGCCGCGTGCTGCGCTCCTGTGCGCTTCTCCGCGCTGTCGCTGATCTACTTCGGTGCTGACTCCAACATCATCAAGCGTGACCTGCCCGAGATGGTGGTGGAGGAGTGCGACTGCCCGTAGCGGGCCTGTACATAGGTCAGCGCGCCCGCCTCTCCGCTTCCGCCGACGCCGATTTAATCCGAATCGTCATACATAAATAATCTCGACTTGTGTAATTTTGTTCCTCGCGTTCGAAAGACTATATCCTCGGCTGCGTGTGATTCGCGTCGCCGCTGTGTGCCCTGAGACATTTGGTTGCGGTCGCGAGTCCGCCGCAAGAGCGACGGTCGCGGTCGCAAGTGCGACGGTCGCGGCCGCAATTGCGACGGCCGTGCGTCGTGCGCGAATCGTGCGCAGGCGGCCTAAATAATTTAATACGCCGTTTTCTTTCACCCCGTTTGGTGATCGCTTGTGATTATTGTAAACTGTATTATAATAATTATTATAATTATAATAATAAATAATAAATCAACTTTTTCATAATTATTACAACATCTTTTATTTCATGTAAGCCACGATACAGGGACACTATTGAATATAGATATAATAAACAAGCTGTTAGGAGACCGCTCCCGAAAACGAAGATGTTAGTAGTAATGACATCTTTGATGATGGGAAGGAAAAGGATCGATCCTGATTTAAAAATAAAAACATTTATTAACATTATTTACGCTCTATCATGTCAGTACCGCTAAATGAAAGGAAACCTTAAAAAAACATTCCTTTACTAAAAAAAACTACCGATGAAAGACAATCAGCTGCCGGTGTGAGTGTAAAACATCTAAATTGAGCAAAAGCGCGTTGACCCGAGCGTTCTAAGACACAGCGCAGCAGTTTTCGTTTAATAATAAAATAATCATCATTACAATATCATATTAGTTTACTATATTTTAATTAAAATTAGAGCAATTCGTTCACTCCCAGGCGTTTCTATCGTCTAGGTAATCTTGCAACTTATTATACGATTTTTCTATCAACTTTCTTTTAACAAAGACTTTGAATTTATTAATTGACATCTTTAGAACGTCTTGTGGGAGTTTATTATAGAAACG
>JACTOM010000932.1:831857-851800 GCA_015832385.1 Elymnias hypermnestra | reverse complement strand
GGTATTCTACTTTGGGGTAATGCTGCTGATATAGATGCAATATTTGTGCTGCAGAAAAGGGCCGTTCGTGCGATTTACAATATGGGTCCAAGAGAGTCGCTAAGAAACAAATTCAAGGCAGTTAACATAATGACAGTTCACTGCGTATACATATTAGAAAACTTGTTGTACGTACACAAAAACATTGACTCTTTTAATAAAAAGAGTGAATGTATATCATATAACTTACGAAACAAAAACAAACTTGTTGTAAATTCTAGTAGGCTGCATAAGATTAACAACTCATTTAAGGGTAACTGTATACGTTTCTATAATAAACTCCCACAAGACGTTTTAGAAATGTCAATTAATAAATTCAAAGTCTTTGTTAAAAGAAAGTTGATCGAAAAATCGTATTATAAGTTGCAAGAGTACTTAGACGATAGAAACGCGTGGGAGTGAACGAATTGCTCTAATTTGAATTGAAATATAGTAATTAATATGATATTGTAATGATAATAGTAACAAAAAAAAATACCCGACTGAGTTTATTGTAGGCTCTTCTCGGATCAGGGCACGAAGGAACCCTCGTAACTTTAGATTTTAAGCCGTTCTTGAGTACCATCATCAGACGTATATTAGAATCAGAGTGTGGGAAAAAAATATATAATTTGACGATTCAAAAGTGCTGTAATATGCCTATTTGAATAAAGATATTTTTGATTTGATTTGATTTAAAATTTTTACGGATGAAACGCGTGATTAGCGTCACGGAAATGCAGCGTTTTTTATACTAATCCATTTGAAGGTTGGGTACTTTTAATATTTACAAAAAACATGGGGCATTTTAATTTGGTACGTCATTTGAGGTTTCAATAAATTTTTTCTATTAATTTTTCACACTCAATACTTTGATGACAATTAAATTCATTAAGTCGTTCTGGAGTACCATCATCAGACGTATTTTAGAATTAGAGTGTGGAAAAGAAAAAAATATTATTTGACGATTCAAAAGTGCTGTAATATGCCTACACGAATAAAGATATTTTGATTTGATTTGATTTGATTTGATACCTGGATATCTCTTATATATATATATATATATATATATATATAGATGTATACAATAAAGAGTTATCTATCTATCTATATATTGTTCGGTTGGTAATTATTACAAAAGTAAATAGTTGCGAACGAATGCAAGGGACGCCGGCCAGTCGCTTGCAATTCGGGTGCGTGCGATCGATGTGTCCTGAACGAGTAGACACGGCGACGCCGGCCGCGCGTCCGGACGCCTCTGCTTACAATAGTCTTTGATACGAATACATATTTGTATGTAATACCCACATTGGTCTAGTGGTTAGCATGTTCGACTACAGACATGAGGTCCTGGGTTCGAGTCCCGGGTCGGGCCAATTCAAAAATCAATATTGAGTTTTCTATTAAGATTTTCTCAATATTTGCCCGAAGTTGGGAAGTTGGCGGTGTGATCCACCCCCGTGCCTCGGAGAGCACGTTAAGCCGTCGGTCCTGCGCCTGATCTCTCCGGTTGTGTCGGATTCCCGTCACATCGGAATATGAGAGTGAAGGAATAGAGAGTGCACTTGTGTACTATACCTGCCAATCCGCAGTGGAGCAGCGTGGTGGGTCTATGCTCTAAAAACCCTCGCTCCTCGGAGTGAGGAGGCCTGTGCCCAGCAGTGGGACGTTAAAGGGCTGCTACTTACCTTTTTTTTTACCTTACCCACATTTTAGAAGTGACATCATATGCGAGGGTAAACTATTTCATTATATAACGTGTTCCAGAGCCAGTTTATCTGGCTTCCCAGCACTAAGCAGGCTCCTCCTCTAACCCAGCGGCAACAACGCTAAAAGTGCTAGCCGTATTTCTGTCAGACGTTGCCCCTCCCACGACTCAGTGTTTTCAGACAAGATCATGTCGGTAGGCATGATTTTGAGTTATTCGTCCATTTGTCGCGCACATGTTTAATGCAAATTTAACACTTATCCGGTTTTCTCATGGATGCCATCATCAGAACTGGATTTTAAAAAAATGGGACCCTATGACGAGCACCACCATTCATTTAAAAAAAATCATCAAGATCGGTCCACCCAGTCGGGAGATATGAGGTAACAAACATTTAAAAAAAATTTAGACGAATTGATAAGCTCCTCCTTTTTTTGAAGCCGGTTAAAAATAATCGACAGTTACATACCAATAGGCGACAGGGCTGCGGCGCCCGCCGGCCTGTCTGCCGCCGCCTGTAAACATCTCAGAGAGATAATGCACTAACAGATCTCCGAGCACATTATTTTGATTGCTCTTTTATATTAACGATCGCTTTTATAGCTGTGAGTATTGATTTCATTAGATCCCCTACAGCAAAATATATGTAACATCGCCTAATTGCCTTTTTTATCAAGGGATCATTGAAATTTAACAGTTTTCTATTAAGATTATCTCAANACACAAACATCTTTGTTTGGCGGTACGTTTTTGCTGGTAGGGTTGTAACTAGCCACGGCCGAAGCCTCCCACCAGTCCAGACTCAGACAAATTAGAAAATACAATTTCCTAAATTCGTCCTACCCGGGATATTCGCACCACTGCGCCAGCGAGGCCGTCAAATTGATAATTTACTCAAAGGTAACTATATCGTATACGTTTACTTATAGAAACTTAGAGAAGAAGTCAGAAAGATGTCACTTAACAAAACTTTTATTAAAAGAAAACTAATTGAGAAATCCTTCTATAATTTGAAGGAATACTTATAAGATAAAAAAGCGTGGGTGTTAATGAATTGCTCTAATTAAAGTAGAATAGCATTTCTAATGAGAGGGTTGGGATGACTGAAGAAGCTCTTGGAGTAGTCTCCGGAGAGCGTTTTAAAGTAGTTGATCGTTGCGAGGTCGAGATCTCTATGGAGATTGACGTTGCCCATAAACCAGCGGGCTCCGTGGCTATGCGCATGAACTTGTTCTGCAGCGTCTGGAGTCGAACCAGCCGGCGTGCAGGAACGTGAGAGAACACTACGCTCGCATAAGAGAATATGGGGCGGATGCAAGTTTTGTGGAGTGTCACCTTATGGCGCAGTGACGATTTACTCTTCTTGCAGATCATGGGATAGAGGCGACTTAGCACAAACGCTGCCCTGCTAGGGTGACTCCTAGGTATTTGGCTTTCCGTTGACAAGGAATCGGGTCGCCGAGACGCGGTGCCCTCGAGACAGTGTCTTTTATAGTGTTACTGCATGTACTATGTTTGGTGATTCATAACGTATTACAATAAATAAATATGTAAATATTTATACAATCACATACACTACTGAAACATTTTTGAGAACGAAAAATTTCTTAGTTGCCATTAATTTCAGAAGAGGTGCAGATTTTAACGGCTCTTCTACTGACGTTATGAGGATGATATGTTAATCCTATGCTTTTAACTATCCATAACTTACCACGAGGAATTCTATACGAGTAATGTCAGCATCAACTGGTTATACATAAGGTATTGCGGTTTAATTTCAAATCATATCACAATGCACACTGCATTCCTGTTTTGAGGTCGACATAACTGACTACAAAAGCCCCCCTAGCCAAGATGACATTCTAAGTACGATAACGCTAAGCTGAACGCTATGATTACTTTATATGATCACGTTACATATCGATGTGAAACGTCATTTGCATACATTTTTTGTTTTTCTTGCTCTAACTTTATTTTAGTACATTAAGCATGCATTTGTGATTTTTTGTTGAATAAAGATTTATTTATTTATTTTTAAGCGTTCTACTGCCGTTAGCGTACTTAGAATGTCATATTGTTTAAAGGCCTAGGTATTTTGATACACAAATATATGTTGGTATTAAAGTACGGCGACATATATTAGACGCTTTTTAAATCGCTGATATCTCCTAAGATATCAATTTTAATGAAATGCTGTTAAAGGCAGTTTTGATCTACATTAAATACACAACATATGTAATGTATTTAATTGTATAGCCAATGTTACCGTATTATAAAATATAGCTTAGTTGATAACACATATTTTTTGTTACATGTAAAAGATAAATATGTTTACTGTGGGTTATCCTTTACAGATTAATATATACTATTATAAAGTTTTTTATAGATCATTATAAGATATATAATTCTTTAGAACATTAATTTTATTTATCTCGTAAGGTTTTACTAGTGTTTGCGATTTAAGCGCACAAAAATAGATTTGTTACGACATTACATTACAAATCGTTGAATGTTTCAGCTTTTTCTGTACTATAACATGTATGTATTATACATGTAAAGCTTCCTCTTGAATCACTCTATCTATGCATTATAATATGTTGATAGTTTACATATAAATAAATAAAATACGAAGATATATATGAAGTTGCGGGAAATAACGTGTCATTTCCCACTGATGTGACCTTAAAAGCCACTACCATGTTTTAGAAAGTTGTTTCTGTCTCTTTGTAACCCATAGACAAAGATGTTCTGTCTCTTTTTAACTTGCTTCGTTTTGTTCATATAGTGCGTACGCGATCTACAGTTCGCTACGTGTTTTAAGTAAAAAAAGGTTTAAAATCTAGTCATAAAGGTAGAAATCTAGTTTAAATTTTCAGTATTATATCAAATATTACCTTTATAATAAATACAGCACTAATCTTTATTAATATACTGAAAAATATATGATCAAATCACGGTCAAAGTTATGGTATTGTTTTAATGTTATTGTGATTATTGGAAAATGGAAAATGAGCAAAGCTCTTCAATAATTGAAGATGTAAGTGTTTTTATATTCTATTTTATTCGTTTTTGATATTTAATTTATATAATAAATTACAATATTTATAAAAAAAAATAAACAACATTCAACTGACAACGTGTAATTATATAATTAAAAAAATTGAAGCCTAAATATTTTATTCGTAATAAAATTGAAGTGTATTTATCTCTTAAATGGCTGGACCAATTTTGATGGGACATTCGCTGGCAGATAGCTAAATTATCACTACAAGATAAATATATACGATATACTTTCGCGCCAGTTAATTGTTTTGCGATAACTCCTTAGATATCCATTTAAAATATATGGCGTAAATATAATGACAATGTGCGTAGAATTCTTTAGGCTACTAACGTATTAAAATTCATTAGAAATAACACTGTATCTGTCTATACAACTTTCAAATTACCGTATAGTAGGCGACCATTTTTTTTTAATTAAATCGTTGTAGTGAGTTATATTTAAAAATAGGTAAATGCCATCGTGTAGATCAATAAAAGAGCAATTATCCTGCCATACATTTTTTTGTTATATCTCTAAGGGATTAGTCAGCGTTTTCGATCAAAGCTGCCGGGTGCCTTGATTTTTCCGACTTTTCCATCAATTATCGCAATATTTCAAACAATTTACACAAAACTATCACAAATTATATACACAAACCTTCCTCAAGAATCATTCTATCTATTAGTCAAAACGAAACTCAAATCTGTTGAGTATTTTTTGAGTTAAACGTGCGCAAACACTTCGTTATATCTCTAAGGGATTAGGCAGAGTTTTCGATGAAAACTCCCAGGTGGTTTGATTTTTACCGACACTTCTAACAATTATCGTTATATTTTAAGCAATATATACAAAGCCTTGACAAATTATATACATAAACCTTCCTCAAGAACCACTCTATCTATTAGTGATAACGAAACTAATATCCGTTGAGTAGTTTTTGAGTTATCGTGCACAATCCCTTTCGTAAATCTATAAGGCAGCGTTTTCGATGAAAACTCCCAGGTGATTTGATTTTACCAATACTTCTAACAATTATCGTTACATTTCAAGCAATATATACAAAGCCTTGACAAATTATATACATAAACCTTCCACAAGAACCACTCTATCTATTAGTGATAACGAAACTAAAATCCGTTGAGTAGTTATTGAGTTATCGTGCACAATCCCTTTAGTATATCTCTAAGGCAGCGTTTTCGACGATAACTCCCATTTGGTTTGATTTTTTCCGACACTTCTAACAATTATCGTTATATTTCAAGCAATTTGTACAAAGCCTTGACAAATTATATACATAAACCTTCCTCAAGAACCACTCCATCTATTAGTGATAACGAAACTAAAATCCGTTGAGTAGTTTTTGAGTTATCGTGCACAATCCCTTTCGTATATCTCTAAAGCAGCGTTTTCGATTAAAACTCCCATTTGGTTTGATTTTTTCCGACACTTCTAACAATTATCGTTATATTTCAAGCCATTGACACAAAAGCTAAATAAATTATATATATAAACCTTCCTCAAGAACCACTCTATCTATTAGTGATAAGGAAACTAATATCCGTTGAGTAGTTTTTGAGTTATTGTCCACAATCCCTTTCGTATATCTCTAAGGCAGCGTTTTCGATGAAAACTCCCATTTGGTTTGATTTTTCCGACACTTCTAACAATTATCGTTATATTTTAAGCAATTTACACAAAAGCTAAATAAATTATATATATAAACCTTCCTTAAGAACCACTCTATCTATTAGTGATAAGGAAACTAATATCCGTTGAGTAGTTTTTCAGTTATCGTGCACAATCCCTTTCGTATATTTCTAAGGCAGCGTTTTCGACGATAACTCCCATTTGGTTTGATATTTCCTGACACTTCTAACAATTATCGTTATATTTTAAGCATTTTATACAAAGCCTTGACAAATTATATACATAAACCTTCCTCAAGAACCACTCTATCTATTATATATATATATATATATATATATATATATATAGTGATAAGGAAACTAATATCCGTTGAGTAGTTTTTGAGTTATCGTGCACAATCCCTTTCGTATATCTATAAGGCAGCGTTTTCGATGAAAACTCCCAGGTGATTTGATTTTACCGACACTTCTAACAATTATCGTTATATTTCAAGCAATTTACACAAAAGCTAAATAAATTATATATATAAACCTTCCTTAAGAACCACTCTATCTATTAGTCAAAACGAAACTAAAATCCGTTGAGTATTTACTGAGTTTTGTTTTATAATATGTACTACTCTCTGGTTTATAAATATTCATGTATGTTTGTTACATATTCAGGATATATATAGAAATGTCTGTGCTAATTTAACTTTTGCTGGTAAATTCGTGACATAATTAAAAGTTAATCAATCACACAGAATCTAAAGTTGTAGCAACGTAAATACTAGATTGATTTCGCGTTACGACTTCCAAATATTGACATTTGCCTAGATTTGTGAAGGAAAACTTACTTATGTTAGTTATTAATAGAATTAATTACACGTCTAATATGTATGTCATTTGAGTATTAAGCAATAATCTGCTAAAGGTTGATGTACTACGTAATGGCATGTGTTTGCAACAAAAATAAGGAATCGTGATGATTAAAAGCTTCTTAAGCATTGAATTCCCTTTTAAACGCGTTATTAAACTACAACTTGAGGCAAAAGCTCTTTTAAACTACAGTTTGACTAAATAGCTGACTCTTTGTTTAACTATATCTTAAAGGAAATGCTGACTCTAATTTTTCAACTACAGCTTGATTAAAATTATGGCTCTTTTTTAAACTACGTCTTGAAACAAATGCTAGTTCTCTATTAACTAGAGCTTAAGTAAAATATTAGCTCTATTTTTAAACTACAGCTTAAGTAAAATGTTGGTTCTTTTTTTTAAATACATCTTGTCGTAAATGGTTACTCTTTTAAAAACTAAAACTTAAGGCAAAAGCAGTCACTTTTTTTAAACTGCAGTTTTGAATAAAATATTGGCTCTTTTTTAAACTACATCTTGAAACAGATGCTGTTTCTCTTTTTAAACTATAGCTTAAGTAAAATATTAGCTCTATTTTTAAACCACAGCTTGAGTAAATTGGTGACTCTTTTTTTCAATAACAACTTAAGTAAAATGTTGGCTCTTTTTTTTTAATACACCTTGTCACAGATGGTTACTCTTTTAAAAACTAAAGCTTAAGGCAAAAGCAGTCTCTTTTTTAAACTGCAGTTTTGAGTAAAACATTAGCTCTTTTTTAAACTACATCTGGAAACAGATGCTAATTCTCTTTTTAAACTATAGCTTAAGTAAAATATTAGCTCTATTTTTAAGCTACAGCTTGAGTAAATTGCTGACTCTTTTTTTCAATAACAGCTTAAGTAAAGTGTTGGCTCTTTTTTTTAAATACACCTTGTCGTAAATGGTTACTCTTTTAAAAACCAAAGCTTAAGGCAAAAGCAGTCTCTTTTTTTAAACTGCAGTTTTGAGTAAAACATTGGCTCTTTTTTAAACTACAACTTGAAGCAAATGCTGTTTTTCTTTTTAAACTTTAGCTTAAGTAAAATATTAGCTCTATTTTTAAACTACAGCTTGAGTGAATTGCTGACTCTTTTTTTCAATAACAGCTTAAGTAAAATGTTGGCTCTTTTTTTTAATTACACCTTGTCGTAAATGGTTACACTTTTAAAAGCTAAAGCAGTCTCTTTTTTTAAACTACAGTTTGATTAAAACATTGGCTCTTTTGTAAACTATATCTTAAAGCAAATGCTGATTCTCTTTTTATACTAGAGCTTGAGTAACATGTTAGCTCTTTTTTTTACTACAGCGTGAGTAAAATGCCGACTCGTTTTTGAAGTACAGCTTGATGCAAAAGCTGGCTCTATTTTAGAACCTACACCTTGATGCAAATTCCAACACTTTTTTGTAACTTCAGGTTACAGCAAAGGGTGGCTTTTTTCAACTACAGCTTTAGTAAAATACTGACTGCTTTTATTTTGGACTTTAATACAAAAAAAAGGCAAAGGCTGGCTGTTATTTAAAGTACAGCTCAAGAGTCTCTCAAATTCAGTAACCGCGTAAATCTAATATATTCGATACAGTTAACAACGGTTTTTGCTTATAACATTGTTATAATGATGGAATATTCCTTTACTTATGATTGATCAAATTATATTTATTTTTAGAGCAAACAATTATTGGATGGCAACGTAAATGTACCAGAAAAAAATGTACAAGAGGAAAACGTCACGAGAATAAATAACCAATCTATTAGAAATGACACAAATATAAATATATTTCTTCTAATATGTATAATTGGGGTATCTTTAGCAATACTTTTGGAGATAATAAATGTACAAAACAGAAAAGGTCACGTTTGCAAAGACTGTGTAGGAAACAGAAACACCTATTGGGTATACTCTGCCCATAGCGACGTAGAAAATAAAAATGGATTACTGAAACACGTTCACTTAGTACTAGAAAGACTTGGATACGAGAAGAGTACAAACAAGACTCCCTGGACATTGTTATGGTCACATGATTATCCTTTCAGGGCTTTGTATCCTAACTTACATAAGTTGAAAGCTTATCAAAAGGTAAACCATTTTCCCGGCACAGGATTTATCACTAACAAAGTGGACTTAGCAACATCCGAATCGAAATTCATTCCGAAAGCCTTCAAAATACCTAAAAATAAAGAAGATTTCTTAAGATATGCAAAAGATAATTATGACGCACTGTTTTTGGAGAAGCACAACCAACATCGTGGTGTTTATATAAAGAACGTGACTTCAATTGATTTGTCCAGTGGTGAAAGTTTTGTGCAGGAATATATACAAAAACCATTTTTGGTCGACGGTCATAAGTTCGACATTGGCGTGTACGTCGTCCTCACTTCTGTTAATCCCTTGAGAGTGTACTGGTATAAAGGAGACGTTTTATTCAGGTGAGAATGCTTATAGACTTAAAAACTGCTAAGAACTGCATCGATGGAGATTGCAGCATTCGTTTTTTTATGTTTTTGAATAGGCTTTCGATACTTTACTGCTTTAACTAGGTGTTAAGTCCTTCGACGTATCTAAGATGTTAACGCACTAATCTAGTGCAAATTAATTGTAAAACGCTATACTGGATTATAAAACGAACATCTCAAAGCTATTTAGTTTTTGTATCGTCATTTCTTTACAATTTTGCTCAAATATGTTAATTTTATGCAAGTTAGAATATCTGTAGATATAGAAACTGAAAAGATCTGCATCGATGCAGATTGCATAATTGTTTTTTTTATCTCTTTTGAACAGGCTAATATGCTTGTCTTCCTTAACTAGTTGTTAAATCCTTCGACATATCTCAGATGTTAACGCACTAATCTCTCTCAAAGCCATTTAGCTTTTGTATCTTCATTTCCATACAATTTTCCTCATAAATGTTAATTTTATTCAAATAAAAATGCTTATAGACATAAAAACTGTAAACAACTGCATTGATGGAGTTGCAACTATCCTTTTTTTTAGGTTTTGTTGTTTGAATGTTTTAATACCTAAGTTCTTCTAGACATCTAAGATAATAATACACTAATCTATTACAGATAAACTCTATAAAGCGATACATACTCAAAGCCATATAAATTCGTTCTGTTTGGTTCTTACCTTGTTTTCTATACATTTTTGCTCACTTGTTTTAATTTTATTCAGGTCGAAATGATTATAGGCATAAAAAATGCTAAGATCTGCTTCAATGAAGATTGCTACGTTAGTTTTTTCATATTTTTTGAACAGGCTTTGATACTTGACTGCCTTAACTCCTTCGACACTTCTAGTTAAATGTCTTGACACCAAAGTTCTTCTACACATCTAAGATTATGACGCACTGATCTTGTTAAAATATGCAGAAAGTGCAAAAGAACTCTAAAAGTGATACTGAATTTTAAAACAAACTCCTCAAAGCCATCAGAATGACTTGTCTATAATATTTGTACCTTGTTATCCATGCAATTATCCTCACGTGTGTCAATTTTATTCAGGTTAGAATACTTACAGATATAGAAACTGCTAAATTCTGCATCGATGAAGATTGCATCATTCTTTTTTTTTTATCTTTTTTGAACAGGCTTTGATGCTTGACTTTCTTAACTAGGTGTTAATTCCTTCCACACATCTAAGATCTTAACACAGTGATCTAGCTTAAGTAAACTCTATAAAGCGATACTGCATTTTAAAACAAACACCTGAATACCATATAAATTCATTCTCTTTGGCTCTTGCCTTGTTTTCTTTACAATTCTGCTCGTGTGTGTCAATTTTATTGAGTTGAGAATGCTTGCAGACGTAAAACCTACTATAAACTGCATTGATGAAGATTGCAACATTCATTTTTTTATGTTTTATGCTTTGATCTTAACAACTAAGTCTTTTGATATCTACGTTTAAAGCACATGAATCTGGAGATAGATCCATACAGTGTGGCAATAGATTTAACGAAATAGTCCTTAAAACGTAGAAATTACTTGACTTCTTAGTTTGTCTATATAACAATCCTTAGTTCTCCTAATTCTTTAAGATTGGTTCTTTAAGGTTGCAACATTTGTTTTTTTTAGTTTCACAGGCTTTGATGTTTGAATATCCTAATCTTAGTAGGATATAGATGAAAGGGATAATACCTATTTCTTCTTTCAGATATTGTCCAGCAAAGTATTACCCTTTTGACCCCAGCAACTTGGACAAATATGTCGTAGGAGACGATTACCTTCCCACTTGGGAGGTCCCATCCCTTGCACATCCCTACACTTCATTGGGTTTTGGCATGAAGGAAGCTTTCGACCATTATGCTAAATCTAAGGTATGTATATCATTGATACTAATGCAGCTTTCTTCGGTTATTGTTATTCCATTAGCTTAATAACATTTTCCTACAGTAATGTTGATATTATTTCAATTTCAATTCGTTTTACATTTCAAGTCATTCTTAATATCATCATCCTTACTAATTGCACCGATTTTCTGTACACAGATACTCGAGAGCCTAAGAAAAGGCTACTTTTAAATAACAGTAGTTGGTCACTAAGAGCGCGTTTTTCATATTCCAATCTCGAAGAATATTCACTAGATTAACTTGAATTTCAGCATATATCCTTTCGCAACGTAAACTTCCACTAATAACGGGGTAACGGTATCAAGAACTTCTACGGCAACAGCTAGTCAGTTATAAATTGAAAATAATATTACAAAATGCCTACTTGAATAAAGAATTCTGGTTTTATTTTAATAAAAATATGAAATATACTAGGGCCACGATATTTCCCATGAAATAGTGAGCGATAAGCCAAACTTACTCCAATTATGCAAGTACTTTTTTTAAGTTTTCACGTTAATGAACTAGGAGGTGGTATTAACAAGCACTTGCCATGTAAATCCTTTCGGTAGACGATAAATGCCTCGACAGTTGACACCGTACGCACTTTTTAAAAGGGGTGTAAATAAG
This sequence comes from Elymnias hypermnestra, assembly GCA_015832385.1. Lineage (NCBI taxonomy): Eukaryota > Metazoa > Arthropoda > Insecta > Lepidoptera > Nymphalidae > Elymnias > Elymnias hypermnestra. The sequence goes on along the minus strand of JACTOM010000932.1, from coordinate 839,553 downwards.
GCTTGTGTATAAATGCGACTTTTTTTTCATTAATCTACACCACATTTGTTATATACTAGTCGCACAGTGGTCGAAATACGACCATAATTAGTGTAAGTTATAAGTTTGAACTCTATTCATTAAAAGGTTGTTGCAATAATCTATGTCGGAGAATGAGAGAGAAGGAGAGCATAAAAGATAGGGTTCTCCGCCGACATCGTTATTAACGGCATTCACAATTTCTATACTGTGGGCGTTCGTGGGTAATGTTGGTGCATTTAAATACTTTATTAATTAACTCGGATTATAATGTTCAATCACTTAATAAGTGTTACGAGAGCTCAGCAGTAAGGCCGTCGGGTGCTGGATTGATGGCATCTGTGTAGAGAGAGATTTGCTCAAAACCCGCGAGGAATATGCAGCTCGTCATAGGATTATATATAATGTGGCTAAGTGTGAATACCTGGTCTTTGAGGCCGCTCGAAAGCATGTTCAATACGAGCCCCAGATTACCTTGAATGGGGCTCCGCTCAGAAGGGTAAAAAGTTTTAAATATCTCGGACATTACGTTTCGGAGGACCTCAAGGATCAGGCAGATATGGAGAGAGAGCGCAGAGCATTGGCAGTACGGTGTAATATGCTGGTTAGAAGGTTTTCCCGGTGTAGTAAGGAGGTTAAAATTACGCTTTTTAAAGCCTATTGCCAGACCTTCTACACTGGGAGCCTTTGGACCAATTACACCCAGAAGGTACTGGACTCATTTAGGGTACAGTACAACAACGCTTTCAGAATGCTGTTCGGCCTGCCATAATTTTGCTCGGCATCATCTATGTTTGCAGAGGCAAGGACTGATGATTTCTTTGCCCTGCAAAGGAAAAGATTGATGTCCTTGATGTCGAGGTTGCGCTCCAGCACATACTGCATTTTGAGAATATTAGCTGGAAGGGTGGATTCCCCATTTTACCACCAGTTCCTCAGAGTGCAGTTTGGGCCGATCAAAAAAACGAGATGTTCATAGGTGACCTTGTCATAGTTGTTTTTAGATTTTTTAGATTTTTAAGTTCAGTATTATTAATTTATTATTATTTGTCTTCAGTTTTACTAACATAGTTATAAGTATTGTGTTTACTAACCCCTTTGAGCCATTGTTGCTAAAATAAAGAAATTTATTATTATTATTAATGTTCCCGATCAAACTCATTAATAATAATAGCCAGGAACGCGACAGTTTCATCCAGTCGATCGTTCTGGCGGACTATCACTCGGGAACTAGTCCGCTGTTGGCTCACGACGTATGACTCTGTCCCACGCCATAGACAGATGGCGCCAGCGTTCCACAGACTACGGCACTCCCACAGACCACTCCGACATAAATAATTTGAGGGTGTGGCTAGACGGATTTCGATAAATCTTTTGTTAAAGTCAGGAGGCAGAACATCAAAAATTTTAAGTAAACTTAACCACCATAGTAACTTTTACAATATAACCTTTCCTCAAGCAAACTTCCCTGTTCATTTTACAATATAAACTTATCTAATGTAACCTCATAATTATCTAATGTAATTCATTCACTGACTCGGTTGGGCAGCGTTCGGGAAACTACGCCAGATATTTTCGTCCGATATCCCTCAGTGCCTGAAGACGAAGCTCTTCGAACAGTGCGTGTTACCAGTGATGACCTGGTCCCAGCCGTGGTCGCTGACTATGGCCCTCATTCGAAATCTCAGAGCCACACAGAATGCAATAAAGAGAGTCAAATCAGAAATCAGACGATCCGTAGCAGAACCTAAGTCACCGATATAGCCCTACGAATCGCGAACTTGAAGTGGCAATGGGCGAGGCACATAGTCCGACGGACCGATGGACGTTGGGGCCCAAAGTGGCTGGAGTGGAGACCACAAGGTGGAACGACGACGTAAAGAGGGTCACCGGTAGCCGCTGGAGTCAGGCGACGCAAGGTCGGACTTTATGGACGTCATTACGTGAGATCTATGTCCAGCAATGGACGTCCATCGATTGAAGCGACAATGACGACGACGACGCTCTTTCCTAACGCGCCAAAAGAAGCATTACTTCAAAAAGTTAAGTAGTAAGCCCATTAACGTTCCACTGCGGAGCACAAGTCTGCTTGATCGTAGAAGAGACCATTTTAGAGCATAATACACTAGGGCACTCTCTACTCCTTCACATGTGATGGGAAAACTAATCGACTGGAGAGAGATCAGTCGGAGGACCTCCCACGCTTTTTTCTTAATTAGTATCAAGCGAGAGTACACTTTCTCGGCGTGTGCTTGCCCTTAAGTGATTTGTTGTTGGCGCCACGTTTAGCCGCGACATGCTAATATGTCGATCACCCCTGCGACACGAACGCAACCGTATTAATGAATTTAATCCATGCTCTGAAACTATCGATTCCCATTCATGTTTATCCCTGTTTCGTTAATAAGTACCGATTCCAGTCTGAGGAACTTGTATCGAGCCTTTTTAACGGTCTCGTGCCATCCTAATGGCATCTCATAGAGAAAATTTCAGATAAACATCAGTTCTTACAGTACCGTCGTAATATATATTGAAGAAAATTAAACGAGGGGGGATCAGAAAGTAGTAAGAACGATGTACTATGATAGGTATAGCTCAGATACATATTTGTAATATTAATAAACAAAAAAATCATCAATATTGTTTTGTTTCTGAATGTGATCATTTACTTCGTGTCGGAACGTCTTCTCGAAAATGGAGAAAAAATGAAATGGGAGCCGGTTACCTCTGTTTAAAAAAGTTGACGTCCCAAGAGATTCATTGCGATTTGTAGGCAACATTAGGAGAGTCTGCTCTGCCGTATTCCACTGTAGCAAGGTGGGCTTCTCAATTTCGAGTAGAGAGAACGAGCACAGAAGTTGATCATTGTTGCGGCCGTCCATCGACGTCAGTCACCCAAGAAAGTGTTGCGAAAGTTACCATCCGATACTTTATTCAAAAAACAGGTATTTCATGTGGAAGTATTCAAACTATAATGAAAGAATCTCTGAATATGAGAAAAACCTCCGCGAGATGGGTGCCGAGAATGTTAACCGACTGTCAGAATCAAAATCAGCTCAACATTTCGAAGATATTATTGGACAAGTTTCAAGAAGACTCTGAAAACTATTTGTTTTGTTTCGTAACAATGGAGGAAACATGGGTCCATCAGCAATCTTTGCAATGGAAACGGTCATCATCACTGACCCAAATAATCCATATTTTTCCACTATTACAGACCAATATTTTGCAGCTTTTATACCTAAGTTGAGGAATACCATCAAAGAGAAAAGGAGAGATAAACTTCGAAGAGGTGTGTTGTTTCATCACGTCATCACACCCGTGCACAGGTTGGCAATTGGAAGGATTCAGCAAGCTGCAATCGAATTGTTTCACGACCTTATTCACTAAATCAGGCGCCTAGTAATATTTATATATTTTTTAAAGAATGGAAGCCTTGGAAAAGCTCTGGACTCGGTGTGAAGAGAGACTTGGAGACTATGTAGAAAAATAAATTATTAAGTTATCATACGCCATATTTTAGAGTTAAGAAGGTTTAGAAATCAGTTTTGGATTTTCCTCTACATAATTTTAAGAAATATTATTTAAGCGATAAAAATCTTTGGACTTGATTCCAGTTGCACGCAGAAATAAAATATTGTATATTGTAACACACAAAATTATATTATTTAAAAGAGTAACTGTTGTGAATTCTCATTCACAAGAAACATAAACATAGGCTATAAAAAGGACGGAGAATTCCAAATCTTCCTTTGTAACGTGCAACTCTAAAACATGCACCCTTCTTAGAAACCGCGAAATACACCTGTTTACACCCCGTCTTCTGCCCACCAAGAAGACAAACAGCTTATCCGGTTCTAAGGACCAGAATTTGAACATTAACAGAATTTCTTGCCAATTTCTTCTCAGTAGAATCAACTTTCCGAACCGGTGGTAGAATTGTTACCAAAAGACAGACTACTGACCATTCAAATGCTTGCTTTTGAAATAAAGAACAATTTAATTTGATTCGTAGAGATCAGCTATAGTCAGTCATATTATTGTTAACTGGTGACCATGACCACTGCTACTATAAAAAATGAACCTTCAAGCAATAAATCTTTGTTCCGATAGAGTTAAGTTACCTCTTGCTAGTTAGTTTGTTTCTATTTTAGAAACCTTTCAAGAATAAAAAAAACTACACCAGTTTGATGTCTTCTTTCACTATATTGCAATACATCTTCCATAGCTTATAAATTCATCAAAACTCAACTCTTGATATTTGCCATTGCATGTCTCACGCAATGTTTAAGGCTAATCAGATTAGCACAAATTTTAAACATCCAAATTTATCAATAAAAGAATACAATGTAGATAAATATCTTATGGGAGGCTAAGGGGAGTACGGGACAAAACTACACTATCAGCTAGTCGGCTCCGAGTGGCACCCTAAACTACTTAAGATACCTCTTGGTAGATAAGTGATCAGGCTCTGACGACCGCAGTTGTGGCAGTAAAGCCACTAAGACCTGGAGGGACTAAAAGAGGCTTTAACAACAAGGGGGTTCTCCCAATGGACTAGTGCAGAAGGCAAGGGGAACTGCAACTATTATCCCCAAGAAAGTCATCATGGAACTGCGCCAGTTCATCAAGACGGCAACGACTAAGAAGAATACAAAATAAAACATATCTCATTGATTTTGTATTACGTTTATGTTCACGTTTATACGATATTTTTTTTCCGATAAAAATTGTAAAATGTATAATTACAGGGAAAGAATATAACACAGATGTGGGTAGATGTACAAGAAGCCATTACTGAAGTTTTCATTAAAAAGGAACACCACGTAATCAATGCTGTAAGTTTTACTATTCGCTTAATATGTTAAAAGTCAAAGTCAAATTCAAGCTGCTAGCGAAACAAACAATCGCATACATAATATATAGACTGCTACTTATCTTAGTTTATACAATTATACGACGTGTTAGGAGCAAAGTGCAAAAGCGAAAGTGCAAAAAATCGCCGCGCCGTCCCTTGAACGCGCGGATCAACGCACTTTCGTTCGCTTGCCGTCGTTGACCCGAGCGTCAGCTGATTGTGTTTCATTGAAGGGTTTTTTTAGTATTGTATTAATTATGAAACTTTCGTTTCATTTACCTGTACTAATGCTAATTAACCATTTTAAAAATATTGTTTTTTTTTTCTACTCAGGATCAATTTTTTTCGGCCCCATCGTCAAAGGTGTCATAAGTACTATCGTGTCTTCGCTTTCGGGAGCGGTCTCCTAATACCTTTTATAACACCTCAGTCGCTCGAATGAAAAAATGTTTGACTTAACAATTAGTTTACGTAATTCTATAATTGATTTACAGCTTAAAAACTATCCATCTCAAGAGAACTTTTTTGAAATGATGAGATTTGATCTGGTTGTTGACGAGAATCTCAAAGTCTATTTATTAGAAGCGAACATGTCTCCTAACCTGAGCTCTGCACACTACCCTCCGAACCAACTATTATATGAACAAGTTTTATATAATCTGTTCACACTCGTTGGACTTGCACCCGTCATTAGTGACAAGTAAGTATTTTATTTTATTAAAAAAATTATAAGTTTGAACATTATTAAACTTCTATTATAAAAGACTCAAAAAAGTCACAGCATAACGAGTGCACGGCTGGACTAATTTCTATAATTCATTTGTTATTCTGTTTGTTATAGTAAAGAGAAGGTTCGTGTTCAGAAATTTAATGAAAACTTAACCACTATAATAACTTTTCTAATGTAACCTCCTTGCTGCTTTTGACATTATAAACTTTTTTAATATAACCTTTTCACGTTTGACATAGTTGTCAGAGATTGACAGATACGCATATAAACTTTATGCCTGTGTGTGTCAAATACATGCTAATGTGAGTAATGTTTTTATTAATTTTCTTCATATTTTTTAAAATATATAATCATTGTCCACTCCTTCTCTATATAAACAGTAAGTGTAACATATTTCATACTCCTCTGTTCGCACGATTTTCGTAAAAAAGTTTTTGCTTCACGTATTATTATATTTTTTTAACTCCAACCTGACAAAATTCCACTTATTTCCAGTATTAACTTGGAAAACAATAACATCTATTATTTTTTGGATGCAATACAGAAACAAACATAAAAATTTTGGTGATTCGATTTCCGAACTATCTTACTTTATAGTTAACTTACTTTAGAATACTATTTAGAAATAAATAAGGTAATAAAACAGCGCTAAAACAAGTACAATATACATCTAAGATGTCGTTTTCTTTAAATAATATTCAGACTTTCTTACAAAAAGCGCAGTTATTCCATTATATATAATTATATACAAACAGCTATGAAACATGTTTCATTCAACAACGTTATCCGCATAAGCAATCACATAGTATAACTATTGTATCTTTTACTAGCATCTGCGATGGTCGTTAAATTAGAAACCCAATAGTAAGCATTTTTTCTTCCTTTATAAGTAATATTAGTGCTCGCGACTTCTGCGTAGAATAAATTCATATTTAAGCTTTATCATAACCCGTCCAGTGGTTTTTGCGTAAAAGAATTCGATCTCACAAAAACTGTGATCACACCTGACGTTACGTGATGATATAGTCGAAGATGTAAACGCGCTAATCTGGAAAGAAGCCTTTTACCTCTTTTGGTTTCTACACAGCATCGTACCAGAGCATAAATATATTTACGCACCCCGACTGTGGCACTCCGTGAGGGGGAAGAACTCGCAATACCCGCTAAAACCCCGCGGGACCGTCATCAGACGTGAGAGGGAAGTCAGAGGTTCGGTGAAGCATTCCTCTCTGGCCCTCCGATTACAGCTCACAGATATTCTACAGGGAGAGGAGTTGTATGAACCTCCGCCTCCTGTTTCCAACTCGCTTTCGTCGGGGATGGAGTGTTTCGGCGTCATTCGCCCTCTCCATTTGCCGTGCCTCCTTTAGCGAGATGACAGTCTCGCAAAAGGAGACAACTGCTCTCCAAGGCTGCTCACTGATGAGTATTGCATCTATAATATTTGCTAATGAGAGGTGTGTTGCCGATAACGTCGCTGAGGTCCCCAGGCGGGATATTCTGCCACCGTGTGGTGAGCTGTATTTGGTACAGGTATTTGCCGAAGCAATAATCAAATCAAATCAAATCAAAATATCTTTATTCAAGTAGGCATATTACAGCACTTTTGAATCGTCAATTTTTTTTTTCTTTTCTTTTCCACACTCTAATTCTAATGTACGCCTGATGATGATACTCCAGAACGACTTAAAATCTAAAGTTACGAGGGTTCCTTCGCGCCCCGATCCGAGAAGAGCCCACAACAAACTCAGTGGGGTGTTTTGTTATTTTTTTTTTGTTATCATCATCATTACAATATCATATTAATTTAATATATTTCAGTTCAAACTAGAGCAGTTCGTTCACTCCCACGCGTTTCTATCGTCTAAGTACTCTTGCAACTTATAATACGATTTTTCTATCAACTTTCTTTTAACAAAGACTTTGAATTTATTAATTGACATCTTTAGAACGTCTTGTGGGAGTTTATTATAGAAACGTATACAGTTACCCTTAAATGAGTTGTTAATCTTATGCAGCCTACTAGAATTTATAACAAGTTTGTTTTGGTTTCGTAAGTTATATGATGTACATTCACTCTTTTTATTAAA
>JACTOM010000932.1:802711-823115 GCA_015832385.1 Elymnias hypermnestra | reverse complement strand
TGAAAGGAGACTGACAAAAAGGATTTATGAGTCAAGAGTGAATGCGAAAGTTGGAAGGGGAAGACCGAGGCGAACGTTCCTGGACCAAATCCAGGACATTTTAAATAACGGCCAGGTCAAGAGTACTCTAAACCGACGAACTTGTATGAAAGGTTTAATGAGATTGAAAGAAGCGAAGGAGATATGCAAGGATCGTGGCAAGTGGAAGGATGTTGTCTCTGCCTACCCCTATGGGAATGAGGCGTGATGCTATGTATGTATGTTAAGACTATACGTACTTTTAAATCGGATCATGATCTACATCTATACAAAATTTCATTAAAATCGGTTCAGCTGTTTTTTGACAAATCCAAATATCATGACACGAAACCTGTATGTATATTTGATGTATTATGTTTATCTACCAGCAATAGTGCTATTGCTATAAAGAAAAAAAAAATCAGGCTAGGACCCATAAAGAATAATTACATTCATATTTCACAAAAACAAATTACAAAAATAAATGAAGTATTTCAAAAAAATAATATATCCAATATTTAGTTCTGAATATTTTAGTTTTCTGATATCAATCCAGAAAATATAATAGAATTAAATAAGTTATTGTTGATAGGCGGAACTATTTTATATTAGTCATAGGAGTGACTATTGTTTAAATTTTTAATAACTAGCATTTATATTGTTGATAAATGTGAATATTAATTAAATTATTGACTGTAACTATTGTTTATATTGTTGATAGGTGAAGCTATTTTGAATTATTAATAAGTATCACTATTATTTAAATTGTGATCGATGTGACTTATTTAAATATTGATAGGTGCAACTGTTGATTCCTCCAATTTGTAATTTTCAATCAATGTTTATTTCAGCAAGTCAATGGGAATGTGGAAGAAAAAATAATGAATTTAACAGAATTAAATAGTTTACAGTACAAATGGTATCAAGGGAAATGCAACACAGACATATCATGGTGTGTTTAAATGATAAATTATTTATTATTTTTTAACTATTTATTAAATATAATATTTTAAAGATATGATTTTTCTTAATAACAACTTATCACTGTACCATTGACTGTAACAATCCTAAAATGTAACTGCCCAAATCTTCATCTTGGTTCGTCCAGGATACATAAATGCTTTTTGTGCTATCATCCTCACCTTCAACTTTTATAAGAACAGATTCTACAGATATATTCCCATCTGATATGGTGATCGACCAACCCTGTAGTTTTTCAGCCAACAAAGACTTAAGCTTTTCGGCCGTTTTGACTGATGGCCCTGGATCATCAAAGCGAACTGTACTTGTAAAACGGATAACATGTCGATTTATACCTATTTCATCACAAATTTCATCGATATCTAACAAAGACAACCTATTGTCTTTAACACATAGGACTCCATGTACAACTCTTCTTCGTTTTGGGTCAGGTGGCTGAGCATTGTATCTCACAGCCTCAGCTTTTAATAATCTCAGAGATACATCAATAGGGATCTTAGTTGGAGTATTTATTATAGCTGTCTCACCATTAGCAGGCATGTAGCAATTGATCTTAAATTCTTTCTCAATTTTATCCTTCAAAAACTCCATCTTCTGAGCTTCACCATGTACTAACAAAACATTCTTTGGTTCACAATATTGGATTAACTGCATAATGCCTTTAGCATCTGCGTGTGCTGAGAAAGACATGTATTCGACAGCCATTTTAACTTCGACAACTTGTCTATTTTCAAACTCAACTTTCTTTGCACCATTCAAAATTTTGTGACCAACAGTTCCTTGTACACAGAAGCCTGGCATTATTAACATGTTCTGCTCATATGGTGCCCACTTTTTGAATATGTTTAGCGATAACCCAGCATGCAACATTCCTGGTGTTGCAAACACAACCATGGCACCTGGATTGTCAATATATGATTTATCAAATGGTTTAATATGTTTGAAGTCAAACATGTTTCTCTGAACGAATGTCTTCCTAATCTTTTGATTGGTCCAGGTAATAAACATTTTATAGTAATTGTTAGCTTTTTCTGTTAAACCTAAGGCAAAATAGACTGGGTACTTTAGGTTCATACGCTCCCAGTATGTTTCTAATAATATGCATAATTCTTGCGCTCTACCCAATGCAAAAACTGGAATGAGAACTTTGCCACCTTTCTCAACACATTCATGTACTTTCTTTAGAAAGTCTCTCTCTCTGCAACGTTTAGAATCTCTTATAGTAGTTGCATATGTTGATTCTGATATAAGTAAGTCAGGCCTGCATTTATCAATCCAAGCAGCTCCTAAATGCCTGTCAGGTGTCATGTTATAATCTCCTGTGTATACAACAGACTGGGAGCCCACTCTAATCCAAAACATAGCAGCACCAAGCACATGACCTGCATAATAAGCTTTTATTTCCAACTCATTATCAACCATTACAGATTGGTGTAAAGTAACAGCTGTAACTTTTTTTATGCAATCTTTGATCATTTGTGAGGTGAAGAAGTTCGATTCTCCCTTCCTCTCCACAGCGACTTTTCTCATATCTTCTAATAAAATTGGGGCTATCGCCTTTGTAGGATGGGTCATGTAAATTGGTCCTGTGTAGCCTACCATTTCAGACATGTAGGGCAAGGCACCACAATGATCGAGATGGAAATGTGATATAATTACGCAGTCGATTTGACTTGTTATTGGGCCTTCAGGGACAATATAGGAGAAATCTGGGAATCGTCGCTCGTCGTTAAAGCCCATATGCATCCCACAATCAAGCATAACGTTTTTACCACCCATTGAAAGCAAAATACAACTTCTCCCAACATCCTGTCCGGCTCCTAAAGGAGTTATTTTAATGTCAGGCATACTGATAAAGTTTCCTTACTTTTATAACTGTGTAAACTTCGAATTATTGCGTAGTAAACAGAAGCTACTGCTGTCTAGGAACCAGCATCTTTGATTGGAAATACGTATAAATTAATAAAACACTTTATATTATAGCGCTCTCACTCTTATGGTTCAACATCACCAAAACATGACCACATAACTATTTAACGTACTCTGGCCTGTGACCATAACCTTTAACATAACATTTAATAAGATAATATTAGGGAAGAACAAAATATCGATATGCCGATGTTTGTTTTAGGAAAGAATTGATATCTTTACTTTCTATACTTTGGATTATCGATATTTATTTTAATGTTTCAAAGTCGATTTTTTTGAAGTGAAATTCTTATGGCACGCTAGCGAAATTTTCCGTTACACAAGGCACATCTGACTGTTTGGTCTACGTTTAATCTCAATTTTAAAATATGACAACATAATTATATGTAAAGTGAAAAAAAAAATCCTTTTAGAATTTAGTTCAATATAAACCAAAAAAGTTTCACTTTCTTCTTTACAGAGAGATACACACACTTTTTTAATTCGTCAAAGTTATGTGTTCTCATTTACCTCTTCGTAGACAATTATGATGTGTTTCAATGTTTTGATGTGAAACATCTATAGCGATGCTTTATATCGACTCATGTTCTGCCAAAACGTCACCACGTCGTCTCTCTTCCCACTCATTTCAGCAATTTCTCATCTCTCACGACGCATCTACATATCGCGTACCTTGCATCTTTTGCAAAATAAATTATGTTTCACATGCCTGCCTGGTGTCGAATAGATTTTTTTTTGCTATGTCCATAACAGCAAATATGACTACATAATTATATTATTTATTAAACAGTACTAGATTGATATACAGAGTAATCTTATTTGTTTTTGTTTGTAGTACTAATTGTATTTAGCTTATCGAGTAAATCATAAATTTTTAATTCATTAGAGGTTTGGTAATATTTAAGAACTATTTTGTCATAACACAAAAAGATGATGACAAAACTGTATGGTTTAAAACTACTGCCTTTTTCATTAACGAGTTGTATATGACAACTATTTTTGACGTGAAACGTCATTATTGCAAAGTGAATTTATCTTGTTTTGTGTACATTGGCTAGTAGAGTTAGTTTTAATTTATTTTAAAGTTTAAATTGATTAGGATCGATTAAGAAGTTGCTGTACATACATGCATACTATCTTATTAATAATATTTGACAATTGATTAGTACATTTTCGTGAACATTGTTACATTTGTTTCTGTTAAGTGATAACAGGTATCAAACATTACCGGTGCGGAGTGTAGACGTGTTTATTGTAACGCCCTTAATTTTACCAAAATATAACGTAAAATGTCTGGCGAAACCTCAACTTTAAATGGGAATAGAAGAGTAGCTTTGATTACTGGAATAACTGGACAGGTATTTAATTAATAAAATTTACATGAAATATGACGACCATTATGCACAAAAACATAAAGCGTGATGAAAATATAAAACGATCACAATTTTGAGGGCCTGGCTGGCACAGTGGGCGAGTACTCGATTTACTAGCAGAGGTTCCTTCGGTCAAGTAGGTAGTGCCAAATTTAAGAAATTTAGTTTCCTAATTTGTCTGAGTCTGGACTAGTGGGAGGGTTCGCCGGTGACTAGTTACCACCCTACCTCTAAAAAACCACTGTATGGTTTATGATAAAGATTCATAGTACAATGAGCTAATACGCAAGGTTATAATATAAACATGATGTTGCAAGCACTAATATTAAATATATATAGTAAGTTAGTTAAGCAACAGTTTGTTTTCCAGCATAATCCTGTATAGAAACAATAAGAGGTAAATTGCCTCATACCAGATTAGCATGCCTCAATCTTAGACTGTATCATTACTTACCATCAAATGTAACATCAAACTACAGCATCAACTTTTAAAAAAATAAAATCAGTCTTTTAATGAAAACTCCTGGGTAATCACTCATTGTAATGATGTGTTAACTCTTCTTATAAGTAAGATAAGTAGCAGCCCTTTTACATCACACTACTGGGCACAGGCCTCCTCCCTCATAGGAGAGAGGGTTTTTAGAGCATAGATGCATGTTGATAACATGTTAAGAGTAACAGGTTCAAAACTGGGAAAATTTAACTTTGTTAATTAGTATTTAAATCAGTTCACAACAGTATTAGGTGGAAGTCTCATGATAGCAATCTTCATGGATTATTTTCTATGATGTCATTATTTATTAATACTATTACAAATCTAATGCACATTTTCCTCATCCTTAGTTTAGAAATTTTTTGTATGAAACTAGAGTGACTAAATTACTAATATCTAAGGTGATGTCATTTATGATGTGATATCTAAACTTATTTCCTTATGCTCCTTAAGGCTTTATATTACTTTCCTTTTTAGGATGGATCATACCTTGCAGAGTTTTTAATAGAAAAAGGTTATGAGGTACATGGTATTCTGAGAAGATCATCATCCTTTAATACAGGTATGCTAGTAGAAGATTTAATTTGAAACTACAACTATAATTGATTCTATCTACAATCATTGTCATTTGTTTTGAGATTTTGTATGTAGAAGGGACTCTTATTTAGCCTGAAATCTGGATTTGAGGCTAGAAAAGGCACCACTCTCTTGTTCTTCTTCTTCTCCACTTCTTCTCTTTGTAAATTTCATGTGCCTAAATGCTGTTAAAGCTGCATATTCCAGGACCAATTCTGGGATATTTGTGTTCTGCCAGGTCTGTAGTGGTGCTGCATGATGGGTGTAGCTAGAACAACCCTTTTTTATTAGTCAGTAGGCTTGTGCCCAGCTGTGGGATCTAAATAGGTTGCTATTTATCTTACATAAAATGTAAGACACATCCTTTGCCCAATAGCCTAATTCAAAATTGTCAAATATACTTATATGTCTAGATGTTGCATAGAATATTATTACTGCACTTTTATTTAATCAATTTATAACTTTTTATATACTTAATCCTTATTCCCTTAGGAGCCGGCCGAGACCATATTACTTACCACAGTCTTTGCATAACTCCTTCTCTTTTTTCATTCTCATTAACCTTTCATACAAGTTCATGGGTTTAGAGTATTCTTGACCTGGCCCTTATTTAAAATGTCCTAGATTTGGTCCACGAATGTTAACCTTGGTCTTCCTCTTCCAACTTTCCCATTCACTCTTGACTCGTAAATCCTTTTTGTCAGTCTCCTTTCATTCATTCTCTCTACATGCCTGAACCATCTTAACATTCATAAGAGTTATATCCTCTCTAACCAGATTAGCGCACTTCCATCTTAGACTGTATCATCTCTCATAAACAGGTGAGATCAACAATAAAAACAAAACATATTAGTATCATCATTATAAACATAGCCCACTTTGTATACACCTACCATTAGAATAAGGCTACCTACATACACGACAACCACACAGGTTGTTGATTACCTATCATAATACATTGATTAAAATTGTTTTCACATAAACTCATTCTCTCTAGGTATTCAAATCTAAGCAACCTTTCTTAATTTTAGTCACTACATCTTTTATACCACAACATTTTATATAACTACTTTATAGCAATACCCCTTAACTACACTACTCTCATGTGTACACCTTTTCTTAATTGAGTATTCAGCAAATAAATTATTTGATTAGGACGGATCCAGCATTTATATGGACAGCCTGTATGCCATACTGGTGGGAAAATGCATTTGCACTACGGGGACCTGACAGACACCACCTGCCTTATTAGTATTATCACAAAGGTGAGTAACTTTAGTACACATGTCTGAAGTAAAACATCTTTGGCAAACTGATTTTTATATTTATACAAATCTAAAACTTTACATTTCCGAGACGTAAAGAAGCAAAAAGGAAGATATGTTAGGAATTTAATTGTCATTAAAATAATTTATTGAAAAATAGTATATTAAATTATTAAATGACGAGTGGCAAATTAAAATGCCACATGTTATTTGCATATATTAAAACTAACTAACCTTCAAACGAATTTGCTTAAAAAAAGGCTGCATATCTTCGTGACGCTAATCACGCGTTTCATCCGTAAGAATTATACCTTCATGTGCTTAAAGAAGTTTCACTTCAAAAAGATGTATTTTGTCAATGTACTTGTGTACCCGCAATTTTACTATATTATAACGTTGTAAGATGATAAATATGTTAATCAAATTAATAAAAAAAAAGAGTGTGCTATATTCCACACTATGTAAAATGAATATATGTATAATATATATATATATATATATATATATATATATATATATATATATATTTGTGTAATATATACATATACTATTTTTCTAAAATAATTACATTTATTGTGTTCGACATCCGGTTGCCTCACCTGATCACACTTTTCGTAACGTATTCAGCTTACTGCCCAAGTTGTATTGCACATATACAGTTTGTTCAGAATTTTGTGAGTCATCATTGTAGCCCCTCCCCCTAACCAATCAAATCTTTTCAATTTACAAGGTCAAGTTCACAGGGATGTGCTAGAATGGTGACTCACTGCATTTTTAACGCGAACAAACTGTAGTTTTTTTACAAAAACAAAATACCATTCATAATTAGTAACAGTAAAGAGCATTCTACCGGATTTTGGTTCAATGACCTTGAATTAACTACATGTTACAGTTGTCAGAACAGTTTATGTGCTAATAGAAAAATGAGAGTTGAGATAAATAAAACATACACTATCGCGGATTTTATTTAGAACTTTTTAATTGGATCGTTTAAATAGGCTCATAACACTGGTGGCCGTCAAAATAGGCACATAACAAAAGGTGGCCGACCTTTAGATTTGTTTAGGTCATTTATATAACTAGAAAATTTAACAAAAAAAAAACCGCCTTCAAAACTAACTTAGAAATATATGAATACGATAAAGGAACTCCAAATATAAGAACACTATAAAAGAATACGCAATTATTTCTTACTTTTTAGAGCATATTAATGTATTTGTAAGTTTCTTTTGAAGGCGGTTCTTTTTTGTTAAAATTTCTATCTTTTTTTATTGTTAGTGAATCTGAAGTAAACTAACAAATTTGTCTCAATATATGTACACCTAAAACGCGTTGCTCATGAGATGACACCGTTTAAATGAAACAATTTTACAATGTTAAATTTACATTAATATCGCCACACCCGGTATCGAACCCGCAACTTTATACTACCGCTTCACACATAATGCACCTTTCAAATATTGCAATGCAGCAACAAACGTAAGGTCATTGCCATTTGATTACAGACAGTTATAGATTTTGCCTAAAATCGCACTCTTACTGCAAGCCGTTGAGGAGTTCCATTGATCTTCATATTTAACTACGACTAGCACTTGACCATACCGAAGTTACGGTAGGCAACTCAAATATCGTTGATTTTTTCCTAAGAATTGAAGAGTTCCGTCACTTTGTCATGGACTCCATCATCAGAACCTAACCAAACTATCACAAAACAACCCTTGAAGAATACCCTTTCTAATAAAAAAAGAATCATGGAAATCGGTTGGCGTGATCTTGAATTATTCGTCCATTTGTCGCGCACATGCTTAATGCAAATTTAACACTTATCCGGTTTTCTCATGGATGCCATCATCAGAACTGGATTAAAAAAAATACAGACGAATTGATGCCCTCCTCCTTTTCGAAGTCGGTTAATAAAAAAAGAATATTTTCTTTTCGTTTTTGTGCGTAATTAATCAAAAAAAAAAAAACTAGGCCAAATATCGAAAATACTTTAAATTATAGTAACAAAGTCATGTATGTCAACAAAGATAAACTAAAAGAAATGGTCCTAAAACGATTAAAGATATCGCGATAAAGCAACCATTTCCATGTAACGTCGAAATGTCGCTTTATCATTACATGGTCGGCTAAAATTCTTATCGATGTTACAATAACGGATATATGTCGAAAGATTTTATCGGTTAAAGGTAATTAGCAGTTAAAATGAGAAATTATTTCCTTAAAGCGGTTTTATGTCTGACACGTAAGTCACTCAGCTCAGAGTCACTCAGCGTGCGATGGAGAGGGCTATGCTCGGAGTTTCTCTACGTGATAGAATCACAAATGAAGAGATCCGTAGTAGAACCAGAGTCACCGACATAGTCCTACGAATCGCGAACCTGAGTGGTAATGGGCGGGGCACATAGTCCGAAGGACCGATTTACGTTGGGGGCCGAGGGTGCTGGAGTGGCGACCCCTCACAAGGTGGACCGACGATATAAAGAGGGTCGCTGGTAGCCGCTGCGTGAGACCTATGTCCAGCAGTGGACGTCCATCGATTGAAGCGACGTAAAAGTACTTGCAGCGACACTTCTGATGATTGACTATCTCACCTGATAATAATACCTCTTAATCTATCTAAGTACAGCACCGTAATAAAACGTTATTTAGACCTAGACAAATTTTGAAAATACAATACCCTAAATATGCCCTGCCGAGAAGAGACTTCGGGACCTCTGTTAGGAGAACCTTTTTTTTCTCTACCTTCCTACCTACCTTCTTTAAAAAATGTTAACTAATATACAATTTTTGTCTTCTTAGAGTAAGGGTATGCTAATAAGGTATCCTACAGATTGGTACAGTTGATTACCAGTCATGGTTGTTTCGGCAAATACCTGTACCAAACTGTTGGCTGTGAGTCGTCATCCAGATGTCACGAGTGTGGTGGCTCGTTAGACTCAGCCCACCACACTGTGGCAGAATATACTGCAATGTCCAGCAATGTCACACACGTAGTTTTCAATCCCATTGAAATATGGGAAAATCAGTTATTTATTCAGTTGAATTGCATATCTAACCCACGGATCGGCATCTATTTCTTATATGAGTGCCATAAATGTTATAAGAAAGGGTTATAATGTTGTAAGAATATTGGTGCGAGTCACAAATGATATAAGGATATAAGAATATTGGTGCAAACCACAAATGTTATAATGTTATAAGAGTATTGGTGCGAGCCACAAATGTTATAAGAATATTAACGCGGGTCACAAATGTTATAAGGATATTGATAAGACCACAAATGTTATGAGGATCTTGGTGTGGGCCGTAAATAATATGAGGATATTGATAGCAGCACAGATGTTATGAGGTTATTGGCGCGGGCCACAAATGTTATGGGGACATTGGTGCGGACCGAAAATAATATTAGGATAATGGTACGGGCCACGAGTCAGCGCCGTAGTGTCTCAAAGACGTGGGTTGTCGATTTCTAGTTTGAACCATTCAATTTACCTAAAAGCTCAATAAAACGCCATTAAAATCGAAACAGCCACTTAGAAATTCAGCTAGATATAAACATACAGAATAAATTTTTATATTTCGGTGTTTTACTATTCAGTTTTAAAAGTCATCAACAAATATTTTAACAATGTAGTTTCCAAGTCTAAAATTAGCGTATTTCAATTAAGATAAGCCCTATCGGAATTGACACCATTTACAGCTTATCAATGGGTTGTGGCTGACTCTACCTCAAAATCACAGGGAAATGCTGTGTTTTTTTCCAGATTAGACCCAAAGAGATTTATAATTTAGGAGCACAGTCACATGTAAAAGTATCATTTGAACTGAGTGAATACACTGCACAAGTAGACGCTTTAGGAACGCTAAGACTTCTAGAAGCAGTGAGAACAGCAGGCCTAGAAAAGGAGTGCAAGATCTACCAGGCCTCCACGTCCGAGCTTTATGGAAAAGTGGTAGAAGTACCACAGACTGAGAAGACACCGTTTTATCCAAGATCACCGTATGGTAAGTAACATAACCCTTGTCAGTAAATAATACGACTTTAATATCTTTATAAATCTGGCGACAAAGCAATGATAAGATGTTGCTGTCATGTTTACAAGAAAAGTTTTTAACATTTGTCCATTTCTAATTTTAAATATCATAGTTTATCTACAAACAAACCAAATTGTTAGATAGACTTTACCTCGTCACCATCATCAGAGTCAATTTAAATTGGGGCTTTTTGAAAGTGATCAGCGCATTCGCAAGATTCTAAAGTAAAGTCAAGTCAAGTCACAGTTTCAACGAAAAGAATGAGAATCTATCCACAATCCACGGATCACGAGGACTAAACAATAGTCCCTAAATGTTACATTTTGTTCTAAGCCTTTGACCTTCATGAAGGTCAAAAGGCAAACTCAGTAAAGGCACCCCTTGTTTTTGAAATATTCTGTACTCTTTCCGACTACGATTTACGTGCCCATTAAGTCTATTCTATATTACATCACAACATCTACGGTATGCCGATGCCGTGGTCATTATGGCAGAGACTAGAAGATTTTAATACTAAGCTCGATGACCTCAACGGAGCTTCTCAAAAGGGGGGGACTTAAAAATGGACATGGATAAGACGAAAGTTATGTCCAATATTCATGTTCCGCTCCAACTAGTTATCGTTGAGAACTCTGCACTTGAAATTGTAGACGAGTACACTTACCTGGTACATATAGTCCAGCTAGGTAAGTCCAATTTCGAGAAGGAGGTCAACCGCCGAATCCAACTCGGTTGGTCAGCGTTCCGGCAACTACGGAAGATCTTCTCGTCCAATATCACTCAGTGCCTGAAGACAAAGCTCTTCGAACAGTGCGTGTAGCCAGATGACCTAGGGCTCCAAAACTTGGTCGCTGACTATGGGTGTCATTCGAAAGCTCAAAGTCACTCAGCATGCGATAGAGAGAGCTATGCTTGGAAATTCTCTACGCGATCAAATCAGAAATGAGGAGATCCGTAGAAGAATCAAATTCACCGACATAGCCCTAAGAATCACGAAGCTGAAGTGGTAATGGCCAGGGCTTATAGTCAGGCGAACCGATGAACGTTGGGGCCCGAAGGCGCTGGAGTGGTGACCCTGCAGCGAAAAGCGCAGTGTAGGCAGCAAGAACGGGCACATTAGGTGAGACCTTTGTCCAGCAGTGGACATCCATCGGTTGAGGTGATGATGATTATGTCTATTTACTCCATCTGACTCCTGAACAGTTGCCCCAAGGTTTCCTAACTAGAGGCACTTCTACGTCATCATTCTTCATTATCTCTATGACTAACAGAATAACACAAACACGTGTTTATAAGCCACGAGGGTATATTCTGTTTTTAACAAAACAAAATCATTGAATGCTCAAAGACATGTAGGACGGTATTGTAGCATAAAAGAAGAATACTAATGGGTTTTTTGGTACTTTGTGTTGCATACTGCAATTTGACATCTCCCTGTGGGTCTATAGGTCCTCTAATCTATCCTATCTATAAATTAGAGATGTGAGGTTAAGGAATTTTTAAATGATAATAAAAATTCTCCAAATACAGAATAGCGGGCGCGTGTTAGTCAATTATGAACGCCTCGTTTCTCTTTGATTATAGCTTTTGTCCTCGCATCCGATGTCATAACAATTCATTTCAATGTATAACAATAGCACAGCATATCCAATTGTTAGATATTCCAAAGAAAACCTTGTTGATGACAATGTTGACGAGTATCTCCATATACAAAGTAACTTGGATCTTTACCTACATTATATCTAGAATGGTTCTATCTGCCACTAAATCCAGAGTGCCTTGAGGTTTTACCTACCACTATATTGTCCAGAGCTACTTCGGTGTTTTCCTGCTATTGGATTTAATTTTAACTATCACTATATCAGGGTGGCTTAGGGCCTTATCTACTGTAAATACAGTGGCTTTTTGTTTTACCTACCTAAAAAGGACTAGTCCAAGGACTACAGAAGATATACCAAGGCTATACGCAAAATAATTTAGGACTATCTCTTCATTATACCTTTTTAAAGAATGATGCCATAAAATAGCTCTTTACTGAATTGCACGATTTAGTTCATCACGATTTAATATTTAAACAAAAAAGGAAGTTTAGTAGATTCCTAATAAATAATCGTTATATTGTATCATTAGTGTTCACGCCGTCCGTGACCCTGTTGAGGGATTCTACCCTGGACCCGGGCCCATAGGAATCCAGGTCGAATCGGTCCTTGAGACGGCGGGAGGTGAATGTTAAGGGAGAGATTCCACAGGGGTCGAACAGATATGAATGAATTATACATCTACCTGGTCTTCCGGCCCTGATCTCCTCGACGGCGACGAGCCCTGGCGGATGAATGATCACGTAGATGTGTAATTTGTATGTGTGTGTATTTGTGGAATGTGTCTTTGCCAAGGCGTCGCGGAAAGCCGTTATAGGCGACGCCGGTCTTCTCTTCCACTCTAAAGACACTCAGGGAAGTTCAACTGCAGCCACCGCGTGGACGGAAAATAACCTAGCCGCGCTGACCCGCTGCACTTCGATAGGCGGCAACGAGGGGGCCTCCAAACACGACGAACTACTTCACTGGCACCACAAAACCAAATAACGCGTGGAATTACCGCACTTTCCCGACAAGAACCAAGGCAAAAAACACGAGGCGGGCGTCCGTTTTGCCCGTTCGATACGCCTCGAGAGTTGATACGTTATCGACTTCTTCGACTACAGATTGTCTATAAACTATATTGCTCTATGCTCATAGAGCGGAGCGGAGACGCCCTCTGGTGTCGTATACACACGCCTCCCGATAACCAGTGCATTAGTGCATCGGAAAGCTTGCAGATGGCGCGAGTACGCCGCTTCCGAGGTACCAATGCTTAGCGCCATATTGCGCGAACAATTAGGAAGATGAGGAAATTCGTTGTTAGTTTCTACATATATATGTGTAGATTATATTATTAATTTCTAATAATGACAAAAATCATGTGGCATTTTTATTTACAATTCATCATTTGAGATTTCAATAAATTATTTGTATTAATTTTCGACAACTTTAATATTTTAATGACAAACTCCTAACATATCTCCATTTTTCCCTTCCTCTACGTATAGGAAATCTAAAGTTATACATTTGTATAAATATGAACAAGCCTTAAAATTAGTTTGCCAAAAGTTTCACATCTGACATGTGTAATTTATACGCACGCACTTTTAATTTTCTTCTTCCACAGCCTGTGCGAAATTATACGGTTACTGGATAGTAGTGAACTATCGTGAAGCCTATGGCATGTTCGCATGCAACGGCCTGCTTTTCAACCACGAGAGTCCAAGACGAGGGGAGAATTTCGTAACGCGAAAGATTACGAGGGGCGTCTCTAAAATACAATTAGGCTTGATGAAACAACTGGAGCTGGGTAATTTGGACAGCAAACGCGATTGGGGACATGCCAAAGATTATGTAGAGGTGGGTACTTTCAATTACTTTATATCGCGAGTTAATACGGCTTTATAACAAAAATAGTTCTATGAGTATACATTTAAATTAACTTTATTTATTTGGGCATAAAAAAAGATAAATACATGTCAGAGTGCTATAGTCTGTGGAACGCTGGCGCCATCTTTTTATCGGCGTGGGGGCAGAGTCAATAAGTGGCAGTCCGTCTCTCGGCAGTTGTCGAGCGGTGGTCGGCCGGAGTGGTCGACTATTGAAACTGTCGCGTTCCTAGCTATTAGTGTTAATGAGTTTGTGTAAATTAATATCGGGAACATTAAGTGATTGGACATTATAATTTGAGTTAATTAATAAAGTGTTTGATTGCACCAACATTACCCACGAACGCCCACAGTATGGAAATATGCTTCCTTTCTCTCGTATTCTCCGACAAAAATAATCAGATTATTCTGGACCCATAAAGTAGATAAGCTTGTGACTTAAGTGGTCAGTGTCTTCCCAGTTTTACAATATATATGCCTAGTCTTCAAAATAAAAGAGATAAATAAAAAATGAGTGCTTAATTTAAAACTAATCCATAATACTTGTACGCATGAGTGGTTATGTGTGGATGTGTGTGTGTGTTGTGCGTCCATTCTTTAAATAATTTAATATCCAAGAGCAGTTTTGATGTACATTAAATATACAACGTATATACTATATTTAATTGAATAAATAATAATACTCTATTGTATAAAATAGCTTGATAAATAGCATATTGTTTTGTAATATTTAAATGACATAAATGGTTCCTGGGGGTTGTCTTTTAGAGATAAATATACTATTAGGGACTTTTTTACAGATTTTTTAATGATATACAATTCCGTAGTACATAAATTTGATATAGTTTTTTACGCCATCACATTACAAATGTTTAAATATCTCGTCCTTTTCTGTACTGTATATAAAATATGTATGTATTATACATAACAAAAATTCCTTTCAATCACTGTATCTATTGATAGAAACTCCATTGAAATCCGTTGAATCGTTTAAAAGATCTAAGGGAATAGACAGCGGAAGTGACTTGATTTAATGCTATGCAAAGAAGTGAGTTTTTACTCTTGTAATTTGAAGGTGAATCACAACACGAATTAATCGTGTAATGATTCACCTTCATGTTTTAGTTTAACGGTCCGATAAAAAGCCGAATAAACGAAGGTCTCTAATTATTTCCGTATTCAATTAAATACTATGTGTATTAATAACAATTTTAGTATTGTAAAAACACGTTTTTTGCGGATGTAACGCTTGATTAGCGTCACGAAGATGTGCAGCGTTTTTAATGCTATACATGTGGCATTTTAATTTGCCAATGATTTGAGATTTCAATAAATTAATTGCATTAATTTTCGACACTTTTTCCTTCCCTCTAACTCTTGGAAATCTAAAATTTTAGATTTGTATAAATATAAAAGAGACTTAAAAATTAATTTGCCAAAGAAGTTTCACTGGTGTCATTAGTAATATCACCTGTCTTCGTTTTCAGAAGCGGTCTCCTAACACCTTATCTATACACACCGGCATATTTAGTGGAATATAAAAAAATATTTGATATCAGTATCAAGATTACGATACTGATATCAAACCTTTATTTTTTTATATTCCGCTTAATATGCCGGTGTGTGTGTATTTATATATGTCGGAGAATAAGATAAAGACGTAGAGCAGAAAGCATAAGGGCGCAGGGTTCTGCGCCGATATAGTCATTAATGGGATCCATAATTTAATTTCTTGTACTGTGGGCGTTCGTGGGTAATGTTGTTGCTATCAAACCTTTATTAATTAACTCGGATTATAATGTCCAATCACTTAATGTTCCCGATATCAACTTAAACAAACTCATTAACAATATTAGCTAGGAACGCGACAGCTCCAACAGTCGACCGCTCCGGTCGAGCGCTATTCGAAAACTGCCGAGAGACGCACGCCGGACTGCCACTATTAACTCTGTCCCACGCCGATAGACAGATGGCGCCAGCGTTTCACAGACTATTGCACTCCGACATATATATATATATAAAAGAGAAATCCAGATATCTATTGACTCATCACGATATCTCTGGAAACATAAGGCGTAGATACTTGAAATTTGGTAGGAATATTCCTTTTGCCGAGTAGAGTCATGTTTTTATTTGTAAAACAGAATGGCTAAATTAATGAAATTGCTACACAAAAAACATTCCACGCAAACGAAGTCGCGGGTTCAGCTACGTTTACGACACTATTTGCTTAACGGATTTTAATGTAGTTTTCAGCAATAGATTGACGAATTAGTTCGAATAGCAATTATTATCCGTTATGATTACGTAGACGTACAACAAACGGCCGTGTCCATAACACAGACACACAACAATTTTTCCTTTGGTTTGAAGGCTATGTGGTTGATGCTACAACAAGAGGTACCTGAGGACTTCGTAGTGGCAACCGGGGAATCCCACAGTGTTAGGGAGTTTGTTGAAAAGGCCTTCGCATGTGTCGGTAGAGAAATTGTCTGGAAAGGCAGTGGGGTCGATGAAACCGGTCACGATGCAAACACTGATGAGTTACTAGTCACTGTCAATCCGAAATACTTCAGGCCTACGGAAGTGGTAAGATATTCGTGTTATTTGATTTTAAACATCATTTTTTGACAGCAATCATCATTTAAAAAAAAAACAATCATCACTTTTCTCAAAAAAAAACCAATCATCACTTTTCTGAAAAAAATATAATTGTTTTTTTTTTTCTTTAATAAAACTGTCGTTTATATCTTTCAATAACCAGTAAAATGATCATTATTGGAAATAATCAATATATATCTTTGGAAAAAAAAATGGAAGAATCAGTTTTTCTTGAAAAAAAAAAACACCATTGTTTTTTCTTTAGATCACGGTCTTTAAAAACATCATCACTATATCCTTAAAAATTCATAAAAGCAATATTTTCCTTAAAAATATTGTCACTCTTTTTACTTTTGAAAAATATTCATTTGATGATTTGAATAAAAATAAACAATCAACAAAATTACAAAAATATTCAAATATCTTAAATAAATAAATAAACCGTGTATACGTTGGAACCATTGATGTGTGTTATTTTTTTTTAGTTTTTACTATTCATGTTAAAAATAATATTATAATATTTATTCTGAAAAAAAAAAACGTTTGTTTAAATTGTTTACTTTTGCTACCATCTTAGATTGTATCATCACCCATAGTCTAGCGTTAACCTGTCAGCAATAAAAAAGTAATTGTGTTGACTAAAAACAGCTCTTAATGTTTCAAGTAGGCTCAATAGATCCTATTGAATTCGTTCCGATTCTGTAAGATGACTACCGAATGGAAACCGACAAGAAACTCATTGGTTACTGTATCGTATTTTAGGACCTTCTATTAGGAGATCCAACGAAAGCTAAAGAGAAACTAGGCTGGACTCCAAAAGTGACCTTCGAGCAGCTGGTCAAGGACATGATGGAAGCTGACCTGCAGCTCATGAGGAAGAACCCTGAAGCGTAGCTCCACAGTGAGACTATTTCGAGATCACAAATCTATTTAAATATATCTTCAGTTCTTTCAATGTGAAAGTGTTTCTATGTAAATGCCAGCATTTTTAAGGTATGTATGTTTAACTTCTCCGAAACGGCTGGACCGACTTATATATTAATATTGTATATGTGCACATTTAGAAGAAAATATAAAGTATATACATAAAGTATTAAACAAGTTATACTATTAGTTTTATTTATCACCTCTCAATTCTTTAACTACCCTCCCAAAATAACGTTGTAGGCCACAAATGTTATGAGTATATTGGTGTCAGCCGCAATTGTTATGAGTGTATTGGTGTCAGCCGCAAATGTTACGAGTGTATTGGTGCAGCCGCAAATGTTATGAGTGTATTGGTGTCAGCCGCAATTGTTATGAGTGTATTGGTGTCAGCCGCAAATGTTGAGTGTATTGGTGTCAGCCGCAATTGTTATGAGTGTATTGGTATCGGCCGCAAATGTTATCAGTGTATTGGTGTCAGCCTCAAATGTTATGAGTGTATTGGTGTCAGCCGCAAATGTTATCAGTGTATTGGTGTCAGCCGCAATTGTTATGAGTGTATTGGTGTCAGCCGCGAATGTTATGAGTGTATTGGTGTCAGCCGCAATTGTTATGAGTGTATTGGTGTCAGCCGCAATTGTTATGAGTGTATTGGTGTCAGCCTCAAATGTTATGAGTGTATTGGTGTCAGCCGCAATTGTTATGAGAGTATTGGTGTCAGCCGCAAATGTTATGAGTGTATTGGTGTCAGCCGCAAATGTTATGAGTGTATTGGTGTCAGCCGCAATTGTTATGAGTGTATTGGTGTCAGCCGCAATTGTTATGAGTGTATTGGTGTCAGCCGCAAATGTTATCAGTGTATTGGTGTCAGTCGCAAATGTTATGAGTGTTTTGGTGTCAGCCTCAAATGTTATGAGTGTATTGGTGTCGGCCGCAAATGTTATGAGTATATTGGTGTCACACACAAATGTTACAAGTACATTGATGTGGGTATTTTGGTTTAAAGAACTCAATAAAAAATACATACATTAGAAAATTATTTTATTTTCAATAAAAACAATAACCTCTTAAAAGATAACAATGTGATGATTATCGCTTGGCTATAATCACACCTGATGGTAAGTGATGATATAGTCTAAAAGATGGTAGCGCGCGTATCTGATAAAAGATATTTTATCTTTTGGTTTCTACACAGCGTCGTACCGAATCGCTATTTAGCTGTAACGGAGGTACCAAGCCACCTACCAGTAAACTCTGACAAATTAGAATATGCAATATCCAAAATTTGCCCTGCAAGGATTCGACATCAGGACCTCTTTTAACGAAGCTAGTACTTACGCCATTTTATAGGCCGTTCTTGCTTTATCCTATAAACCCTTTTATAGTGATCGTCTACATCGCGAAAGAAGTCATTTTGGTAAATTTGTAGTCAATGCGTGTACTTTTGAAGTAATCGTATATCAATCAGTGAGTAGTATCACCCTTGTCGATTTAACTTCTACGTTGTTTTAATACATACATAGCATCACGCCTCAGTCCTATAAAAGTAAGCAAAGAACACATCCTTCAACTTGCCATGATCCTGGCATATCTTCGCTTCTTTCATTCTCATTAAACTTTTCATACAATTTCGTCGGTTTAGAGTACTCTTGACCTGGCTTTTATTTAAAATGTCCTGGGTTTGGTCCAGGAAAGTTCGCCTTGGTCTTCCTCTTCCAACGTTACCGTTCACTCTTGACTCCTTTTAGTCAGTCTACTTTCATTCATTCTCTTTACGTGCCCAAACCATCTAAGCATATCTTTCTCGAATTTAGTCACTACATCTTGTCTCATACCACCACGTTCTCTTATCACACTATTTCTTATTTTGTCGTTCTTATTCAATCCACTGATACTTCTCAACGCTCTCATCTCCACCGATTTTATTTTAATTTTGTACTTCTGCCATAGCCAACTTTCACTACCATACATAAGTGTTGGCACCAACACTCCTGTGCACAGCCAGTCTGGCCCTTTGAGACACTATCTGGCTATTCATAAAGGCGCGCAGAGCACCATTTACCATACTCCCTGCATTCACTCTTCTTTCAATATCACTTTCACATGTTCCATCTTTTGTAAATTTAGATCCAAAGTTTACAAATTCTTTCACCTCTTCCACTTGTTCCCCATCTATCAAAATATTGCCATTCATCATAGATTCATCTCTTTCAAAAAGCATAACTTTCGTTTTGTTTACATTCACTTTCATTCCTTTCCCTTTCAAAGCTTCATTCATAATATTTAGCATCTCCTGAAGCTCGTTAGCGGATGACGCAAGTATTACTTGATCATCAGCGTAGAGTAAACATTTGATGAGTAATTCATTCATTCTTAACCCATACATACATTCTTTTAAATCTGTCAAACATTTATCCATGAAAAGGTTGAACAGCCATGGTGACGCAACACATCCCTGTCGAACACCTCTTTCGACAGGAAACCACTCCGTGTACGCTCCGTTTATTCTGACACAGGCACTAGAACCCTCATAGAGAGACTTCAATGCTTGGATCAGACAACCGCTCACCCCATACGTAGATAACGTTGACCACAGCTCATTCCTCACCACTCGATCATAGGCCTTTTCTAAATCTACGAACGCGCAATAAACTTTTTGGTGTTTAGCCAAACATTTTTCAGTTAAGCACCGTAAAGAAAAGACCTGATCCGTACATCCCATTCCTCTTCTAAATCC
>JACTOM010000932.1:678961-801241 GCA_015832385.1 Elymnias hypermnestra | reverse complement strand
AATAACACTGATTGACAATGGCTGAGACTAAACGGCAATAACTGAGAATTAATAACACTGATTGACAATGGCTGAAGCTAAACGGTAATAAATGATAATGTATAACACTGATTGACAATGGCTGAGGCTAAACGGTAATATCTGATAATGAATGACACTGACGACAATAACTGTCAATGATTGACTATACTGAGACTTACTGGAAATAACTGACACTGATTAACACTGACTGAAAAGAAATAACTGCATTTCATTGACACTTTTTGTTTATATTGTATTTACGTGATAAGAAAACCTTGTTAAAACAATAAAGTGAGGCCGATCGCACCTCTCTTTATTGTGAATTCGTGTGAATGTGACAATGAATCATGTTTTGCATCGATATATAACACGTTAATACGGCAAAATATATGTATAAAACGGACTTTGATTCCGGTGGCACGCCTCTAGCCTTTACCGGTCTTAATACTTAAATAATTTTATTGCAGTCAGTGATTGACACTGACTGACTATATGTTACATTGTTTCATTACAAAAAATATATACATATAAGGAAAGGAACGTTTGTCCCTTACTATCGTCTTGCATCTTTGTACTTTTTAGTTCTTATTGTAATCAGTGCCTGACTGACTTCAGCTGTTAAACGATAAAAGGCACATATTTAAATATACAAAAGGAGGTTAAAACCTAATTATATCAAAAACTATAACATCACGCCAATTTATTTCTGTCAATATCGAGTTTCTGTCTAAGAACCCCTCCTAGGATGAATTCGGTGGATACAAGGGTAGCGCCTTTCCTCTTGAGTCCCGCCCATAGAGATTTGTCGGCAGGCGCCGAAACACATATCCAATTTGCCCCACCCTCCTTCCATGTACCTCCAGAACACTCCACTATCACTAAAAAAAAAACAACGTCCATTTTGAATAGTGTAATAACTTTGGAAACTGTCTCGAATAGTACAGAAATCAATCCCGGGCTGATCATATGTATTTACAGCAAATTTAAATTATATTCTAACGAATATTTTCATACGCGTGAGGGTCTAATATTGTATGATGGATAAAGTGTGAAAGTTTTCTTTAAAAAAGCAATTTAAAAAGCTCCCTCACCCACACTCCCTCCATTAAAGGCGCACTTGTCTCTCTCACACGCACACACTACCCCTTACACTCTATTACACACACTCTCTTGCCTCCAACACACATACGTCTCCTTCTCACACAGACCCACACATCTCTAACACTCTATTACACATACACTTGCCACTAACACACACATTGCCTCTTTCACAAACACACACACTGCCTCTCCCATACGCACACACACACGTCTCTTTCTCACACACATGCACACATTATCTCTTACACTCTATTACACATACTCTTGCCTCGTAACACACACATTGCCTATTCCACAAACACCCACACTCCCTTTCCCATACACACACACACGTCGCTTTCTCACACACGCACACATTTTCTTACACTCTATTACACATTATCTTGCCTCTAACACACACATTGTCTCTTTCACAACGATACACATTGCCTCTCACACACACACTCCTCTCACTCTTTTGTAAAGGTTCTTACTGGTTTCCTGAGTAAATATCTTCTTCTATCAGAACAATCAGGAATACCAACTGATGGTAATTTCTTTATTAAACGACAGTATAACGAAAAAGCCTAAACAGTGTCTCGATTATAAAATAACACAAATATATACCTAGACTTATTAAGAAAACACAATTTCGTAAATCAGCCTTAAAATAAATTGAACCTATAACCTCGAGATTGCTAAATAACTCACGTTTCATTTCTGCTGCGCTGGGCATTACGTTGGGTGTAGATGACACGTTGTATCCCTTAAGAAAGTCCCTTTTCCCAACTAGGGTCTGGTGCAAAGTGAACCTGAACCTCTTCTCCGTCGCCTCATCATTTATGACATATAGCCATGGATCTGACCAAACAAACATAAAATTTGTGATTAAATATACACCGGGTGAATTTTTCAGGTTTTCACGAAATAAATAAATAATATGCCTTTTTCACAAAATGATCAAGTAATATTTGCGTCATCCGCTAACGAGCTTCAGGAGATGCTAAATATTATGAATGAAGCTTTGAAAGGGAAAGGAATGAAAGTGAATGTAAACAAAACGAAAGTTATGCTTTTTGAACGAGATGAATCTATGATGAATGGCAATATTTTGATAGATGGGGAACAAGTGGAAGAGGTGAAAGAATTTGTATACTTGGGATCTAAATTTACAAAAGATGGAACATGTGAAAGTGATATCGAAAGGAGAGTGAATGCAGGGAATATGGTAAATGGTGCTCTGCATGCTTTTATGAATAGCCAGATGGTGTCTCAAAGGGCTAGACTGGCAGTGCATGCTGGAGTGTTGGTGCCAACACTTATGTATGGTAGTGAAAGTTGGGTATGGCAGAAGAATCACAAAAGTAAAATAAATGCGGTAGAGATGAGAGCGTTGAGAAGCATGAGTGGATTAAAACTGAGTGACAGAGTAAGAAATAGTGTGATAAGAGAACGTTGTGGTATAAAAGAAGACGTAGTGACTAAAATTGAGAAAGGTATGCTTAGATGGTTTGGGCATGTAGAGAGAATGAATGAAAGGAGACTGACAAAAAGGATTTATGAGTCAAGAGTGAATGCGAAAGTTGGAAGGGGAAGACCGAGGCGAACGTTCCTGGACCAAATCCAGGACATTTTAAATAACGGCCAGGTCAAGAGTACTCTAAACCGACGAACTTGTATGAAAGATTTAATGAGATTGAAAGAAGCGAAGGAGATATGCAAGGATCGTGGCAAGTGGAAGGATGTTGTCTCTGCCTACCCCTATGGAAATGAGGCGTGATGCTATGTATGTATGTATGTAAGTTATGTTCACAAAATGTTGGTTAGGCCACTGTTGCGTTTGCGACATCAAAGATAACATCGCCAAAAACAAACGCCGCATCAGAATCTTAGAAATAATACTTACCTACGATCGTATTGGTGTCAGCGCAGGCTTGAACCCAATTGGGCCCAACGATGGGCTTCCCCAGTCCCACGGCGCAGAGTAACTTGAACGTCCTCTTGATCTGCAACGTCAGTACCACAGTGCAAGCCATCACATCCGACACTATAACGGCTCCTGTAATAATTACATCATCTTTGGGAGTCCCGCAGGGTTGGCATTAGGACCAATTTTGTTCCTCATTCATATTGTTAAGGACGGATCATAATCTTATGACCAAATATCAAATATCTATTTGAAGACGAAATCTGATATATGAAATAAATTGATACAAATGGGAGAGTGCCTCGGAGGATAATATTAGGATCTTTTTTATTAATGACCTTTCTTATATTGTCAAGGTCGTCCAATAAGAGGTAAGATGACAAAACCTTCCCGTCATTTGAACTTAATTTACGAAAAATTAATTATAACGACAACAAAAACACAAAGCTTTTCTTAATTTAGCTCTAACTTCAATTAACTATTTTGTAATAACAATGATTAAACGAATATGCTATTGAATTTGTTATGGGTTCTTCATAGAAAAGCGCGTGAAGGAACTTTCATAACATTAGAATAAGATAATTATTTAGCTAGAATAGGATGTCTGCGGCATAATATTATAGCAAAAGTGAAGTTCCGAGATAGGACATTAATCCGACATATATAAAAGGGATACCTGATTGTTTATTGTGGTCGTTGCATAAACCCTCGTAATTTTGACACAATGGCTTGATTTGACAACTCAAGAGTGCTGTAAAGGCCTATTTCTATAATGGTATTAAGAAGAAGAGTAAACTTACCGAGTTTCTCTAATTTGTCTCTTACTTCTTCGCAGGGGAATGCTGTAAATAAAACATAGTGGGTCCTATTTTTTCTAGCCGACGTAGACCTTAAAGTGTTAGAAGTTTTAGATTTTTTTGCATTTGGCAAATGAAAATCTAACGTGAGCTGTCTCTTTTTCTTAGGTTTTTCAGTATCTAAATCGATAGAAACATTCGTAGTATTATATACTTTGCTCTCTTCTTTATCACTCGACTGTAAACTTGTCTTTTTGGATATTTCTTCTGATTTCTTATTTCTTTTACTACGTCGTACTTCATTTACAGAATAATTCGTATCGGGTCTTCCATGATCTTTGTCAGTTTTAGTGAGTTTACTCGTCTCTTCAAATTTAGATTTTTCTCCTTCTGCAGATTTACGTTTAGTCCTTGAACGTTTAACTTTGTTTTCAATATCTTTTGTTTTGTTATCTAGTATTTTAGTTTTGTTATCTAAATCCATAGTTTTGTTAACTTTCTCTTTGTAAATTTCGTTATTTTCGTTCTTTACTTTAGTATCAAGTTTTTCTTTTAGAGTATGTTTATTATGGATTGAAATACTATCTCTTTGATTGTTACGACTGCGAGTACTTCTAGAACTCCGCTTTTCGCAATATTCATCCTTAATTTCGACTGTTTTGTCTTCTTTATGTCTTTCACTGTTATATTCAACTTTTTGTTTCGATTTCCTG
Organism: Elymnias hypermnestra; assembly: GCA_015832385.1. Lineage (NCBI taxonomy): Eukaryota > Metazoa > Arthropoda > Insecta > Lepidoptera > Nymphalidae > Elymnias > Elymnias hypermnestra. The sequence continues at coordinate 796,703 of JACTOM010000932.1, read as the reverse complement.
CTTCTAGACTGGTCGGTATTACCACTTTTAGTTTCCTGTTCAAGTTTACTCAAGTTATCGTTTTTCGCATTCTGTTCCTTGGTATTATAATTGACTTTGGATTTTTCCGTCTTAATTTTATTTGATCTTACTGGCTTATGTGTTATATCTTCGTTTAATTCTATTTTATTTTCTTTTAATTGACCTTTCACTGTTGCTCTGGGTTCCAATAGATTTTCAGGAAAATCATCACAATTTTGTAGTCTTGCTGTCGGTTTTCTTATTCGAGAACTAGATCTCACTGGTAAAGTTTCGGGATCAAATTTATCTGATAGATTGATTTTTATTTTACTAATTTTTCTTGCTTTACATTTAACCTTAACTGGTTTTTCACATTCTGAATCTGTGTCTGTGTCATTAGAAGTATCACTTAAGGTCTCTGTATCTGATATCTTAGGAATCAATGTTAAACTAGTTTTTATTTCTTGTGTGTTGGGCAGTTCGGTTTCTAAAATCGACCTTAAATTTATCTTTTTTGGGGTAAGCTCAATATCCGACCCATCGCTAGGAACCTGTTTTAAGGAGCCATCCTTTGGTACCCCAACCACGTCCCTTACTTGAGAGCATGATAAATTTGAAACAAATTTATCAATTTGTGCTTCAACACGGTCTCCTTCTGGAGACACAGGCCTTTGAGAACACAAGTCATTAAATATCTGTTGGGTATCTGCGTAATATACATTATTTTTATCCTCGTTCTGTTCATTTGTGATATTTTTAATGATATTTGGACTTGTGATATTCTTTATCTTTTTTTTAAAGGGTGATTGAAAAGGAACTTTAAACTTTACTACCTCCTGAGAATAAATCTGCTGGGTCAAAGCTTCTTCGAAGCAAAAATCTCTTGGAGATTTCATATTTTTTTTATTTTCATTGCTTTTATTCAAGTCATCGGGTATTTTGCTTGCCTGTTCAGAATTTAAGGACTCCTTGCTTATATTCCTTGTTGAATTCACAACACTGGTGTCTATTAGATGATCGTCTAGAACTTGTGTGGGTAAATCTTCAAAGTTATCCTTTAAGATTGCGGAACTAACTTCGTTAGGCGGAATGACGTCATCGTCTTCAAAGTCCGTGACATCATCATCTATAGCAGGAGACACTCTTTTATTAGATTTGAATACATCATCTTCACAATCAATGGAATCGTCGTTATCTTTTTTTGGAAGTATTTTTTGGGTAAGAGCAAAATTTATATCTTCACAGTCGGTAGAATTGTTTGAACGAAGCCTACTGAGATGGTTTTGAGGAACTAAATCAACACTTTCCGTCTCTACTGTTTTGTTTTCTATTTCTAATAAATTAATATCATTTCTTACTGGTAATAACAATGTCTGCGATTCAAAATCATCTTGTAATGGTTGACTGTCAATTTCGTCAAATAATATTATATCGTCAGATATGTTTTGAGATACTTTAGGACTGGATACTGTAGTTTGCATTTCATTTATATTATTATTTACACTTAATGAGGACAATTTTGAATCTAACAGTAATTGAGTGTCTGCATTAAAAATGTTGTTATCATTTTCTTTGTTATCTGCTGAAAAATTTAATTCTTTGTCATTTTGTTTTTGTAAGTTACAAATCTCTTGTTGTTCTATAACAGGCACTTGCGTTTCCATCTCATAGATGTCAGGAGAATGTCGATTTTCTGTTATTTGTGTATTGGCTTCGTAAATAGAGTTACTACTTTGATTTGGATTTCCACATGGAATTTGTGTATCTAATTCATGTATATTTTGTGTAGGTAAATTACTTGCCGTTGCTTTAGGAATTGGTGTATCTAATTCCTGTATATTTTGTGTAGCTACATTATTAGCGGCAACTTTAGATTCGACAGAGTCATCTAGATTGTTAGAAATATTTGATTGCATAGTAAACGAATCAGATTTTTTAGAAGACGTCCAATACACATTATCAATTTTTTTATTCCCCACAGGTCTAATTGCTATTGTCCTACCACACGATTTTATAAAGTTATTGTTCGGACTTTTAAATTCTTGATTTGATTTAGTTTGCGATACTCCAATATATGAGTCATCCTGGAAACAAAAAACTTATATAGAAAATTGCGTCAATACTAATATAATAGACATGATATAATCCATCTTATAGATTAGATGTAAATAGATAAAGGTAGTTGGAGCCTAGAAGAAACCTACATCAGCTCCTTTCATTATTTTTTGTCTTAACTAAAATCTTGAAAGTGAAATAGGAAAGTTCGTGTGGAACTAAATCAATAGCTTTTGTAAGTGATGAAGAATGATGGATCCCATGCAGCAAAAACCTGGGGCATAATTTATGATAAAACAAGATATTTTACTCATTTACATAATGTACATTTTATAGAATATTATTATGAACTTGAAATACAACATCTTTCTATAATCTATAAAATAATAACAATGTTTCTGTATATAAGGCAATATAAAATGAAATGGAAATTTAATTATGAAACCTATGTGAGAAGTCCTCGAACTTCCCTTATTCTATATAAAATACATTTTAATAAGAATGAATTCCTTTATATTTTAATTATCAATATTTTTTAATTATTCCATGCAATTATTTGAATTTTGTATGAATGTGTGTGCGGAAGCATGTGTGTATGTGTGTGTGTTTGTTGCTTAATTTATATAGGTTAACCCATAGCATTATATTACAATGTCACAATGTTTATTTATATAAATGTACAGTAGTCAACAATCTGTAGTAGACAATGTCTTTATATAAAGTTGTCACAATCTATACTATTTGAAGCTCTTTCCTATATCTATCCTTTTTAAATACATATATCACTCTATTAAAAGTACAAGTCAAGTAAATTTGATAATAATCTAATAGAACTCTATATAAAATTAATAAAAACTATTCTATACGAAATATAAACTAAAATTAGTGACAGGAATCAAATATAATTGTGTACCTATATATTGAAAATTCTAATTTGAAATTTTGATGGAAATTACACATTGTAACTGAATATTTAACTTACTCTATCACTGACATCTGGTGATTCTGGTATAGTAGTAGCATGTCCACCATTTAACTTCGAAACATGACGACTGTGTAATGGAGTCTCCGGTATATCAATTGCTTGTGTCATCGGTAAATCATTGTCATCCTCCAGTAACCTAAAAACTCCAAACACCTGACCAAACTGCACCATATCTCCATTTTTTAAGGGATGTGGTATATACGGTTGTAAAGTCACCTTAAAAAAATAGATAGATAGTCTGTATTTTGCACTGTAAATAAATATATTTCCTGAGGCACAATTAAAGATGAACAAGTATAAGCGTTGGTCTTATTGTTACTTAGAAATTTCTTCCAAGCAGCATTTTGATAATGGAAATCTTAAGGTAAAATATGGTAGATGTTCTTCGATAATATATACATACATATGCATATAAATAAATACTAGCTGATACCAGCAGCCCCCTCAGTAGATCCCATGGAGGTATGTGTAAATACTTATCAGATTAAATTGTCATTATTCTCATCTCCAGCTGAAGACACACAAAATATTTGAACAAAATTGGTCCAGCTGTTTAGTAAAGAAGCACTAATCTGGCAAGCAATAACTAAGCACTATATACTTTTTATATTGCATTGTACAATAACAGCAATTTTCGCTTAGCATCTTGTCTTAGGAATGGTATCCTAACAGACAAGGCCACACCACACCTAATCCAGATTAAGACAAATAAGAGAGCAAATTATCTAAATATGCTCTGCAAGAATTGATCCCCGAACCTATACTGTAAAGAAATGACTCATAAGAATACTCAATCGAAAATATAAAATATTACAATTCTTGTATATCCAATATAGTTACATTGTTTTATTTGGCCTGGTTCATAAATAAATAAGGCTTGGCTTAATATATGAACCACTTGTTAACAGTTTTATATAACTAGATGTTCCCAACAGTGTCACACTTGTAGTTTATGATCTTGTGAAGATCGAGGTAAATTTGTTATATTTTGGATCAAATTGTCAATTTAAACAATTTTCAAATCTCCCTGAACACACAACAAATTTCAACAAAATCAGTCAAGCTGTTTAGGAAGGTTATTGATATACACACATACATAACAATTATATATATGATAATATTGTGCAAACTTACATCTGATAATTTTGTCTTGTTTGCAGAGTCCAAATCCATAAGCATAAAGTTGTGATTGTTTAATATATTTATGACAGCATGCTGTCTAGATATTGACTGGAAGAAAAATTATATTTTTGTTTATTTATACACTTTATTGTAAATTAATATATGTAATAAAGTAAGACTTCAATTAAGTAAGAAGTATAAGGTGATCTCGCTGTGGTCACGGTGGATTGCTGTCCCATAGGACTATGAGAGTTGAGTGAATTGTGGTGGGTCTATGCTCTAAAAATCTATAAGTGAGAAGGCCTGTGCCCAGCACTGCAATATTCGTCGTCGTCGTCGTCGCTTCAACCGATGGACGTCCACTGCTGGACATAGGTCTCACGAAATGAGGCCCACAAGACCCGATCTTGTGCCGCCTGGCTCCAGCGGCTACCGGCGATCCTCCTTATATCGTCGGTCCACCTTGTGGGAGGTCTTCCTACACTGCGTCGTCCAGTGCGGGGTCGCCATTCCAGCACTTTCCGACCCCAACGTCCATCGGTTCGTCGGACTATGTGCCCCGCCCATTGCCACTTCAGGTTCGCGATTCGTAGAGCTATGTCGGTGACTTTGGTTCTGCTACGGATCTCCTCATTTCTGATTTGATCGCGTAGAGAAACTCCGAGCATAGCCCTCTCCATCGCACGCTGAGTGACTCTGAGCTTCCGCATGAGGCCCATAGTCAGCGACCACGTCTCAGAACCGTAGGTCATCACTGGCAACACGCACTGTTCGAAGACTTTGGTCTTCAGGCACTGAGGGATATTGGACGAAAAAGTCTTCCGGAACTTCCCGAACGCTGCCCAACCGAGTTGGATTCGGCGGTTGACCTCTTTCTCGAAATTGGACCTACCTAGCTGGACTATGTGTCCCAGGTATGTATACTCGTCAACAATTTCGAGTGTAGAGTTCTCAACGATGACTGGGTGGAGCGGAACATGGATATTGGACATAACTTTCGTCTTATCCATGTTCATTTTTAGGCCCACCTGTCGAGAAGCTCTGCTGAGGTCATCGAGCATTGCATTGAGATCTTCCAGAGTCTCTGCCATAATGACCACGTCGTCGGCAAACCGTAGATGAGTGATGTACTCGCCGTTGATGTTGATGCCCAGTCCGTTCCACTCCATAAGCTTAAACAGGTCCTCCAACGCCGCAGTAAAGAGCTTCGGGGAGATAACATCTCCCTGTCGCACTCCACGCTGCAGTTGGATAGACTCTGTGCTTTGGTCCTGTATACGGACTGACATAGTGGCGTTTTCGTACAAACACTTCAACACGTGTATGTACCGGTGGTCAATTCGGCATCTCTGCAAAGATCTCAACACGGCCCATGTTTCCACCGAATATTATATCCACTGCAATATTAATTAGTGCTATTTACCATAACTTAAAAGGTGGTGTTATTGCTTCATAGCAATGGCTCTTAACAACTTTAAGGGTATCTAAAGATATTATACACTCATATGTAAACAATTTATATAATTATTAATAATAGATAAATTAATTATATATAAATTCTGTATAAACAGGTAGATACAGAATACATTAGTAAATAAGTAAGTAGCACCCCATTATCGTCCCACTGCTGGGCACGGGCCTCCTCACTCATATACTATATGAGAGAGGGTTTTAGAGCATAGACCCACCATGCCGCTCCACTATGTCCTCTCTCACCACTCTCATAGTCCAATGTGACAGGATTCCGACATGACTTCAGGCAAATATTGAGAAAATCTTAATAGAAATCTCAATATCGATTTTCTAATTGGCCCAATCCAGGACTCGAACCCGGGACCTCATGTCTGCAGTCGAACATGCTAACCACTAGACCAATGAGGCAGTATGTATATATTAAATATATACTATATTAATACAAACTATCTTCACATATGATTATGGAAATGTATCTAATTCCTATATAGTCTTCCAAAATATTTCAAATATGAACATGAGTAATTTTAATCTGAATAATTACTAGGGAGTAACAAATGGCAGCTGATATTTTTTTCCACCCTTACAGTCAAAGTAATTTGAAAAAAGCTTCATTGCTAAGGTTTTTCTAAGATTTATTTGTGAGTTCTTCCTTTATTGTCCATACCAAGGCATTTCCATCCATCGATGTATAAGATCCAAATGCATCAAGATATAGTGGAGCAGTAATTTCCAAGGAAGTTGTAAATGTACATTAAACAACTTGTGTAAATATCTATACATTCATTAATTGTATAAAAAACAACATAAATTAAAATGCACTTTTAAGATATGAAAGTCTGGAAGACATACACTTGTTAAATGTGATCTCATTTTTTTTTGTCAAATGTTGATCCAACCTAAGATGGTAAGGCACTAACTTTGAATAAACCTCTGTTAAATAAGCGAGTACTCACAAAATTATGTGAGCCTGTCAAAAATACATATAGACATATATAATAACAACACAAGTTTTAAGGAATTTATAGCAATTAATATTAAATTAATACATTAATAATTGGAATATCTTAAACCTTAGAAGTATTGTTGTTAATAAACTTACATTTAAATTCAAAACAATATTGCATGTTCCTGGATCCCTTCCTATTTTGTTAGGACCTTTTTGAAGAGGATATTTGGTCCCACAAATGCCCAAAAAGGCAATCTATAACAAACATGGGCGGATTAGTTAGGTTTTTAATAAAAACCATATTTTCAAAAAGTTGTATACAATATTAGTAAAACCTGCTCTGGTGATCTTTTCTGACTTTCTGCACAGTTGCTTGAATACAATTCTTGCGTACATTCTAGACGCTGTGTTAACTCCATAATTTAACTCATACTTTAAATATTTAACACAAATATATTATTATTAAGACGCTAATATAATAAGCGCTAAAAAACATAACATACGCCTTTGAAATTGACACTTAACTCTGTCGCAAATTTACTAAGTACTAAAAATGGAAATATTTGTAATCTGTTATGAATTATAACAATTGAATTACCACTTCGTACACTCGATTTTATTAGTGACATTATAGTTACTAATAATTTTATTGATTGCACACTCTTACATCTTAAAATGTACTTTTAAGTAATATATTCAAAATAACATTTTATTGTAACTTCACGAAGTATTCTATGCACACAAAGTATGGTATAATAATCTGTGCTATTATCGCAGAATAAAAATCAACGTCAGTGAAAACAAAATTTTCATTTAAAAATTTTTTATCAACCAGCTCAAATGGTACACTTTTAGGTAAAGGAAGAGGTCCACTAGAATCTTCAATATAGAGAGTCATTTACACCGAAGCCGAAACTAAAAGAACCGATACCGTAAAATAAAGAGTTCACAGACGACATCTAGACGATGCTGCTGAATTTTACCGACAAATAACATAATTTTTGCGTTTAAAGAAATTGTGCTATTTTAAATTTATAGCCTTAGACGAACATCTTTTCTTAAGTAATGGTTCTTTTTCCATATCCATTCCCTTTTATACGTAAAATCATTGAATAATCTTTAATCTCCGACAGTATAGATAGTTTGTATAAAACTCTCATAAATTGGAAAATAATCGATTGTATCGATATGATCAAGTGTTTGAAATTTTCATTTGCACCTCATCCTTTTAAAATACTCCCAAAAAACGCACCGCCATTTATTTAACAGCTGGATGGTAATTTTAAACCGAAAAAGAAAATTTTTACCTTCACAAAATAAATAAGTATAACCGCATAAAAAATTGTTATAATATTAGAACTCATCTCAATGTCCAAGTAATTGTATACAACTTTTCTTTTATGAATGAAATATTACGAATATTAAATATTGATACGTGATATTTTCCTGCGAATTTATTGTTAAATTACCTATCGACTATAGACTATCGATACTATTAATGATCTGTCGATATTACACACCCTAGGTCTCAAGCGTAATATTCAATATTCATCACAGACTAAGTAAAGATACGGCATAATTCCGACTTCAGAATAGGAATTAAGAGTATATTATTTCTGATAGAAGTTTTAGAATTAGAATGTTATGTACACGTTTGGATTAATTATAATTTTTAAATTGTAATATGTGTTAGTAAATGGACAGTATTCTGTAGTGGTATACTTTGTAATATTCATAAAATGATGTATCCATGGATGCAAAAGTGTGCATAAGCTTTCATTAAGTCATCATGTTATTAATTTCAGTTATTTGCGTATTTTAGTTGTAAATATCCGTAGTTACTTATAATACTGTCTTTAATTTAAATTTGTGGCAATGTTAGGGGACAATGCCAATGTAATGTAAGTTTTTTCATACATAAATTTGGACAGTTACTTGGTACATATATATTTTTGTATTATAAATGGAGAATCAGAAAGATTCACCTGAAGGTGAGGATATTCCTAGTGACTTCTTCGACGATTTTTCAAAAGACGAGTTCATAGAAGGTCTTAGTGTCATAGATAGCTGGAACGACGATGAAAAAAAATCAAGACCTTTGAGAACCCGCCTTAAAGCAGATTTAGATAAAGTGAAAGACCTACGAGATCTTATAGTCCGAGATGAAGAGAAAGATGACGATTCCAAATACAGTTTGAAAAGGAATAAAAACCCCCGGGACGCATCACAAGAACAACGTCGATCTGGTAGCACAAGCCATTTGGACAATTATATCAGGCCGGGGAGCAGACGTGATCCCAACAAAACAAACGAAGCTATCAAGAAAGACAAAGAGGAAAAAGTAAAGAAATATTTAGCCAAACATCTGGAATCCAATGACGATCTCCGACCTCCTGGAACAGAGTTAGACGATTACTTTGATGGTAAAAAAGTTGAAGAGAAAAAAGTATCGCCTCCAGGGAAACGCCCCTCCGCGTCGCCACCTCTCCATAGTGCACCGTTTCCGAAGCAACGTCGCGAATCACCGTTGAACCGCAAGGACTCTCCTAGACATCGGCGGCAGCAGTGGAGTCCACGGCGTCCTTATGTTGCAGCTCATCGTACATGGAGGAGTCCACGCCGCAGTCCACCGCGCTTCATTCGCAAGAGTCCACGACGTCCTAGCCCGCGTCGGTACAGCCCAAGGCGTTTTAGTCCAGCCAGAGATAATCGTAAATATCGATTCAGCCCCCGCAGGCAGAGCCCAGATTTACGTAGACGTATATCAAGATCACCTATCAAACATGTGTATCGTCGTTCGCGTTCAAGATCCGTTCACAGAGACCGCGAAGTTCACCGACGCTCGAGGTCTCCCAAACGTAAACCTGAAGAAGATGACTTTTTGTACCCTAAAACTTACTATCCATCAAATCCAACTGAAGTTCCATACTCCACTCAAACAGGACCCTCATATGCACAAAATATGGCAGAGGCATCCCATTTTTCCTATGCACAAGACCCATCTTATAGTGGCTACAGTGTACCATATGAATATGGTGCCCAACCTGCACCTCCCATGCTGATGCCAGCTCCACAACCTGTTCCTCCTCCGATTGGTATACCCACTGGTCCAGTCCCATTAGGGGTGCCTCAAGTTATGGCACCTGCTATGGTGCCAGCACCACAGCAGACTACTCCTGTACCCACTATGACACCATCACTAGAGCCACAAAGTACACCAGCTGATGCATTGGCTAAAGTAATTATATTTCACATTATCTCCAAAATGAAGATTAATTTAAAATTAACATATAAATTTGAATCTCTATATTACAGCTTGTTGCAGATGGAAAATTGTCGCATGAAGATTACCTGAAGCTTGCACCAAACAAAGGTAAATAGTGATGTTTTAGAAGTTTTCTAATATTTGTAACAGTATTTGAATAATTAATAAAATTATCTTGTTTTGCCATTACAGGTGCCATCCATGCAATGGATACCCATGCCAGGGTGGCAGGTAGATTTCTTTGTTATTAAAATGTATAAACATAGTCGATAATAACACAAATTTATTGTCCAGGGCCTTTTAAACCATTTGATGTATGTGTGTGTGACAATCTACAATCAAAACTGATGTTTCAATTTTTTTTTTGTTAATTATTATCAAAATACTAAAGACTTAAGTGTATTTTTGTATATTTCATATTACAATGTGCTGGTTTTAAGAGCTCTATGAAAACTGTGTAAATTGTATGTTCCAGTTTTGAACCGCTGCAACAACGCCTTGTCCAAACTAGGTCACATAATAGCACCGACCAAATTGTTGATCAACAACAATTTATTCCAAGTCGAGCAGGGTCCAAAGCAAATTTCACCTAAGTTCTGTTCACCCTTGAAAAGACAAGTCGCAATGGAGTTCTACTTCACCAAGTTCGACTCAACAGTGGCCAAGCACCGCAACAAGCAAATATTGGACACCATTATATCAACATTGTGTTTGGAAGATGCTGTTTGGAAGCCGAAGAAGAAAGTGCAGAAGGAGATGAAGGATGCTGCTGTGCAGACAGTGAAGCCGTTCTGTGATGTCTGCGAGATACGTGAATCATCCCAATTTGCTGATCAGGGCACTTCAATTGACCACGAACATATTACATCTACAGTTCATACTCAAGTTGTGGAACAGGATCTTATTAGTTCTAAGTCAGTGTTTAACCCAAGTGGTAGTGTAGCTGATGGTGCTCCAATCTCTATTGCTCATATGACTCCGGCCCAGTTGGTGTCGCAGCTTGCAGCTCGTGCGAAGACCCTCAAGCAGACAGAGCCGGGGCAGTCAGCGAACCAGATTAGGAAACCAAACTATGACTATGACAGGGGCAACAATAACTATAATTACCGATATTAAATTCATCTATTGGATTTAATCTTTAAATGTTTCTTTAAAATACAGATTCCATTATATTGAAGTTTCATTAAACCATATTCAAATGTAAAATACTAAACGAACATTATTCATATATTTTATTAAATTAATAACCGAAATGTATGTGAAATAAACGTTTATAAATGTAATATGTATGACTTGATAGTAATAACTGAAAACGTTACAATTTGAATTTAATGAAATATAAAATGGTTTATTTTAGATTTCTGTTATTACATTTTAATGAGACGGATAATAAAACTTGGTAGTGAATTTAAATGAGTAATTTATTATAATGTGGTAAAAGTGACATTCGATAAGTTGGCAAGGTTTTGGTTGCAATTTTAGATTCATATATATTTTATTGCATATATGTGTTAATTTATTTTCTTTGATAAAAAGTTACTATGTTTAAAAAAAAGGTACAAAGGGCGGTCTTACCGCTTAATAACGATTTCTTCTATAGGTTGTCTGTAAATATTTATGTACAAGAACCTAATTGTGGTGAAGTTTTAGTTTTTTTTTGTAGCAGGAAAAATATGTTGGAAATCCTACAATTAACAGTCTTCTGTATGAAGTATCAAGCACATATGAATGCAGATCACAAAACCTGCAACTACTGCTGCAAACAAAATCCCGATTCAAAGAAGTAACCAGGAAACCTGCTAAAAACTACAGCTGTTCGATGATGAATGGACTGATGATGGAAAGTTCGCGTTTCTATTAGATAATGATGAAGTTGCTTTTCACATTTAATTTTTTCTTTCTTTTTTAATAAAAGTATAATGATTAAATAGGTCAATTACATATTTTTATTTCACCTTTGTCTTCCGTGTTTTGGGGCTTTATCATCAACTTGATACTGACTTTACCAAGAAATTAAACAAATTCTCCAGCATAAATATTTTTGAAGTGTTTGTTCCATTTGTTAGAAATAATTTCTGATAATTTGGTTGAAACTAATTTTATTAGGCTAAAAAATTAATTTATTTCTTAAAAATAATAATATAGAGGCCCTTCATTTGTTTTATATATACTTTTAAGGCAGTAATGTTACCAATATTATTCGTCGTCGTCGCTTCAACCGATGGACGTCCACTGCTGGACATAGGTCTCACGTAATGACGTCCACAAGGCCCGATCTTGTGCCGCCTGGCTCCAGCGGCTACCGGCGACCCTCTTTATATCGTCGGTCCACCTTGTGGGGGGTCTGCCGACACTGCGCCGTCCGGTGTGAGGTCGCCACTCCAGCAGTGGCGGCCCCCAACGTCCATCGGTCCTTCGGACTATGTGCCCCGCCTATTGCCACTTCAGGTTCGCGATTCGTAGAACTAATATTATTTATAGTTTTATTTAAATAAATGGTTATTAAGAACACATTGTGCATTTAGAATACTTAAAGTGACTAAGACTTAAGGTTATTATTTAACTCACTCGCAAAGATACCGATTCTATTCAAAGTATTCTATATTTATGTAAATAAAAGCGAAAAAGCTAATGTACTTAATTGCGTTTATCATATAAAATGTAGGCCATACTATCCAATTTAAAATCATCTTAGGTTACCTCCTAACTTGTCTAAATATATAGATAATTTAGGGGTAAGGTAGGTAGTGATTTATGTGGAGTCTAGGTGACGATTTAGGGTTAATCTAAGTAGTGGTGTCGGGATAAGTCAGGGGCAATTGAGGTAGTGATTTCGGGGTAATCTAGGGAGAAAATCAAAATTCTTTGCATCATTTTATAATTTATATCAGAGGCAATATAACTACTTGACACGCGAAATAATGAAATTAGTTCTCACACCATAATTAATTATGGTTTCAATCCTTTCTATTTATTATTGAAAATTTTGAGGAATTAAGGAGTCCTCATTTGGTGTTTTATAATAATTATTTAAGCAAAAACAAAGCTCTATAAACCAGTTGAGGTATTTATTTATTTTTATAGACTAGACCATTATTTATAAATTACAATTTGATAATTCTCAAAAAAAACTAAAAAACAGACAGTGATTGAGTGAAGTTATATCTTATTAGTTGTTTTCTTCAAGGAACGTTAACAAGTTTTGGTAAGTATTTTTTTAATGGTCACAATTTTTATTTAATAATTAAAATATTATTTTGCTTTCAGAAATCCGGTTCAGCAACAGTTCAACATTGATATAAGATGATGAATGAGTCAGTTTAATAGATCTATGTACATAAGACTATAAGGGTATTGATAGAGAGAATACATTTGATTACCATATAAAAGGTCCTAGTGAGTCAATCTTAAAAGATAGAAAAGATTAAAGATATTATTGTAAACTAACAACTGTGATATCATAATAACATTACATACTGGAAAGCAAATTTGCTGGTAAAATGGTAACTATCCACGGCCCAAACCTCAAACTACACACTTTCATTCAGAATAATTTAAAACTACCCCCGATTTTTTATTATATTCACTTAAGTAATTATTTCATGCACCGGTATTCCGTTCATCCAATTATTGGAAAAATTTCTTAAATTACCACACATTTAATAGATACAATCTTCTTCATCCTGAGCAATATGGATTTAGAAAGGGTCGTAATACTACAGACGCGAGCTTGTCCGTCCTGAGACATATTTTTGATGCTTGGGAAAAGTCCCAGAATGCACAAAGGCTTTTGATTGTGTAGAACATAGCACTGTCACCCTTAAATTAAGTCATTACGGTGTGAGGAATGGGGGACTTAATTTGTGGAGTTCTTATCTTCAAAATAAGACTACAAAAGATATGCGTATACGGCGCAGAGTCGTCGCGATTACCGGTAAAAATTAGTGTCCCACAAGGATCAATTCTTAGCCCTTTATTATTCCTGATACATATAAATGATTTAGCTTATTATGTTATATAGATACGGCCTTGTTATTTAAAATTGGTTTTCATTTAATATTAAACTCGGCAAAGACTGAGTATGCTGAATTCACTTTGCCAAATGCAAAAGGAATTGGTACAAGTATTGAAATTAATGATAGTCCTCTAAAGAAAGTTAAGTCTACAGTATTCTTGGGAAGAAAACTTAGACTCGGGGCTTCAGTGGGGTACCCATATTAAGACTGTCGAGTAAACTTCGTTCGGCTTCATTGCTGTGAGAAAAGTTATACAAGACACTGATGATGAAATTGCCAAAATGGTGTAATTATCTTATTTTCATAGCATTATGTCTTACGGCATACTGTTTTCGGGTAAGGCGAAAAGAAAGAGCAATACGTGCTATGTGTCAATTATGATCTGGTGCTTTTCTAAGAGCTGAATTTGAAGTAACATCAATTCTCATGGTACCGTCGCAATATTTATTAAATAATATCTTATATATGCGTGACAATATTCACTTACACAAAAAAAAAGTAAAATACTCAATTTAAATACAAGAAATAAAAAACTTGTAATACCATATTTTACAGTGAAGAAGGTTCAGAAAGCATTTGTCGGGTTGAGCATACGCATTTTTAATAAGATACCAATCAGTTTGCCTCCGCATAGTTTAAAGTAATATGCCGTTTTACAAAAGGCATATTATAATGTTGAAGATTATTTGAGCGATAGAAATTTTTGGACTTGGTTCCAATTGCTCACAGAAGCAAAATATTACACGTTGTTACCCGGAGGTAGATGTATTGCAGAATAGAGAGACTACTCAAAAGTACGATTCAAAAGTGCTTTTGAGCTAACTTGAATAAAGAATATTTTGATTCCATCTTAACGTAATACAAAATGTAGTCGCTTCCGCTGTCAGTTCGCTTAGATCTTTGAAATTATTCAACGGATTTGCCTCATTGGTCTATTGGTTAGCATGTTCGACTACAGACATGAGGTCCTGGGTTCGAGTCCCGGGTCGGGCCAATTCGAAATAGATATTGTGATTTCTGTTAAGATTTTCTCAATATTTGCCCGAATTGGGAAGTTGGCGGTGTGATTCCCCCCGTGCCTCGGAGAGCACGTTAAGCCGTCCTGCGCCTGATCTCTCTCCGGTCGTGTCGGATTGCCGTCACGTCGGACTACGAGAGTGAAGCAATAGAGAGTACACTTGTGTATTATGCCTGCCAATCCGCAGTGGAGCAGCGTGGTGGCAGAACGAAGTCTGTCGGGTCTGCTAGTATATAATATATACAATACAGTAGAAGATCAATTTGATCTATCTAGTAAGGTTTAGCCAGTGTTTGAGATTTCAGCGCACATAAATATGTTATCACATTACAAATGTTGGATTTATCGGCATTTCTGTACTATAATGTGTATGTATTATACATATAAACCTTCCTCTTGAATCATTATAGCTATTGTTGAAACTGTATTAAAATCCGTTGTATAAGTAGCAGCCCTTTAGCGTCCCACTGCTGGGCACAGGCCTCCTCACTCCGAGGAGCGAGGGTTTTTGGAGCATAGACCCCACCACGCTGCTCCATTGCGGATTGGCAGGTATAGTACACAAGTGCACTCTCTATTCCTTCACTCTCATAGTCCGATGTAACGGGAATCCGACACAACCGGTGAGAGATCAGGCGCAGGACCGACGGCTTAACGTGCTCTCCGAGGCACGGGGGTGGACACACCGCCAACTTCCCAACTTCGGGTAAATATTGAGAAAACCTTAATAGAAAACTCAATATCGATTTTTGAATTAGCCCGACCCGGGACTCGAACCCAGGACCTCATGTCTGTAGTCGAACATGCTAACCACTAGACCAATGAGGCAGTTCATGCCATATTTACATAACCTAAAAATGAATTAACAAAACCGTTGCTATAGGCAACGGTCTAATAATTCATGTCACAACCTTGTGGATGCGTGGGTAGATGCGTGGGAGTGCGTGGGTGGATGTGTGGGAGTGCGTTTATAAGCATTGAAGTGACGTTAGACATTTTGCCGGTCTTTGTGCTTCGTAGCAGAAACAAATGACTATCCACATGAATTTGAAAAAAAAAATGGTAAAGGGTTGATGGAATTCAAAAAATGAATAGCCTTAAAACCTTCTAAAATTAATTCCGAGTCGAATGGTCATGGTCTCATGCCGATCGGTCCAGTAGTATATAGAGAAGAAGATATACTTATATTATCTTTTACATATTACAAAAAAATTGTGTTAATTATCTATATATCGATAATATTTTTTCAATGTATCGATAACTTTTGTGCGATATTTAAGATTTTGATGTATCGTTATAAAATTTTTACAGAGTCAACCAAATAAAAATTTTAAATTGTAAGATTCAAAGAATACTAATAATCCTATACTTTGTACTCCCTCCTTTTTTACAAATTATATTTTTTATTTTTGGTTGACTCAATTTTACGGATGAAAATTCATCCATAAAAAATTTTACCCTCATACGCGTAAAGAAGTTACACTTCAAAAAAACATATCGCAACGCATGCCGGGTACTAACTCAATAAAATATCTATTAATAGAGATTGTTTAATTTAATGTAGTCCTCTACAATTTACAAATGCTAATGTCAAGGTGGTGTCAATCCTGATGTTGCTTCTCTGAATCCAGAATTTGCTTCTTTAAGTTTAAGAGACAACAGACATGATTATCTTTGAGGTCAGAACTTACTTTGTTACTAATTAGCCTATAAGGAGGTTACTTGTTGCTTATCTAACGTTTGTCAGTCGCCTGACAGATAGTACTAATGACAACTTTAAAATAGATCCTGATTTTAAGATTAAATCATATTTTTTAAACGTTTTATTAGCATTATTTACGCTCCATCGTAGTAGTACAGCTAATTGAACAAGTTTCATAAAAAATATATTCGTTTCGTAAAAAAAAACGACTAAATTGAGTGAATGTGTGTAAAACCGCCGCGTCCTTGAACACACGGGTCAAGGCCCGCCCTCGTGCGTTCATTGACTCAAGCGTCAGCTGTTTGTGTTTTTTGGATAAGTAGCAGCCCATTAAAAGTCCTACTGCTGTGCACAAGGCTTTTTACTCATACGAGAGAGTTATTAGAGTATTGACCCACCACGCTACTCCACTGCGGATTGGCATAGTACACAATTGCACTCTCTATTCAATCGCTGTCGTAGTGGGATGTAATGGCACCTCCAAGCCACGGAGGTGGATCACACCGCCAACTTCCCAACTTCGAGCATATATTAAGAAAACTCAATATCCATTTATAAATTGTCACAACCCGGGACTCGAACCCAGGACCACATGCCTGTGAACGAACATGCTAACCAGGCCTGGGCAAATGGCGGCCCGTGGTAGAATTTTGTCTGGCCCGTGAAGTACTGTATATATTATTATTAAAAACACAAATATTAGTTTTTCTAGCAGATTTTTTGCAGACACTTTAGTTTTTATTTTAACCTCAAAAGCAACATTTTTGATGCAGTTCTTAATTTAATTAAAATTTAATCTTCTCAAAATCTACATTTAATACAATTTTTACGATCAAGGTAATTTAGTTAATAATTAATTTTGAATAATTACACAATAAAAGTACATTATACTGAGTAATTGTACATCTATTTATATATATATATATATATATATATATATGTCGGAGAATAAGAGAGCAGGAGAGCATAAAGCATAGGAGCATCCATAATTTCTATACTGTGGGCGTTAGTGGGTAATGTTGGTGCAATCAAACACTTTATTAATTAACTCAGATTGAAATATTCAGCCACTTAATGTTTCCGATATCAATTTACATAAACTCATTAATAATAATAGCTAGGAACGCGACAGTTTCAATACTCGACCGCTCTGACGGACCGTCACCCGAGATCTGCCGAGAGACGCGCGCCGGATTGTCACTAATTGACTCTGCCCCACGCCGAAAGACAGATGGCGCTAGCGTTCTACAGAGTTATAAAAACTATCTTACTTGTCCACCCCTGCACTAGACCAATAAAACAGTTTTTTTAGTAACGTATTTTTAATGAAACTTTTATAAAGCTGTACTACCAGGATGGAGCGTAAATTATGGTAATAAGTTTTAAAATATGATTTTTTTCTGTCCCATCACAAAGGTATTGTGTGTAGGTAGTTTTATTGGCTAGAGCATTTTATTAATTTGTTCTATTGGTGCTAGTTAGGAAGACGCTTTCAGATTTAGTTCAGACAAAATCACAATAGAATTACTGACATTACATCCTCTTCAACTGTCTAAAAAATCGTCGAGCCATTTTTCCAGATCTTCAGGTGATTCAATAATTGGATTTTTCGCTGGTTCACATTGAGGTTTAGGTGCTGGAATAGAAGTTAAATTATCTATAAATATGCCTCATTGCTCTAGTGGTTAGCATGTTCTACAGGCACGAGGTCCCAGGTCAGAGCAATTCGAAATCAATATTGAGTTTTTTATTTAAGATTTTCTCAATATTTGCCTGAAGTTGGGAAGTTGGCGGTGTGATCCACCCCCGTACCTCGGAGAGCACGTTAAGCCGTCGGCCCTGCGTCTGATCTCTCTGCCGTCACATCGGACTATAAGTTTGATGGAATAGAGTGAGCAGCGAGGTGGGTCTATACTCTAAAAACCCTCGCTCGTCGTGGTGAGGGGGGCCTGTGCCTAGCAGTGGGACGTTAAAGGGTTGCAAAGTGCACATGTCAGAAGTGAAACTTCTTAGGCAAACTAATTTTTAAGTCTTGTTTATATGTATACAAAAAACTTTACATTCTAAAAACATAGAGGGAGGGTAAAAAGGAAGATATGTTAGGAATTTAATGAATTTGATTCACTAGACTGCCTCATTGGCCTAGTGGTTAGCATATTCGACAACAGACATGAGGTCCTGGGTTCAAGTCCCGGGTCGGGCCAATTCAAAAATCAATATTGAGTTTTCAATATTGAGTTCTCGCTCCTTGGAGTGAGGAGGCCTGTGCCCAGCAGTGGGACTTTAATGGGCTGCTACTTACTTACTTATTGTCATTAAAATATTAAAAGTGTAGAAAAATATATTATTGAAATCTCAAGTGACAAATTGTAAATAAAAATGCCACATGTTATTTGTAAATGTTAAAACTATCTATTCTTCAAACGAATTAAGATAAAAAAACGCTGCACATCCTGGTGACCATTATCACGCTTTTCATCCGAAATAATTGTACCTTTATGCACTTAAAAAGCTTCACTTCAATTATTGTATATTATTAGTATTTTCTACTACTATCTTAGGCTCTATTGTCACTTACAATCGAGTTAGATCATAGTCACTAATCTGCCAGCAATAAAAAATATGGACCTACCTTCAGTGATTGGTTTTTCTTTTTGTAAATTATTAGCATTTAAATGTTTTTCAAGTTTTTCCAAAGGTTTTTGTTCAACTGTAACTTCCTGTTTTATATTAACATCACCTAATTTAACTTCATCTTTAGCTTTTTTATTCTTTATATCTGAATCTTTATCAGATGATTTAAGATCTATTGTTTGAGATTCAATAACATTATCTGATATTTCTAAATTATCACCATCAGCTTTGGTTACATCATTATTAATAAAGGTCTTATCTGTAACTATTTCTTTAACCTGATCATTAATATGTTCTTCATTAGAATGAATTGCATCCTCAAATTGAATTTGCTTTGGCTTTTCTAGATTTTCCACATTAGAATAATCTTTAAATTCAATTTCCTTTGACTTTTCTTTACCATCTACTTCTATATCTTTAAACTGGTTATCTATTTCATCATTATTATTGTCACTAGCGAAACTTTCTTTAACATCAGTATTTGATTTTAGACTATTTAATATTTTATCGTGAGCCTCCATTTCGGGTGTTGTAAACTTCTTATCTTTATAATATTTTTGTTTAAATTTAGTCGCCCTGTGATTCATTGTTTGTATATCGTTTTCGTTAAAGAAAGATGTCTCAATATCATTTCTTTTATAAAATGGTATGGTGGAAAGAGCTGTATTTAATGAATCCATATCGATATCGAAATATTTATCGTAAGGCGAAGGACCAGTGCTGATATCCCAAGATTTCTCATGTTTAAATTGAAAATGTCCACCGACAGACAGAGGTGCTTGACTTAAGGCCTGGAAATAATTTTGAAGTGAAAACTTTGTTTGTTGTGGTTTAAAAGTCGATGAAACGAAAAAGAGACAGACACATACATTCATAAGATTAAACATGTGAGGAAAAGAGACAGAAAGCATTATTATTTGTGGTTCTACTTGTGCTCTACTCTCTTTCTCTTTTTATTCACTACAAGCATTTCCACAGCCTACTACTTATAAAGAGTATATATATATATTTTGTAAGACATTAAAAAAATTATCTTTTTATCATCTGGAAGTTATAAAATCGAAATGTACTTATAGTATAAATGGGAATTCAACTGTTTCTTTGTGTGTTTTATTAAAAAAAACAATTTATAAGTTTAGTTCTACCTCATAATCTGCTCCTAAGTTTTCTTGTTCATCAATTTCATCATAGCTTTCTATGGGCATCTCATATTTGGCCCAGTTGCTTTGTATTTCCTTTTTCTTATATTTAGAATTGGCTTCTTCAGTTATTTTAAGAATTTCATCAGTTTCCCTTTTCAAGTTTTTGTAAAACTCTGGTGGAGGTGGTTCATATGCTGGTTTCTCGGTAACTGTAACTATAAAAAAAAGTTTAAAATCATTTCCAATACCATCATTGCCATGCAGCTCATGTTATAAGAAGGTGACTATTTTGATTTTGGAAAAATATATCCAAAATTATAAAAATTACACCACAGGAAACAGCTAATTTAGCATTGACAGCAGCTGTGTGTATACCTTTAGGTTCTGATTCTTTTTCTTTTTCATTCTTTTTTTCAACTGGTGCAGGTGGCTGTCTACCACGCCGTCGTCTTTGTTCTTTAGGTTCATTTTTGGACTTCGGCCTGTAATATTTATAAATGTTTATATAAAATTCTTGTGTCGCAGTGTATGTTGCCAAACCTTCTTTTCTTGCGGGCACTTGACTGTGATTGCACCTGTTGGTAAGTGGTGATGCAGACTAAGATGGGAGTGCACTAATCTGGTATGAGGCAATTTCCTCTCATTGTATCTACAAAGCATTATGCTGGAACTCAAATCTCTGCTTGGTAGAAACCATCGCAGCAAAGATGCACATCCTTGCTGATATGGTGGTAACTAGCCACAGCTGAGGCTTTCTACCAGTCCAGTTTCAGACTAATTAGTTTGTCCTACAAATTTTTCTATTTTCTTTTTTTATCAGCATTAAAAAATATATACAACATCCAATTTTTCAGTCTTCATACTAAATATACACTAGAAATAAATTATAAAGAAGACAAGGATTGCTTGGAAGAGATCACACATAGTGACAAGGCCACCCATTGTATGCTTTCTTTTCTCTCTATATTTTGATACTTTTTTCCTTAACTTTTAGTGTCATTGTAAATATCTTTACATTTTAAAGTAATGTATCGTACAATTAATTTGAAAGCAACAAAAAATTAATCTATCTAATAACCTTTGAAATAATAAAAAGAATATGAAATGCAAACCCTTCAGTCTATATAATCCATACAATTTCGTTTATAGAAAATAGGTATTAATATAGTCAACGTTGATATAAAATTGAATAACCATGAATAGGAAATAAAACATAACCATATTTTGTAATAAACTTTTAAGTATACCATAGTATAATTGTACAGTATTCCAATGTAAATAATATTAACCTATAGTCAGGGATACTATTGTTATTATAGCATATGTTTCATTCACAAATACTCACGTATTTTTCTTCGTATCTTCCGGCATATTTTACCTGTTATTTACAAATTTATGAATATATTCATAAGCACGAATATAAGATAAAGTTCTTATAGTACGGATTTCGTTAGCAACCTTTCTATGTTCATAGTACAGTATATTTTAGCTTCTTATTTCAATTTTTCACAAACTGAAACTACATTAAGTTTCGTGTCAGAATGACAGATTGATTTTGAATAATATGTTATAATTAATTGTAAATGAAATTGAACCTTAACTCATTCCAGTAAAGTAAATTTTAAAACAAATAGTAATAACAGTAACAGATATTTATGGTAGTTTAAAATGGACTTTAAAAAAGGAGCGATAAGGTTCATTACAATATTTAGAAATAACTTTACTATGAATACATATTGATATTAGATTTGTCGAATCTTACAACTTTTTATATCAAGGCCCAGTTAATTTTACACCTTACTGTTATGTGTTAAGGTACAATTTTAAATGATAATATCTGTCTTGATTATGGCTATATATATATGAAATTAAATGAAGGAAGGCCCCTTTAAGTTTAATACATGAAATACAGATTAAGTGGCAATATTGAATCAATTTCAATAAGAAACGACTTTTTAATGAATGCATATAAGACTATTACTAAGATATATCATAAAATCAGTTGTTTCAAATTGTTTCTCTGTCTGTTTATTACAGCTAATCTCTGGAACAGCTGGAACGATTTTGTCTGGAATTTTACTGGCACATTTAAAGAAGAAATGGATTCGACTTTTTCACTTTCATTTTATACAACTGTTCGCGACTTTTTCCCTTTAATTTGTAAATCGACTTTTCCCTTTAATTTATAAATAATACGTCAAATGATATTGTTAAGCATCGTTCGTTTGTATAGTATATTTTGTTTCAACTTAGAGTCTCAATAGATATTTATAAGTTTGTATATAAAAATGTTTGTAGCTATAGCGTATATACATATTTGTCATTTCTAAAAATAAAGTTGTTTGTGTAATTAATGTGATCCCTGTGATTGGTGAGAAATAAAACGCCAATCATAGGAGCCAAATTTTATCCAATAGATTAACAACCACCGTCGTTTGCTTGTCACAATAGTGCACGTTTGTCAGTCGTAAAATCGTACATTAGATAGCCAATTTCGGTGAACAATATTCCTGCAAAAGCAACAGTTCGTAATTAAATACTCGTCTGGTGACAAGTAGACGGCGGAGCGTTGGAGTGAAGAATCTGGTGGCATTTTTCATTTATCCTGAACCGGCAAGTCTTCGCAAGAGTGAGCGTACGAAGGGGCTCACAATAACCTTTGTCCGAACAACAACCAATAGAAAAATTTATTACTGTCGTTAGGAAGTTATGTATTACATTTCGGCTATCTATTTTCAATTATTTATTAGCTGGATTAAATTTGGGTGTTAAAGTACGGCGACATCTATTTGATGATACCTGTGTCGCTGTGCCTCCGCTTTCTAATACTGGTCAAGGCGGTTTTGAGCTACAAGAAATATACAATGTTTTTAATTGGATTAAGAATAATACTATATAGTAAATTATAAAAATTGTTACTGTGGGTTATCATTTAGAGATTGATATACCATCGTGAACTTTTTTGTCATCTTTTTAGGATGTGGGCCGCGGGATTGTGGTAGCTCAGCTGTACTGCCTTTTCAATATATGCTGGGAGAAAGGCCAAGTCCCAAGAGATTGGAGCAAGGCCGTAATTGTCCCGCTATATAAAGGAAAAGGGTCACAGCAGGAGTGCAAAAATTACCGCGGTATCAGCCTTCTTAGTGTCGTCGGCAAATTGTATGCAAAGATATTAATTGAAAGGGTGATTAATGAAACTGATGGGAAAATATGGGACGTGCAAGCGGGATTTAGAAGAGGAATGGGATGTACGGATCAGGTCTTTTCTTTACGGTGCATAACTGAAAAATGTTTGGCTAAACACCAAAAAGTTTATTGCGCGTTCGTAGATTTAGAAAAGGCCTATGATCGAGTGGTGAGGAATGAGCTGTGGTCAACGTTATCTACGTATGGGGTGAGCGGTTGTCTGATCCAAGCATTGAAGTCTCTCTATGAGGGTTCTAGTGCCTGTGTCAGAATAAACGGAGCGTACACGGAGTGGTTTCCTGTCGAAAGAGGTGTTCGACAGGGATGTGTTGCGTCACCATGGCTGTTCAACCTATTCATGGATAAATGTTTGACAGATTTAAAAGAAAGTATGTATGGGTTAAGAATGAATGAATTACTCATCAAATGTTTACTCTACGCTGATGATCAAGTAATACTTGCGTCATCCGCTAACGAGCTACAGGAGATGCTAAATATTATGAATGAAGCTTTGAAAGGGAAAGGAATGAAAGTGAATGTAAACAAAACGAAAGTTATGCTTTTTGAACGAGATGAATCTATGATGAATGGCAATATTTTGATAGATGGGGAACAAGTGGAAGAGGTGAAAGAATTTGTATACTTGGGATCTAAATTTACAAAAGATGGAACATGTGAAAGTGATATCGAAAGGAGAGTGAATGCAGGGAATATGGTAAATGGTGCTCTGCATGCTTTTATGAATAGCCAGATGGTGTCTCAAAGGGCTAGACTGGCAGTGCATGCTGGAGTGTTGGTGCCAACACTTATGTATGGTAGTGAAAGTTGGGTATGGCAGAAGAATCACAAAAGTAAAATAAATGCGGTAGAGATGAGAGCGTTGAGAAGCATGAGTGGATTAAAACTGAGTGACAGAGTAAGAAATAGTGTGATAAGAGAACGTTGTGGTATAAAAGAAGACGTAGTGACTAAAATTGAGAAAGGTATGCTTAGATGGTTTGGGCATGTAGAGAGAATGAATGAAAGGAGACTGACAAAAAGGATTTATGAGTCAAGAGTGAATGCGAAAGTTGGAAGGGGAAGACCAAGGCGAACGTTCCTGGACCAAATCCAGGACATTTTAAATAACGGCCAGGTCAAGAGTACTCTAAACCGACGAACTTGTATGAAAGGTTTAATGAGAATGAAGGAAGCGAAGGAGATATGCAAGGATCGTGGCAAGTGGAAGGATGTTGTCTCTGCCTACCCCTATGGGAATGAGGCGTGATGTTATGTATGTATGTATGTTTTTAGGATGTACAATGAATGAATGTAGCTGGCGTTACTTTTTCAACTAGAAACAGAGTATTTCTAGCTGGAAAAACTAAATGAAATAAGGGTAAATCGTGTTACATGATTGAATTAACATAAAATTAATGTCATGGTTCGAACAATACCCAGTTAGACCATTGTATAAGGGTTCGTTTTAAAATAAATGTTATGGTAACAATGGACGAGCGTGGGCAGACTTCCCGATGCGACCCTACATTGTAATCACAGCATCACAGTCCTATAAATCACAATGCTATATTTAACGTTATTAAGTAACAAGCTAAACTCGACCACGCATCGGTGTGGCTCAATGTGATTTTACTAATACGCTTGCAATCTGCTTCTTGTTATCGTAGTAAATAATAATATATGTCGGAGAATAAGAGAGAAGGAGAGCATAAAGCATAGGGGCGTAGGGTTCTTCGCCGACATCGTCATTGATGGGATCCATAATTTAATTTCTTATACTGTGGGCGTTCGCGGGTAATGTTGGTGCAATCAAACACTTTATTAATTAACTGGGATTAATGTTCAATCATTCAATATTCCCGATATCAATTTACACAAAGTCATTTACAATAATAGCTAGGAACGCGACAGTTCCAACAGTCGACTGCTCCGGTCGAGCGCCACTCGAGAACTACCAAGAGACTCCCGCCGGACTGCCACTATTGACTCTGTCCCACGCCGATAGATGGCGCCAGCGTTCCACAGACACCTGCCTTCCGACATATATCACTATTTGGGACAAAGTTAAATATGAAGAACTGACTGCCAACCTTCGTTAGTCGGAGAGGCACATAAAGAAGAAGAACAATTTCACATGTACCATCTTTTATAAATTTAGCTCCCAAGTATACAAATTCTTTCACCTTCCTCTTGCACTTGTTCCCCATCTATCAAAATCTTGCCATTCATCATAGATTCATCTCTTTCAAAAAGCATAACTTTCGTTCATTCCTTTCCTTTTCAAAGCTTTATTCCTGTAACTCATTAGCGGATGACGTAAGTATTACTAGATCATCAGCGTAGAGTAAACATTTGATGAGTAATTCATTCATTCTTAACCCATACATATTTTCTTTTAAATCTGTCAAACAGTTATCCATGAATAGGTTGAACAGCCATGGTGATGCAACATATCCCTGTCGAACCCCTCTTTCGACAGGAAACCACTCCGTGTACGCTACGTTTATTCTGACACAAGCAATAGAACCCTCATAGAGAGACTTCAACGCTTGAATCAGATTACCGCTCACCCCAAACGTAGATAACGTTGACCACAGCTCCTTCCTCACCACTTGATCGTAGGCCTTTTCTAAATCTTTTATATAAGTAAAGTCTTTATATAAGTATCATTATTACTCGGAACAATAAATTCTGTGATCCTTTAGCTATCCAGAGATGTAATCGAATTTCGGATGGAGGTGATCGATATGTAGCTACGAGACCAAACAGCGTCCCCCGACTTTTTTACCATTCGTTTATTTTAATTGCGTATGCACGTCATAAATCATTACGATACACATGCATATAGATAATAGATGTGTATTTGTCAATTAGTGACAACTCTATCAAACGTCATAAGGTTACATTAAAAAAAGTTTATACTGTCAAAAGCACGAAGGAGATTACATTGGAAAAGTTACTACGGTGCTTAGGTTTACTTACAATTTCTGATGATCTACGTAAGTTTGTTAATTTTGTCTTTCATGCCTATGAACCTTCTGACTATACAAAGATGCCACTTAATAAATTTAAGTCTTTTATTAAAAGAAAAGTAATTGAGAAGTCATTCTATAATTTGAAGGACTACATAGAAGATAACAAGCGTGGGACCGAATGAATTGTTAAAAAACACGTACACGAGGCAGGCAGTATGGGACTCACCGGCAAGGCCAGATTACCCAGTAAAACCCGGTGACACCCTCCTTACCCTGAATTGGGAGTGTCAGAGGCTCCCTTGCGCATTCACTCTGACACCCTCGGAAAAACACGTACACGATCAGTTTTGATACTCACTTTTTAACTAAAAGGTTGTCTGGATGATATCGCTATTTAGCGATTAGACCGCCTTTTGTTTATGTATTTATTACAAAATCAATATTTTAAATTGTTATATCCTGATGTGCAATAAAGCATACAAACGGTAGACTTGATTGAGTTTGTAGTGGGCTCTTCTGAGAACAGGGCACGAAAGAACCCTCGTAAATTTACATTGAAAGTCGTTCATTAACATAATTAGTTTTACAATAAAATAATATATAGAAAAAACGGTATTTCAGGATTCTTCTTCTTTTTCTTTAATTTATGGCGTTTATTGGTGCCAATCGGGCCCAATTATTACGCCAACGACGTGTTTTCTGTGTTAATATCAAAGTCATTTTTCATTGTCCTTGGAGTACTTCAATTAAAGCGCTGACATTATTTTAAAAAGTCTTACAAACGTTTATTAGTGTCTTAACATTTTGATAACTAGCAGCTTCGTTGTATCTTCATGTTACTGAAGTTATATTTTATTTTATTTTTGGCGCGTTCGCCATTTTAACTCGTACATCCAATTTCCGCCATTTCAGGATTCAAAAGTGCTGTAAAGGCCTACCTTCTTGAAAAAAAGAAATAGTTTGAATCGAATCTAATGCTCGAGTTTTTTTTTCTATATTATTGTTTTTTTATTGTATTATTAGATTAAATTAATCTTTAACTCATGCTGTGGCTACCTTAAAAAGTTGCACACTTCACAAATATCTAGATACAAGTTTTTATATTATAAGATAAAGAAGATTAAATCTAGTAGGTAACTATTTGTGGTCTTTACATAAATAAATTCGAATTTGTTTTGAATTAAGCAAAACAGAGCAACAAAATAATTATAGAAAATGATACAACCGTGCACGCGTGATGCCGTGACGTGACATAATATGTAGAATTAAAAAAAAAGAACTTCAGCTGTAGACGGGAGCGGTTATTGCAACTTTTTTTATTATAGCCTTTGTAAATAGAACATTAATAATATTTAAACTTATAATTTAAATTAATTATAGTCGACTTTCGGCGACTAATTTTAAATAGTTTTTGTTTAAATCATCGGAATACGGAAGGGAGCGCGGGCTGTACAGGGGTGACGCACGCATGCGTCGAAACCCGGGCGGTTCGCGCGCAGTCGCCACGCGCCCGTCCCTCAAACAACATGGCGCGCATCGTCCCCCAAGGACACGCATGCCGAGAGAAATACCAGCTGTTTTAAAGTGTAATTACATTAAAAATCACAGTGTTTGTTTACAGTGCAGTGAAACTAGTGTTCATTTATTGGAATACCTGCCACAAACTCCAGCTGTTTAAATAAGGTAGGAAAACATCGATGATTAATACATTCAGAGTAAATAATTACTATAGATGTATATCTTCTGATCCACCCCTAGTCAGGCTCTCGATTATGTTTTTATTGGAATGCTAGCTAACAAATACATCTGTTTAAGCTAAGAAAACATGGGTTTATACAATTACATTTAGTATATTGGAAGTATATGATGATATCTCCTGATCTACCTCAACTTAGATCCCTTTTTATAGCGCATGTATATAATGTATGAAAACACCAATGATTAATTCATTCATAGTAAATAATTAGTTATAGGAATATCGTCTGATCCACCCCTAGTTAATTCATGTTTTGAGACCTATATACAATACTGTTACATTGGAACACCTAACAAATTCAGCTGTTTACTTAAGCTTACAAATCATGGATTCCTGCTGAAAGTGGAGACTTACGGTCTACTTATCTCCTAATCTACCATGGTGGGCCTGTATTCCGAAACACCTCACTCTTACGATTGAGGAGGCCTGTGCCTAGCACTGGTACGTTAATGGGCTGCTATTTACCTTTTAACAGCGTTTGTATTTAGTCTTAACTTATTGGATAACCAATGCCATCGGTTTATATAACGTATGAAAACAGGATGATTAATTCATTCTGAGTCAATATTTACTATAGAAGTATATCTGAACCATCCCTAGTTAGGCTCTTGTACCTTTTATACACCACCTACCCATTTCCGTAATAAATTTTGTCTAACCCTAAGGTTGCCTGGCAGAAATCGCTACTTAGCGATAAGACCGCCTTTTTGTACCCTATGATTAAGTTATGGTATATATTGTAAGCATTATTTATGGTGTACAGTAAAGTGTATTTTCTCTCTCTCTCTTTCTCTCTCTCCCTCTTTCTCTCTCTCTCTCTCTCTCTCTCTTGATTAAAATGTCTGTATATCGTGCTAAATTATTGTATGTAGTATTAAATTATTGGATAAACAACCGCCACCGGTTTATATAACGTATGAAAACATCGATGATTAATTCATTCAGAGTGAATAATTACTATAGATGTATATATCTTCTGATAGACTCCTAGTTACATAATCCAGCTGTTTACTAAAGCTAAGAAAATATGGATGATTTATACATTCCGAGTAAAGTGGAAGTATATCATAGTATCTCGTGATCTACCTCAAATTGGATACTTGTTTGTAGAGCTGTCTATAATTAATTACTATAGAAGTATATCTTCTGATTCACCCCTAATTAGGCTGTTGATTACAACGAAATTATTTTTTACTTATGTTAAGTAAAAAGATCATTTATTTATTCTAAGTAAATTGGAGGTATACGATCGTATCTTCTGATCTACCTCAAGTTAGATCCTTGTTTATAACGCTTGCATTTAGTGTTAACTTATTGGATAACCAACAATGCCACATGTTTATATAACGTATGAAAACATCGATGATTAATTCATATCATAGAAGTGCATCTTCTGAATCACCCCTAGTTAAATTCATATTCTTAATACCTGTAACGAATAGTAATACATTAGAAAACCAGCTACTAAATTCATCTGTTTACTTGACCTGAGTAAACATCGATTCATTTAGAGTAAATGGTTACTTTGAAGGTTTTTGCTCACTTAGGATTCAATTTAAGTAAGAACATTCCCTTTTTTTTATCTAGTGTTAATTTATTGGGATAAAAGCTGACAATTTCAACTATTTATATATGTTACGAAAACGTTGTTAAGGATGGAATAAAATGCTGTGGAGGTATACCATAATGTCTTCTAAAATACCTTAAGATACGTTCTAAAATACGTTCAGAATGGTACCGATCTACCCCTAGTTATACCACATTTTTACTCTCCCTAACTAATTTTATTGGAAAAATCTCACCCTCATAATACGCCCGCAGAGTTGTTCAGAGTATGGGGGTATAGAAATGTTATCTCCTGATCTGTCCCTATTACTTATTAACTTCTACGTGTGCTTTTCCATCAATCAAGGTAAGACAGTTTTTCGTCCTTCTCCCTGGCCATGGCTAACCGACAGTTTTTATGCGTCTATTCCCTTACATTATATTGAATTGAAGAAATTAGAGTGTTTCAAATCAAATCAAATCAAAATATCTTTATTCAAGTAGGCATATTACAGCACTTTTGAATCGTCAAATTATATTTTTTTTCCACACTCTGATTCTAATATACATCTGATGACGGTACTCAAGATCGGCTTAAAATCTAAAGTTACGAGGGTTCCTTCGCGCCCTGATCCGAGAAGAACCCACAACAAACTCAGTCGGGTTTTTTTTTTTACCATCATCATTACAATAACAAATTAGTTTACTATATTTTAATTAAAATTAGAGCAATTTGTTCACTCCCAAGCGTTTCTATCGTCTAGGTAATCTTGCAACTTATAATACGATTTTTCTATCAACTTTCTTTTAACAAAGACTTTGAATTTATTAATTGACATCTTTAGAACGTCTTGTGGGAGTTTATTATAGAAACGTATACAGTTACCCTTAAATGAGTTGTTAATCTTATGCAGCCTACTAGAATTTATAACAAGTTTGTTTTGGTTTCGTAAGTTATATGATGTACATTCACTCTTTTTATTAAAAGAGTCAATGTTTTTATGTACATACAACAAGTTTTCTAATATATATACGCAGTGAACTGTCATTATGTTAACTGCCTTGAATTTGTTTCTTAGCAACTCTCTTGGACCCATATTGTAAATCGCACGTTTATATTTGACATTAACTTATTGAAATAAATAAGGTAAGAAAAAGTCTGATTAATTCATCCTACGTAGACAGTAACTATGGAGGTTTATTATCTCTCTATCTCAGGAAATAACCATATATTTTTGAAATCTATGTATATTTATATATCTAGGATTATATTGGAATACAGCTGCTTACTTAAGCTTGTATTTTGTTCGCGAATTTTCCCTTTCGTATAGAAAATATTATAATTTGATTAATTTAGAGTCTATATGTATATAAATAGTAAGAAATGTTTTGTCGACTATAGTAAGGAAGTAAGTAGCAGCCCATTAACGTCCCTCTGTTGGGCACAGGCCTCCTCACTCCAAGGAGCGAGGGTTTTTAGAGCATAGACCCACCACGCTGCTCCACTGCGGATTGGCAGGCATAGTAGACAACAAGTGCACTCTCTATTCCTTCACTCTCATAGTCCGATGTGACGGGAATTTGACGACCGGAGAGAGATCAGGCGCAGGACCGACAGCTTAACGTGCTCTCCGAGGCACGGGGGTGGATCACACCGCCAACTTCCCAACCTCGGGCAAATATTGAGAAAATCTTAATAGGAAACTCAATATTGTTTTTTGAATTGGCCCGCCCCCGGGACTCGAACCCAGGACCTCATGTTTGTAGTCGAACATGCTAACCACTAGACTAATGAGTCAGTTGTGACGACTATAGTATGTATATATTTGTTTGTTTTGTTTTTCTCGGAATAAAGTTGTTTGTGCACTTAATGTAAACCGTATGATTGGCGAATAATAGAACGCCAATCACAAGATGTACTTTTTTACAAATAAAGAGCCAACTAGCGTCGTTTGCTTGTCACAAGAGTGTACGTGTGTCAGTCGTAAACACGATATATAAGAAAGCAAATTCGGCGTTAACTTCCCTGCTGAATAACAGTTCGATCGCACGATCGTCATCTTCGCAAGTGTGAGCTTTCGAAGGGGCTCACATATTTAAAAGTAATTCATTGAAATATCAGGAGTCTATTCCTTTTCTTTTTTGACGCTGGGATGTGCATTTACGCACCCCGGGTAGCGAATGTGGGACTCGCTAAAAGATTAGAATACCCACTAAAACCCACCGGAACCCTCGACATCCCTGAGTGGAGAACCAGAGGTACGAATACAAAATCCACTCTGGTACCCCGGATGTAGCCGCCTCATATCAATAGTTTATGGAGGGGGAAGAAGATGCGCAAATGTACGCATTCTGCTTCTCCGCGTCCTCCGTCGGAGAGGTGGAGCGCCGACGACATTCTGTCTCGCCCTCTCCGATGCCTCCTTCAGCGACATTACGGATTCACAGAAGGTAGCGACTGCTTTACAGCCCGTCTCTTTAGCTAGCATTGCGCCAACTATGCTCACTAACGAGAGGTTCCAGAGTATCCTTACTGCTTAGATAGATGAGGAACAAGTGGAAGATATGGAAGAATTTGTATACTTGGGATCTAAATGTTGCGAAATACACCGAAGTAACGTCAATTATTTATTTCTATTATAACTACTTAACCGATTCAAATAAAATTTAGTTTATAGGTAGTCTAGAGCTTGAGAAAGGACATAGGTTACTTTTTAATGCGTTGTAAGGTATGGAAGTACCGTCATTTCAGCGCTAAAAGATTGAAATCTATTTTATAGATTGTTGATTGGATATAAATAATTATGGCATTCAAAGTTTTACGTTTAGTTAACTGTATCAGTTTCTATAAGAAGCTCCCAGAAGAAGTTACAAAGATGTCTCCGAGTATAATAAAGAAATAATTTTATAATTGGAAGGACACTTGGAAGACAAAAAAGCGTGGGAGTGAAAGGGAAATTCTTTTTTTTTAAATGTTCGTTGAAGTCCAAGGATGGTTTTTACGGCGAGAAAGGTTCGAATAATTGCGGGGAAGAAACCTAAAAACAGCCCTTTTCTGTTTCCCATACAAACGTTTTCTAACTAAAATGTACAGTCAATTTGACCTTTATTGCTATTCAATAAAGTTCATAATAAATTACAAGTACTCACTGTTGTCTAAGCAATGTAGGTGTGTTGTTAACGCCAAAGAATCAATATGCACTTTATTACCGATGCACAAAGTTCAAAATCAATTGAATAGTTACAAAAATGTGAGAGCTATAGATATTTACTATTGCTGTAATTTAATTTCGAAAATCATTCGTAAAACTGAAATCTATCTATCTGCTAGTAAATAAAATAAGAATGAATGTAACTCTCTTTAACGAAAGTAACTCTCTTTATAGCGCTCTCACGCCCAAACTGTTGAACCGATTTGAATGAAATTTGGTACACAGATAGTATAGAGTTGGAGAAAAGATATTAAGCTCTGCACTGCAAAATTATTAAAAATGAGTGCACACCTAGCGAATTATAAATAAAATAAGTATCGATTGCAAGCTGTTATTTTGATATTACAGACGGACACTACAATTCAATATTTTAACCGATACAATACACACAGTATAAAAAACAATAAACAGAAAGGAAAATAAGCAAATCATCGAACAGAAGCGGAAGCGACATCATTTTGTCAGATTTATTAATTTAATATCCTTTAGGCGAGGTTAAACGGCCACATGTAAATAAAATTTGACTTCTAACACTATGCTGAGGAAGTCGTGTATAACAACTAGATATTAGTAGTAGAATATATATTGAACTAGCGGCTCGTCCCGGCTTCGCAGGGGTAGACATAAATAGGTACAGATATTTAAGTAATAATAAGCATGATAATTAAAACGACCATGAATTGACAAATATTATGAAAAAGAGTGATTGCTAATACTAAAACTAAGTAGCTCTGAAAAGAACTTTTTAAGTGAAGCTTGAAAATGTGTTAAATTGGAAATATTCAATGTCACTTGCGTCCACTGCGTAAGGTAACCTAGTTCAAAATGGTGCACCCCCTTCTCCCGCCCTGCCCCTCTCTAGTTGAGTTTGTTACTTGATGCGCTGCGTGGCGGCCGCAGCCGGCATGTATTTTAATTTTAATTTCATGATATCTTTTTAATGGAATATCCGATTTCAATAATTCAAAAAGTAATCGTCAGGTATTCAGACAGTCTTGAATATTAAATTATTTATTTGGATAAAAAATTATAAATGGTATGGATAACACGGTCTGATTTTCTTTGGTTTCGCGAAGGTTTTTGTTGATATTGATATATTCTATAATATTGTCGAACAATTTTTTGTCCTATCATTAATACTCTTCACAGCGTATGCGATGAAAGACATTTTATGGCAATTTTTTTACACCGGTTGGTTTTAATAGGAATTTCTAATGATTTCTGTAGTAATCTAGTACTAAATATAGCCTTCGTTACTCAGTGATAATGTAGCTTTCTAATGAAAAAAGAATTATTAAAATCGGTCCAGTATTTTTTGAGTTTATTCGTTACATACAAAAATACAAATCTTTCCTCTTTATAATATAAGTGTAGATAACATTCTATATATCCGTGATATTTGCCTAATTCGAAATCTCAGAGTCACTCAGGGTGCGATGGTGAGTGCTATGCTCGGAGATTCTCTTCGCGATCAAATCAGAAATGAGGAGATCCGTAGCAGAACCAAAGTCACCGACATAGCCCTACGAATCGCGAACCTGAAGTGGCAATGGGCGGGGCACATAGTCAGAGGAACCGATGGACGTTGGGACCGGAAGGTGCTGGAATGGCGACCCTGCACCGGACGACGCAGTGTAGGAAGACCCCCCACAATGTCGCCGGTAGCCGCTGGAGCCAGGCGGCGCAAGATCGGGCCTTGTGGGCATCATTTCGTGAGACCATATGTCCAGCAGTGGACCTCCATCGGTTGAAGCGACGATGACAAAATTTTAATACTATAAATAAAAACAAACTTGTAATCCCATATTTTAGAGGGAAGAAGGTTCAGAAATCATTTGTCAGGTTGAGCGCACGCATTTTTAATAAGATTACGCAATCAGTTTTAAATTTGCCTTTACATAATTTTAATAAATATATCAATAACATCCTTTACATGCATATTATAATATTGAAGATTATTTAAGTGATAGAAATGTTTGGACTTGATTCCAATAGCTCACAGAAGCAAAATATTACTCATTGTAACATACACAACTATTTCTAAAAGAGTTTCTTGCCAGTTTCTTTTCAGCGGATTCGACTTTCCGAACCGGTGGTAGATTTGTTACCAACGAACAGACTACTAGCGATTTAAAAGTGCTTTTTGAGTCTTTGAATAAAGAGCGTTTTGATTTGATTTGATAGAATTATATACTGTAATATTTAAAGCACGTACATGTGTGACGGTCAAGTCGTTCGCACACACTTTGCTTTTTTGCAAAATAATTATATTCACTCTCTGTAAGAATGCAGAGAACACGCGATGTTAGAAAAATTATTAATTCACATTCCGAATGCCTCGATAATTGACGACTCTTTATGTAATTGAAAATAAATAATTAACTTGGTATATAAAAACATCTTTACATTCTATAAAAAGGATTTGCTTCCGCTGTTTATGCGCTCAGATCTTTTAAAGTACTTCACGGATTTAAATGTAGTTTCAGCAATAGTTAGAGTGATTCAAGAGGAGGGTTTACATGTATAATACATCTATATTTTAGTACAGAAAAGATGAGAAAATCAAAGATTTGTTATATGTAAACGCTACTAAACCTTACGAGGTAGATCAAATTAATGTTCTACAGAATTGTATATCATAAAAAGATCGTTAAGAAAGTCTATAGTGGCATATCGTCGTCGTCGTCGTCGCTTCAACCGATGGACGTCCACTGCTGGACATAGGTCTCACGACATGATGCCCACAAGGCACGATCTTGTGCCGCCTGGCTCCAGCGGCTACCGGCGATCCTCCTTATATCGTCGGTCCACCTTGTGGGGAGTCGTCCTACACTGCGTCGTCCAGTGCGGGGTCGCCATTCCAGCACTTTCCGACCCCAACGTCCCTCGGTTCGTCGGACTATGTGCCCCGCCCATTGCCACTTCAGGTTCGCGATTCGTAGGGCTATGTCGGTGACTTTGGTTCTGCTACGGATCTCCTCATTTCTGATTTGATCGCGTAGAGAAACTCCGAGCATAGCCCTCTCCATCGCACGCTGAGTGACTCTGAGCTTCCGAATGAGGCCCATAGTCAGCGACCACGTTTCCGATCCGTAGGTAAGCACTGGCAACACGCACTGTTCGAAGACTTTAGTCTTCAGGCACTGAGGGATATTGGACGAAAACGTCTTCCGGAACTTCCCGAACGCTGCCCAACCGAGTTGGATTCGGCGGTTGACCTCTTTCTCGAAATTGGACCTACCTAGCTGGACTATGTGTCCCAGGTATGTATACTCGTCAACAATTTCGAGTGTAGAGTTCTCAACGATGACTGGGTGGAGCGGAACATGGATATTGGACATAACTTTCGTCTTATCCATGTTCATTTTTAGGCCCACCTGTCGAGAAGCTCTGCTGAGGTCATCGAGCATTGCATTGAGATCTTCCAGAGTCTCTGCCATAATGACCACGTCGTCGGCAAACCGTAGATGAGTGATGTACTCGCCGTTGATGTTGATGCCCAGTCCGTTCCACTCCATAAGCTTAAACAGGTCCTCCAACGCCGCAGTAAAGAGCTTCGGGGAGATAACATCTCCCTGTCGCACTCCACGCTGCAGTTGGATAGACTCTGTGCTTTGGTATATTTGGTATATATAGTGGTATATATTTATCTCTAAAGGATAACCCACATATACATTTTATATTGTCGCTTTTTAATACCATAAGTGTTCCATTTCTGAAATACTAGATTTGATGACTCAAAGTGCTGTAAAAGCCTGTTTAAATAACCGTTTTAGTGTTGGTCGATTCATTATTTATAGTTTCTTATGAGCAATAGCTGAATCACTAACTCCCAAGTATTACTAACATGCGTAACCGATAGCTTTACAGTGAGAATTTCGTGGGTAAATTGGTTAAGTAGTTTCAGATCGCTTCCTGTCGAAGTTTTAGAATAAGAATAAATTCTGTAATTTCTGTAATCCACTGGGGAATGCTTTTACGCACAAACCCCGAGCAATGGGTCAGGAGTGTGGAACTCGACTGGGAAGGATTCCTCGCAACACCTACTAAACCCATTAGAACCTTTTCATCAGTAATTGAGAGCCCAGAGGATCAGATTGCGCATTCCTCCCTGGTGTTTTGCTTGATTCCGATTGAGGAGTTACGGAGGCGGGAATAGGTGCGCAAATATGAGATGGTACGTCTTTTTTTGTTGCGGGCGGAAAGACTCGGGATCTCCGGAGAATCCTCCGAGGCCCCCTCCATCTGTTGCTTTTTGGTATCCTATTAGGCGATTATTTTTGTTAGCAATAAGTGTTGCCATGGAAGATTAATAATACTAAATTAATAAAACGCACCACACCAAAACAGATATAAATATCTGCTGGATTGGCAAATCTAGTTTTCCTGGTAGCATTTC
Organism: Elymnias hypermnestra; assembly: GCA_015832385.1. Taxonomy (NCBI): domain Eukaryota; kingdom Metazoa; phylum Arthropoda; class Insecta; order Lepidoptera; family Nymphalidae; genus Elymnias; species Elymnias hypermnestra. The sequence goes on along the minus strand of JACTOM010000932.1, from coordinate 759,269 downwards.
CAGGATGCTGTTGGAGCTCGAGCAGTCGAAGGTCTTTTCAGAAGAGATGATGTTCTCTTATTAGGATGGCATAAAAGTCATCCGGTTTTGCCTGCGCAAATATGCTTGAAGCTGAGCTAAACTGCGGCAAACCCAACAGTATCCTGAAGCCATTATTATATTGTACCCTATAATACTGTCTATAGAGTTCAGTTTACCCATATACTCCCGGGGTAAAAAGTTTTGCTACACCGTGCGAACCTGCGGGCTAACATGTTACACCTAACTGATAAGGCTCTTCTTTCCCTCTCTATGTCTACCTGATCCATAAGGTCCTCCGTAACAAAGTGTCCTAGATATTTAAACTAGGTTACTCTTCTTAACGGAGTCCCGTTGAGAGAAATACTAAATTCACATTTTTATACAAGACTCTTTACAAGACTTTAATAGCTCTCTGATTGAGCCAACCGTGGGACCCAGCAGCACCACTTCGTCGGGATAGCTAATATTATTGACATAGATGCCGTTTATCCAGCATCCTACTGGTTTTTTGCTGAGTTCCACGATCAGCTCGGTCACATACAAGTTGAATAGCTTAGGCGAGGTTATTCATCTTCTTCAATAAGTCCACATTAATCTGCCATCTTCCTGGAATCGTATAAGTGCTTAGTAAAGGGCCACAGCCCTTTGTGACCGCTCGAGACCCCGAGGTCCGACTACATTGAGACATGGTTGTTCTGTGCTTCAACAGGCCAGCCACGGTCTTTGCTGTCTCCGGGAGAAGGTGGCTCTTTCCCGGTCCCGCTCAGCTCTCTTTCTTGGCTATGCCTTCTTCGATAGCATTTTCGTCAAAACCACTAGTAGGGAGAGGTTATTCCCAATAACACTGACCAAGCGATGACTTTGATTCTGAGGTTTTTGCAGGACACTCTCCCAGGGTGTTGCTGCTCTTATTTGCTGTGGTGACAAACAGGCGTTTGAAGAGAGGGAATGTGTTCTTTCTCTTTCGTGAGCGTCCTTTAACGAGAATACGGTCTCACAGAAGAAGGCCACTCTGAAACTCCTACTGGTACAGCAAATTTTCAGTTTGTAACTCATTTCACATTAAGCCATACGTATTGTAGTCTGTATTAGCAGCCTAGTTGATTAATCCTTACACAATTGTCAACTTCTATAAATGCAATGATGAAAAATTTCATAAATAACTTACACTTGTTCATTGTTACATCGTTGTTTTGCTTCATTGATGCGTAATTGTACATTTTGCATTCCGAATGTATTGTGAAAGTTTTCTATATAAATCGTTTTTTAAACACTTGGAATCTGTCTTCGGTGGTTGATATTGGAAACGTTGTAATCATAAAAGTTAGTGTTAAGACTGGCTTTGTTTGATATTAGCTTAAACATGCGAATGTCCGAAAGGTTTACCAACTAGAACGCATACAAATACTTCTGAAACTCAATAAAGTACATCAAGTCTCTTTATTGTATGATTTGAATTGAAGGCGGTTCTTTTTTTGTTAAAATTTCTATTTATTTTTTGATTTTTAGTGAATCTGAAGTAAACTAACATATTTGTCTCAATATGTGTACACCTAAAAACGTGTTGCTCATATAAGATAACACCGTTTAAATGAAACAACTTTACAACGTTAAATTTACATTAATATCGCCACACCCGGGATCGAACCCGCAACCTAATACCACCGCTTCACATATAGTTCACCTTTCAAATATTGCAATGCAACAACAAACGTAAGGTAATTGCCATTTGATTACAGATAGTTATATATTTTGCCAAAAATAGCAATCTTACTGTAAGCCGTTGAGGAGATCCATTGATCTTCATATTTAACTACGACTAGCACTTGACCATTCCGAAGGTACGGTAGGTAATTCAAATATCTGGATAACCTATAGAAGATTCTGTCGAGTATCGTTGATTTGCTCCTAAGAATTGAAGAGTTCCGTCACTTCGTCATGGATTTCATCATCAGAATATATCCAAACTATCACAAAACAACCTTCATCGAAATCGCTTGGCGTGATCTTGAGTTATTCGTCCATTTGTCGCGCACATGCTTACGCAAATTTAAGTCTTATCCGGTTTTCTCATGGATGCCATCATCAGAACTGGTTTAAAAAAAAATAGGACCCTATGACGAGCATCACCTTTCATATAAAACAAAAAACATCAAGATCGGTCCATCCAGGCGGAAGATATGAGGTAACAAACACAAAAAAAAAATACAGCCGAATTGATAACCTCCTCCTTTTTTTGAAGTCGGTTAAAAACAGAAAGCAATTCAACACATCTAAATAACACTATACCAATAAAAGAAAAGATAACTTAAACTAAGATTAGAGAATGATATATAAATAGTGATTTAAAACTATCTTCTTGAAATATTTCGTATTATAGAAGTGAAGCTTATTTAGGCGGGTAATATTTTTATTGATGAAGCGTCACGAAGTGTGCAGCGTTTTTTTACGCTAATTCCTTTGAAGGTTAGGTAGTTTTAATGTTAACATAAACCACGTGGGATTTTAATATTTTAATGACAATTAAATTCCTAATACATCTTCCTAAGTACCTTCGTCTAAGTCTCGGAAATCTAAAGTTTTACATTTGTATAAATATAAACAACACTTCAAAATTAGTTTGCCAAAGAAGTTTTACTTCTGGCATGTGTTTTTTGCACGAACGCACTTTTAACTTTTTTTTTTAAATAAGTCGATATTCCCATCAGTATAACTTTTTATTTATTATGCATAAACAAAACGAAAAATGGATTATTCTTGTTCTAACCTTTCTATTAATGTAAATGACTATTTTTCATTGTTAGTTTCAGGTAGAAACCTGATTCATATTGACTCGCACTGTCACTTGATAACTACGAGTATATCAGATTAGATACGAAATTTTATGAGATTCTGGTACATATAAATAGGTGGAGAGTGGAGAGTTAGTCATTGTATCTAGTCATCAAGTTTGAGGTAACTTTAGGTTAAATATAGTGAATCAAGTAGATGTTGAAAGTTGGGTATGGCAGAAGAATCACATAAGTAAAATAAATGCGGTAGAGTTGAGAGCGATGAGAAGTGAGTGTGGATTAAAACTGAGTGACAGAGTAAGAAATAGTGTGATAAGAGAACGTTGTGGTTTAAAAGAAGATGTAGTGACTAAAATTGAGAAAGGTATGCTTAGATGGTTTGGGCATGTAGAGAGAATGAATGAAAGGAGACTGACAAAAAGGATTTATGAGTCAAGAGTGAATGCGAAAGTTGGAAGGGGAAGACCAAGGCGAACGTTCCTGGACCAAATCCAGGACATTTTAAATAACGGCCAGGTCAAGAGTACTCTAAACCGACGAACTTGTATGAAAGGTTTAATGAGAATGAAAGAAGCGAAGGAGATATGCAAGGATCGTGGCAAGTGGAAGGACGTGGTCTCTGCCTACCCCTATGGGAATGAGGCGTGATGCTATTTATGTATGTATGAAGTAGATGTTGTCTAACTAGGGAGCAAAATTTGAAACCCTGGCGCTTTATTCATGGATATAGAGGGTTCCGTTTTATTGGATATTGCGAGGCCTTCTCCATCACCGAGTACCACACTCCTGGCTTATGGGTCGGGGTTTTAAACACAAAAGTATTTAAAGAAAGATAGATATTGTCTAAAAAGAATGCCTCCGTGCCTCGGAGAGCACGTTAAGCCGTCGGTCCTGCCGCTGATCTTTTTCCGGTCGTGTCGGATTCCCGTCTCATTGGACTATGAGAGTAATGCTCAAAAACCCTCGCTCCTCGGAGTGAGGCCTGTGCCCAAGAGTAGGACGTTAATGGGCTGCTACTTATTTTTACTTTACTAAGTATCTAAAAACCACTCGTGATCCGAACAGGAGTATCATAAGGCATCATTTTATTTGTGCGGAAATTTGAAAGCAGCAATAATGGGAGAAGTTTTTTTAATGCATTTGTGGTTATGAAAAATATGAAGAAAGTAGCTCTTCTAATATTTAAGTCAATAAATGAAAACTCATGTAATGAAAATTCAATAGGGTATTCAAAAGATGAAAGGGTCTTGCTAGTGGCAGTGTTTATAACGTCAACAGACTGTCTAACACACGGTATTATATGTTTCTCATCACTCATTTAATAATAGCGAATTGTTTGCACAACATGTACCCGTTGTTTATGATATAGGTCGACAAAATACCGATCCTGTATTTAAAAAAAAAGGATGCTTACAAAAAATGGACTCCCGCCGCGTCAAACGCCAAATGATGTAGCGCTTGACTATCATCTACTCTTTTTCATACACACAGATATAGCATCACGCCTCATTCCCATAGGGGTAGGCAGAGACAACATCCTTCTAATTGCCACGATCCTTGCATATCTCCTTCGCTTCTTTTTAAACCTTTCATACAAGTTCGTCGGTTTAGAGTACTCTTGACATGGACCTTATTTAAAATGTCCTGGATTTGGTCCAGGAACGTTCGCCTTCATCTTCCCCTTCCAACTTTCCCGTTAACTCTTGACTCATAAATTCTTTTTGACAGTCTCAATTTATTCATTCTCTCCACGTGCTCAAACCATCTAAGCTTACCTTTCTCAATTTTAGTCACTACATCTTTTTTTATACCACAACATTCTCTTATCACACTACTTCTTACTTTGTCATCCAGTTTCAATCCATTCATACTTCTCAGCGCTCTTCTCTCCACCGCATTTATTTCACTTTTATGCTCCTTCTGCCAAACCCAACTTTCACTACCATACATAAGTTTTGGCAATAAGATTCCTCTATGCACCGCCAGTCTGGCCTTTTGAGACACCATCTGGCTATTCATAAAGGCCTCTAATAGAAATTGATAATACAGTCTAAGCTTGATAGCCTTTCTTTTATTGTCGCTGGAAACTTTTACAGATGCCTCTTGATGATTCACTTGAGTGGTGGGGAACAGATGTTCGCTGATGCATTCTATTGTGGCCCTCTGGGTGAATCCGTTTCAAGGTTCAAGAAAGGGGGAGCAGACGGGTAAATTTGCTTGGTAGTACCCTCATTCTGGTAGTATGTCCGGCGTAGGGACCCCAACGGACTCTTTTGATGTCGTTGATCGGAGGGGACCTTTCGCTGGAGGGTATAGTTGGCGAAATTCTCATTAGCGAAAGGGAGTGGAGGGCAGTAGCCTCCCTCTGCGAAATTGTTAGGTCTCTGAAGGAGGCAAATGAGAGTACTCTATAGACGATTCACTTCTCTAGCGCAAGCTGGGAGATTTGCGCTTGTCCTGCTTCCTTCCTTAAATTTCTTAGCGGGAGTCTCCCAGAATACTAGAGTAGATTGCGTTTAAAGAATCTCTGGGGTTCCAGTAAAGGATAGGGAGGGGATCGCTGGGGTTTAGTAGGTTTTCTGGCTTATTGCCATCGAGTCGCACACTACCGTTTAGATTTTCTCTGAACCGGTGCAGAAAAACCCTCTTTTCTCCGGCTAGAGTAATAAACACCGATCGTTTTCTCCCTTTGCTTCTCTAATGCTTCTTTCTGCAAGATACCAGTGTCACAGAAAAAGGCAACTGCCCTACAGCCTAAGTCACTGCTGAGCATAAAACAACAAAATATCGCTCTGGGGCAACGGTGTCCACTTAGCTCGACACATGGTAAGAGATATACACCTTTTATCGTTCCTACAGAGCATCCTCGGCCTAACCCTTTTACAAGGTATAGACTTAGGTAAATTAGTTTAACATTATTTTAGGTAAGGACACAGCTGTATCCAGAATATTCTATATCTTCTATATTAGTTGTGTCAAATACTCATATTCCAATAAAAATGACGCTGTCGTATTCTCTTCAGCATACACCAAGTTTTTCTTAGTTCTGACTCATAGTAACGTGACACAAAGGATGCTGCATAGTGCATTTAAGGTTTATGCGTTTAAAGACATGAATAAACTTGGCCGAATGCCAACGAGATGTTCTTACATCATCCAATGACACTATAAAGTGTGGCCTCGGATATAAACCACACTATAACAAGCCGATATACATTAAAAAAGTTCTCACTCTTTAAACTTTGATATTTTAAGCATTTTTAACAGGATTTTACTACCTTCACCTGTATAGATATTCACCTGTACAAATACTTCGATTTGTGGTTGTCTAGGAGACACAGATTCCTATCGTTTAGACTGGTGCAGGTTCTGAATGGACATACTTGCTTTGGTAAGTACCTGCATCAGATAGACGGCCGTAAAGAGCCACGAGTTTGTTGCTCTTGTTGATCAAAGACATACCCTGATGATGTAGCTGGTTGGCGGGGAACTGTCGCTGTTGAGCATCGTCGGATAAATGCTCAGTAGCAAGTGTGGCTGGAGATTAGTCGTCTCCTATTGTGAGGCCTTCATCTTACTGAAGGAGGCTTTGGTGAAGGGAGAGGGAGACTGTAGCAGTGGCCACATCTAACTTAGCTAGGAGATTTTGCTGCTCCTGTAAACTGCATTGATTGCTAATGTCCTGGATCCCAGAGAGTAGTGTCCTCGTCGAACCTCAGGTAGCGCTGGGTTTTAGTGGGTATTCTGACTTTCAGCGAGTCCTTCACTTCTGGTTGAAGGTATAACTTCCGGCCGGGTTTCATAAAAGCCTAGCGAAAATAGAAAATCCAACTGCGGCGATAATCGACGACTATTTATGTGTTGGGGAATAAATAACTAACTTTGTTTGTATAAAGCTAATAAAGTTAAAAAAATAACATGACGTGCATTGCATATTGTTTGACTTCTTGATGGTCAGAAAACGTGGATTTGAAGAGTTCATAAAAAAACTGTGATTTCTTCATCTATATGGTCCAATAATCCTCAGTGCCTGAAGACCAAAGTCTTCGAATAGTTCGTGTTGCCAGTGATGACTGACGGTTCTGAGACGTCGTCGCTGACTATGGGCCTCATGCGGAAGCCAGAGTCACTCAGCGTGCGATGGAGAGGGCTATGCTCAGAGTTTCTCTACGTTATCGAATCAGAAATGAAGAGAAGGGCCGAAGGTGCTGGAGTGGCGACCCCTCACCGGACTGCGCAGTGTAGGCAGACCCCCCTTAAGGTGGACCGATGATATAAAGAGGGTCGCCGGTAGCCGCTGGAGCCAGGCGGCGCAAGATCGGGCCTTGTGGAGGTCATTACGTGAGACCTATGTTCAGCTGTGGACGTCCATCCGTTGAAGCGACGACGACGACAACCATGGTGTATTTTAAGATGCCCAAGATGATAGTTTTCAAGTTGTTTGTTATAAGAAAGTTTTTGAGTTTGTCTGTGATTTCCACTGACTATGCTAGCGTTCACAGATTATGCTGTGAATTCACAACACATAAGGGATAGACCACGTGAATAACAATATTGGATAAAGGATAATTAATTGAATAACCGAAAGAATAACAACTCTACACCCGACGTCAAAGGACATTACAGGTAGTTTATTCTTGAGCATTTCAAATGGTGTTAATTTGAAATTTTATACATTTATTATATGACCGACAATCTTCTTTACATAGTATAAAATGAAATCGCTCCCGCTCTCTATTACCTTAGATCTTTGAAAGTGTTCAACGGATTTCAATGGATTTTAATGCAGTTTTCAGCAATAGATAGAGTGTTTCAAGAGGAAGGTTTTTTTGTATAATACATACACATTATAGTACAGGATAGCCGATAAAAACATTAATTTGTAATGTGATGTCGTAATAAAGATATCGCTGTACCATTTTATATATTTTGTATAAGATCTTTGATTCATATTGAGTTTTATTCTTTGTAAATATGTCAGTACAAACTAAATATTGTATAACCATTGTTTAAGTGTCGTGAAGCAATACACACGCCTAGGTTTATGTCACAGTATCCCAATTTGGTATGAACGTGCAGTTCTAAATATAGCCGTTTGAGCATTGGAGGGGAATTTGGGGGGTTCAAGGACCTCGCCAACCGGAATCGGGCTCAATTATATCAGGTATTTATTTAGTAAGATCCAGGGACAACTATTGATTTACTTATAAGGCGTATTAATATGTATTTTACAAACGCATTAAGTCTAAACGCACGATTTCACTGCCGTTGTGCCTCATCTTAAATCGTTGATATCTCCTAAAATATCCATTTTAATGAAACACTGTTAAAGGCAGTTTTAATCTACATAAAATAGACAATGTATGTAATGTATTTAATTGGATAATTAATAATAATATATTGTATAAAATGGCTTGGTAAATAACATATTATTTTGTAATGTGTAAAAGATATAAATGGACACTGTGGGTTATGTTTTAGAGATTAATGTATATCGTAGCGGATTTTTTGATCGATCTGTTTAATATATACAATTTTCTAATACATAAATTTGATGTATCTCTTAAGGTTTAGCCAGCGTTTGCTATTGAAGCACACAAAAATATGTTTTGGCGATATCACATTACAAATCTTTGATTTGTTTTGGGTTTTTTGTACTATAATTTATATGTATTATAAATGTTAATCTTCCTTCTGGATCACTCTATCTATTATTGAAAACTACATTAAAATCCGTTGAGTAATTTAAAAGATCTTAGGGAGCAAACACCGGAAGAAACTTCATTTTGTACTTAGATTAAATGGCATGGTGACTAAATAAACCGTCGCTGCCACCTTTAAATTTATTCATTAATAATTCTATTATAATTTCTAAGCATCATTGTCTATATCTACATATATTAGCGAGTGTTATGTATATCGATTAAGTCTTTGTATTCAATGGCGACAAATGTATGATATAAATAACTGAAGACAAAGCAGCATTACAAAACGATTTTACTGGGAATATAAATCACGTATTCTGCCTCTGTAGAGGCTATTACTCGATCTCGATTCTCGTATGTCAAGACTGCTTTTTATTTAGCAATAGTTCTTGTTGTATTGTGGTCAGAGGATGTTCTTTTCTTTTAATTACAACAGCAGTTAAATTTAACTTCGACGTTTAATGCTTGAAAGAGTTGAATTGCAATATCTTGATACATGATGCAGAACAGGTGAAAGATCTAAATTTACAAATGATGGAACATGTGAAAGTGATATTGAAAGGAGAGTGAATGCAGGGAATATGGTAAATGGTACAGATGCTGTCTCGAAGGGCCAGACTGGCTGTGCATGTAGGAGTGTTTGTGCCAACACTTATGTATGTGTGGTAGTAAATGTTGGGCATGGCAGAAGAAGCAAAAATGTAAAATAAATGCGATAGAGATGAGAGCATTGAGATGTATGAGTTTATAGTGAGTGACAAAGTAAGAAATTTATCTATATATAGAAAAGCAACTCTTTCTTTCTTTGTTATCGATAAACTTGAAAACTACTGGACCGATTGGCATGTGACCATGACCATTCGACGCGGAATTAATTGTAGAAGGTTTTAGGCTATTCATTTTTTGAATTCCATCGACCCTTTACCATTTTTTTTTCAAATTTATGTGGACAGTAATTTGTTTCTGGTACGAAAGCTCGAACGCACAAAGACAGGCAAAATGTCTAACGTCACTTCAATGCTTATAAACAAGTTTCCACACACTCTACTACGCTTTCACGTACGCACTCCCACACATCCACCCACGCACTCCCACACATCCACCCACGCATCCACCCTCGCACTCCCACGCACCTACCCACGAATCCGCAAGGTTGTGACATGAATTATTAGACCGTTGTCTATAGCAACGGTTTTGTTAATTCTAGGTTATGTATATATGGCATTCATTTATGCTACTATCTTTTGTTTAAAAATTATTCATGTTAGTAGTATGATATGAGAACGTTGTGGTATAAAAGAAGATGTAGTGACTAAAATTGAGAAAGGTATGCTTAGATGATTCGGGCATTTAGGGAGAATGAATGAAAGGAGACTGATAAAAGGAATATACGATTTACGGACAAGAGTAAATGAGAAAGTTGCTGGACCAAATCCAGGACATTTTAAATAAGGGCCAGGTCAAGGGTACTCTAAATTGACGAACTCGTATTTTAGGTAGCGAAGGATATATGCAAGGATAGTGGCAAGTGAAAGGACTGAAAATAAGTTTAAAATATATTAATTAAGTGAAGAAGTGAGTCAAGTGAATTACAAATTTTGATAACGCAGCAAAACCGGTTGTCAAATCTAAAACAAGCGCGCATGCGTCGAAAATACGATCATTCGATAAATGTATGATAAAAATTTGTATATCGTACATGAAGTCTTGGTTTAACTAATCTCCAGAGAGATTTTCGTATGTAATGTCATTTATAAGGAACAAAGTCCTTTTGAAATGTTACAGAAACAGAAAATTCTAATCGTGTTTTATTACTGCAATCGTAGCAAGGCGTCCTGAGAAAAGGTGGTTTTTGTTAAGGAACCAATACCCTAACGTACTAAATATTTCTCGATTGAAAATAAAACAAAATAGACATGTTAATAACATTGCAGAAACCCTAAAGGAATTTAAAGCGTCATATTGTTTCCCCATATGGTAAGGTAATAGGAAACGGCTGGCTCGTGTACATGCAGTATTACATTACGTCTTACGTATCAATTTTCATTCTTGTCTCTTTAAGTATGTTCATTTATACTATTTCCTATAGGTATCATGGTTTATCTTTATCTATATTAAAAATTTTATGACAGATTATGGCTTTATTATAGTCTCACCTAATGGTTATAGCCTAAGATCCCGCTGCAAAATTGCTACGTTCATCTGTCTATTCCTCGACATGTTCTCTATTCGAAGTCAATATATCTTTATCAATTCGCATCAAGGTATTCGATGGGCGATATACATCTGTCTTCAATATTTAAAACCAAGTCACGTGGTTCCTAATATATGCTCAAACCAACGAAGGTGACCTTCATTTTTTATTTTATATTGAATTTACGCAACCTTTTTTTGTAGATGGAACTAGTGCCGATTCAGCGAGGGAGTGACCTTGAAATACCCATTGAAACCCAGCGGAATCCTCTTCATCCATTAGTGGAACATTCGAGGAGCGCTCGCACATTCCTCCTTGATGTCCTGGATGAGTCCGACCGTCTCCGCTCGTGGGGCACTTTCAGCGAGATGAGTCTCACAGAAGACGGCCACTCTACGCACATCTCTCACTGGAGATCATCGCGCCTATAACGTTCTCCAGCGAAAGTTCCACGCCAATCAGCGTCACTTTCAAGTCCCCTGGCTGCACATTCTACTAAAGTGTAGTGCGCTGGTTCAACAGCGTCACACTCATGGTAGGCGGGTAGCTCTTTGTGGCCAATTCGGCGCAAGAACCATGCGAAACATCCGTGTCCCTTTAGAGACTACTCCAGTCTGAAAGAGAGCGATCCATACCTCCAGGTAAGGTAAGTCATTGTTCCAGGTGTGGCCAGATGGCTTCCACTGTGGCTACGTCCGCTGCTGGGACATTTTATGCAACTTTAAAGGAACGTTAGATACATCTATTTTTTCAAGTCTAGTGACATCACTGTTCGAACAGTGCTTGTTGCTAGTGATGATCTACGTCTCCGAAACGTGGTCGCTGACTGCGGACCTCATACGAAAGCCCAGAGTCACTCAGCGTGCCATGAAGAGGGCCACATTACGTGGTCACATCAGAAATGAGGAGATCTGTAGCAGGTCTAAACGTAGCCGTTACTGACGTAGCCCCACGAATCGTGAATCAGAAGTGGCAATGGGCGGGGCACATAGTTCGACGGACCGATGGGCGTTGAGGTTCGAAGGTGCTAGGTTGAGGTTCGGCGACCCCGCACTGGAAGGCGCAGTGCAGACAGGCTCCCCACAAGGTGGACAGACGACATAAAGAAGGTTGCTGGTAGTCGCTGGAGCTAGGTGGCGTTAGGTCGTAATGATGTCTACATGGCGTTGTGGACATCATTACGTGAGACCTACGCCCAGCAGTGGACGTCCATCGGTTGAAATGACGACGACTAGTGACACCACAACATATCCATCTCTGCAACGTGCAGTTTTAGTTCTTTACATTTTTTTATTCACCAACTTCCGGAACCACCAGCCAACTTTTATTCTGTTATTAATATCGCTGTCTATGTTTGCTTTGTTGGCAATGAAGGATCCAAGATATTTAAATTCACTGACATCAATAGATACTTCGAGGGTTTGGTGTTGCTTATACTGTTGTAACTACAGAATTTGCAGTCTTTTGTCGAACACGTAAATTAGAGTTTTCTAAAGCCTTGTGGTATCTTACAAAATCAATTTGAATTTCTTGTAATGACTCATTAATTAAAACGATATCATTATAGTCTGTAGATGTTGTATATTGTACGTGTGTCCAAATTATATTATCACCGGAAATGATGACGGATATGAATGTTTTAGAACGATGACGTGAATGATGAGTGATATCATAACGCCAAAAACGTTGCATTAGTATTACTTGACGACACCGGTAAAAGAACTGTACGGTACAAAGTTCTCAAATTAATGGGGGATGGGATTATTGCAAAATTATATCTTTACGTTATGAATATCAAAAACCTACATGTACACTCTTGACTTTATCTCCATCCTTAAAGTAGTCTGGAAGAAATCGCTCCAAATTTTACAATTATATTCCATAATTGAATGGTAATTTATGTCGTAGTTCAGACATATGAGACAGTATTGTAGTTCGAAGCAAAGTAATTATTTTGTATAACGAATATTGTACAGTTTCATTATATAGACACGTATCTATTGACGTCGTTAGTCGGAGGGAATATTGGCTGGGTGGCATAGTTGGCGAAATGCTCGCCAGCGAAAGGGATTGAAGGGAAGAGGGTGCCTGTGAAACAATTATTGCCCAGAAAGCAGACGAGAGGCAAAGGGGGGACACTGTGCTCCTCTTCTCCAGCGCAAGAGATTGGGAGGCAAAAGGCGTAGGTTTGCGTTTCTCCTGCATCCTTGCTAAGTTTCCCATTGGCAATCATCCGTAATACCAAGGTAGATTGCGTTTACTGATCTTCTGGTGCACCCGTAAAGAATGAGGAGGTAATCGCTAGGGTTTAGTGAGTATCCTGGCTTGTCAGCATGTCCCACACTGCAGATCTTAGGTCATGTTGAGTTGTGTAAATACATTTCCGCGGGTCACAAAAGACTGGGAATCACGATGGCCCAATGAGGAGACAAGTGGATTAGTTTAGAATAATCGGGGTCTGAATCGGCTGCATATTGTCTTTCATCCTTAATCAAGCAAGCTGTTCTTCTGTTGTCTTATTTAGAGATGAAGAGGGTTCCGCTGGATTTTACTGGTTGTTGCGAAGCTTCCTCTCTCACATTCCTGATCGATTTGGTTCGGAGTAAGTGCGTAAAAGCATTTCCCAGCGATTAAACAAGGCTGATAAATATTATGCTGGTTAGGACAAAGAAATGTAGATTAACAGTCTAACCATCCTTAAACAACACGAGTCCGTGCTAATTGCACCATGTACGTGTTATATCAGCGGGACCTTACAGGAAGTCATGGGAGTATACGTGTATATATGTTAGGCTTATTTACACGTAGCGTTACGTTTTATTACGGCATTTTAAAACCAAGGATACTTACCTTTATATTAAATAATATGCACGAGATAGTAGCCCACTTGGAATATTTCTAAATTATATATTATGTAAGAAGGTAATTTATATTTTAGCATATAGCCTTCACGAAAAATAAACCCTCACATGACTTTGACTACTACAACACTCCACGTATTTATCAATCAAAATTTAGAAACAAAAGAAAGAAATGTATACTTTTACAGTACTTTAGAATAGTCAATATTAAACAACGACTGAAAACCTAACATTATTAAGGTTTCTTCATGCTCTGTCCTTAAAGAAATGTTATTTATGACAGTCATTAGTAGGGTCCATATTCCAACCTTAAAACTGTGGGCGTCGGTGGGTAATGTTGGCGTAATCAAACACTTTATTAAATAACTCAGATTATAATGTCCACTCACTCAATGTTTCCAATAACAAATGTCACAGTAATAGTTAAGAACTCGATCGAAACTCGAAAATTGTCGAGAACGCCGCCGGCCAGTGACTCATTGACTCCTTCGAGTCCTGACAGATGGTGTTCCGGAAACGACTCGATTCCTACATATATTTGGAATTTGTTAGCTCGCTAAATAGAGATTACTACTGCTACTGCGAGATCTTGAAATTTCCTGAAGTATTCCTTTCGCGACGAAGACGATCAATGAGGACGCGTTTCTTCAAATTCTCACGAGACCGGATTATATGAATAGCAAACATTCACTAACAGCAAGATATACATACAGCATCCAACAAAGAAGAAGAAGAAAAACGGGGTTTTCCTATATTTTCACGGGATCGAAAACTACGCGGTATTAATTTATATACACGACATTATCTGTCGTTACGTGAACGTGTCGTGTTACATAATTTACCCCTTTGTCGCACGTGCAGTGAATGATTCAGTTAAAATCGGTACTAACTACTTTTGTAGCTGTCTATTATCGTATTACCTTCTTAGGCGAACTACTTTTTCCTGGATAGAGTCTAAAAGAGCAAAGGATATAGAGCTTTATTGGAGTCAACTAAGTTTCTGGATTTGTATTGAGACACTGACGCCGGCGCCAAGGGTGAAAAACGTGTACTTATGGATGTATATAGGAAGTTATATACTTCGTAAGTGTTATTGAGAAAGTTTTTTCTTTATGCTTTTGAAACAAGAAGATATTTGACGGCCTCTTTGCTGCATCAAGTCAACCTTGAAAAGAGTGTCCGATTGGGGCGGCACTAAGTTCAATGCTGCAAAAACACAAGTGTGCTTTTTCACCGCTAAAAGGAGTACCTTTCCCTTCACTCCTTTCCTGAATGTTTCTGTAGCGATTGCCGACAGTATTGATCTTCTTGGTGTAAAATTATCTTCTACCCTTAACTTTCGGCAGTGCAACGAATCCAAAGCACAAATTGCGGATAAAAAGCTTGGTATCCCTAATAAGATAAAGCACTACTTCACGCAGAAACAGCTTTCATACCTTTATCAAGCTCAAGTCCGATAGTGAATGGAGTATTGTAGCCTTTGTTACGGCTCAGCCAAGTACCAGCTTGATACCTTGGATTCAGTGGATCGCCGAGCCCGGAGACTCATAGGCGACGAAAATCTCGATCTCGATAGTCTGTCGGTGTTCTACAGGATATATTTCGGAGAACTGCATGACCTTGTTCATCCGTCGTCTTTTTACTTTAGAACAGTGAGGCACAGGAACGATTGGCATCCCCGTACATAGTGAATATCCTACGTATCCGCATCAAACCATTTAACCAATCATTTCTGAACCGCACCGCAAAGGAGTGGAATGCTTTACCGGCTTCCTTGTTCCCCAAATCTTTCACCACTAAGTGGAATGCTTTATCGGCTTGCTTATTCCCCAAATCGTCCATCCTAAGCTGCCTCAACACTTAACATCAGATGGGATTGCACCTAAGCGCATGCCTTGCGAGTACTCGCTTTGCTAGCAGAGGTTCCAGTTCGATCTCCGGTAGACCGAAATTAGGAAATTGAATTAACTAATTTGTCTGGGTCTGGGAGGCTTCGGCCGTGGCTAGTTATCACCCTGCCAGCAAGGAGATTAGTATTCCGATACGATGCTGTGTAGAAACCTTGAAGCTTAAATTCCAATTAGTATCTTTCTTAGTCTTAAATAAATAAAAAGTAAAACTAAGTAAAAAAGTAAAGCCAGACGACTTCAGGGATTACATTACAAAGAAGGATAGATGGAGTCCAAAAGTGTATTAAAACACAATCAAGAAATAAAAAAGCTGATTGATATTCCCCCAGATTCCCGCCAAAGCCCGTAAAATATTATAGTTGCGATCAGAAATTATTGGTTGTCAATGTCACATGTCAAAGAAACACAAACATTATTATAAATTCAATTGATTTCTAAACGACACGACGAACGTCAAATGTTTGACAGTTGGGTTTCTAAGGAAAAGCTGTTTTTACTGTTTTTCTTGCGTTTTTTTTTTGATGTAAGCTTTCCTGGACTTCCATAAATAATTCAAAACCAAAATTAGCTAAGTCAGTGAAGCTGTCTAGATTTTTATATACATATATAGGCAGTATTGTTTTCTAAATAAATGTGTGTATTTAAGTTTATATAGGCTAGGACTATGGGCCTTATTCGAAGGCTCAGAGTCACTCAGCGTGCGATGGAGAGGGCTATGCTCGGAGTTTCTCTACGCCATCAAATCAGAAATGAGGAGATCCGTAGCAGAACCAAAGTCACCAACATAGCCCTACGAATTGCGAACCTGAAATGGCAATGGGCAGGGCACATAGTCCGACGAACCGATGGATGTTGGGGCCGGAGGGTGCTGGAATGGCGACCCCGCACAGGACGACGCAGTGTAGGAAGACTCTCCACAAGGTAGACCGACGATATAAGGAGGATCGCCGGTAGCCGCTGAAACCAGACGGCACAAGAGCCTTGTGGGCATCATTTCGTGAGTCCTATGTCCAGCAGTGGACGTACATCGGTTGAAGCGACGACGACGACGACGATTTAAGTTTATTTATTAATTTAATTCTTGTATCTTAAGTATTTTGTATTGTATTGTGTTATGAAACATTAAAACACAAATGTGTACCCAAAAATAAATACACATTAACATATCGACGTCATTCACGAGAATAGCTTTGAATTTTTAAAGGTTATTTTTTAAATATAATTTCATCCTCTAAACTTCTAGTTGTTGACCAAAATCTATGTTTTATAATTTTCCAAAGTAATCACTTCAAGGAGAAATCTCAGGTGTGTAATATATTTAGCCACACCGAACCACCGAGTGCAACTGGTTTAATAAACTAAGCATAACGGAATGTAATAAATAAAACGGAAACAATGTTTTATAAACAACACAAGCTTTCTGAAAGAATTTGCTTTAAAAATAGCCGTGGCTAAATTGATTACCTTCCTGGCTTGTAAAGCTTACCATTTGTTTCGGTGAAATATCCATGAATTTAGGCGTACGCCAAGGGGTTCTTCAAGTTCCGATACTTTTAAACCGTGTTTATTTGAGGAGTGATTTTTTTAACATCTCAATCTTATCCCTAATTTGGATAACATATTTATGATGATGTACTTATAACAATGTAAAATAACTGGAGATGTATTAAAGTGGCTTGAAATCAGTCGATGCACAGGCATGGCGAAGACCGCAATGAGCTAATTAGAGATCTGAAATTACCGGAACATATTAAAAAGGACAAAAATATACATCCGCGATATGGCTCAGAAGCCTGGTTACTCAAGCCGACTGAGAGACGACGGGCAGACGCTCTTGAAATGTGGAGCTGGCGGCGAATGTTGCGGATTCCGTGGACTGAACACAGGATGAATGTTTCCACTCTAGAAGAGCTAAAGATAATTTAAAGGCTCTGCGATATGTTTAAGGCGCATTCTACAGTTCTTTGGACATAACGAAGGCCGAGAGATAACCTAGAGAAACTCATATTAACTAAAAAAATGGACGGCAAAAGACCCAGAGGCTGAAGCTCGAAGCGATGGTCCGATCAGATAGCAGAACAGCTGGATACCAAAGGCAGTCAGGCCATCTACATCGGTACTGATTAGTCGGGAACGTTACAATGCTCAGCAGTGAGCGATGACCAGAGGAGGAGGAGTGTTTAAGAGCACACGATACAAGTGAAAACTTCATCATTCGTTAATAAAAAAATTATTGACGCAACACATTGTCACGTTCTGCCTGAGCCGAGGATGCAAGTGCGAGAGCGCGCAGCAAGCGATAGAGAGGCGTGATCGAGAGGATTACAATTCTTAACAATCGACGTTTTCGTATGACGTTGTCACGAAAATCAAAAACGAATAGTAGTTTTAATTTCATTAAAAATAATGAATAACATGTATATTTAGGTGTAAAAAATTTATGCATTATTGTGCACATAAGTACTAATAAGAGTAAGTTGGTGATTGATTGAGCTTTAATTTCGTTAGCCAGTAATTAATTATAGGTAAATGAGAGTCTCTCTTCTATTAAAACACAAAAAACAAGACTCAACAAAACGATACCTAGGAGCGAAGCGTCTGAGCTAGCGGCTACTAGAATAGCTTCAGTCTCAAAGGATTTATAGGATTAAATGATTCATGTGTTAAACACTGGTATACATCTATTGTATATATTAATAAGTGAAACGAAACCTTATTGCCATAGTTTATATAAAGTGATATAAAAAAATCTCGTATAAAAAATACATTAAGTAAATAAAAACATTACACACATTACAATGTATTGGGCGATATAAATCGATATTTCAACAAATACCGATACGTGTACACAATATATCGCTTCAATCCGTTATTATCGAATCATCTAGTTTCGACTGTAATATCATCCATCAATATCGTGTCACATTCCATTTTTTTCTTTATATCCACTTATTCCTCATCCCTACCGCGTTAGTGATGAGAGCATAGAGAAGTAAGTAAGTAACAAAGTAACAAATAGTGTGGTAAGAGAACGTTGTGGTATAAAAGAAGACGTAGTGACTAAAATTGAGAAAGGTATGCTTAGATGGTTTGGGCATGTAGAGAGAATGAATGAAAGGAGACTGACAAAAAGGATTTATGAGTCAAGAGTGAATGCGAAAGTTGGAAGGGGAAGACCAAGGCGAACGTTCCTGGACCAAATCCAGGACATTTTAAATAACGGCCAGGTCAAGAGTACTCTAAACCGACGAACTTGTATGAAAGGTTTAATGAGAATGAAAGAAGCGAAGGAGATATGCAAGGATCGTGGCAAGTGGAAGGACGTGGCCTCGAGAAAAAGAAATGGAATTTGCTGGGAACTGGAAAATACTGCTATTCTTTATGCTAAACATGGCTTTTGGCTCGTATGGCCTTGGATTCTTTTTCCTATAAATAAAGTTTGGTCTCTCTTAACTGCTTTTACTTATAATTAATCTATTCCTATTCAATACTATACAATAGTTAGATATAAGTAATTATTTAAGATATTTTTAAAATATCGACATATTTGTTCGACATATCGCAAAGTATCGATATAACACTACGATATGTTGTATCGAAAAAAATAGATATTTTTTTTACATGAACATCCCTATATTTTATTCATACTCGTTAAAGAGTATATATGCTTATCTGTCAATCGCTGACAATTATGTCAAACGTCATAAGGTACCATTAAAAAAGATTATATCGACAAAAACTCTAAGGAGGTTACATTAGAAAGGTTAATATTGTGGTTGATTTTCTGAAAATTCTGATGTTTTACATAACTTTGTTACTTTTTTGTGTCATACTAACTTTCTCCTGACTATAACAATGAGAAGAACAAAATTATCGAAATCGGTCTAGCCCTGTACGCGTGATTCCGTACTAATACATAATATGCAGACGTTTTCAATTAGTTCTTTTGTATTCATTGAAGTGAAACTTCTTTAGACTTTGAGGGTAAAATTTTTACGGATGAACGCGTGATTAGTTTCACGAAGATGTGCAGAGTTATTTATGCTAATTCCTTTGAAGGTTAGTTAGTTTTAATATTTACAAATAACACGCGGGATTTTAATTTACCACTCGTCATTTAATAATTTAATAGACTAAAAGTAAAGTAAGTAGCAGCCCATTAACGTCGCACTGCTGGGCACAGGCCTCCTCCACTCCAAGGAGTGAGGGTTTTCATAGTCCGATGTGAAGGCAATCCGACACGACCGGAGAGAGATCAGGCGCAGGACCGACGGCTTAATGTGCTCTCCGAGGCACGGGGGTGGATCACACCGCCAACTTCTCAACTTCGGGCAAATATTGAGAAAATCTTAATAGAAAACTCAATATCGAATTATGAATTGGCCCGACCCGGGACTCGAACCCAGGACCTCATGTGTGTTGTCGAACATGCTAACCACTAGACCAATGAGCTATTTAATAGACTATTTTTCATAAATATTCATTTTTGAATGTTAAATTCATAACCAAAATTTACTTAATAATTTCTAATATTGACAAAACCACGTGACTTTTTATATACAATTCGTCCAATAAATTATTTGTATTAATTTTGGGCACTTTTAATATTTTCGGAAATCTAAAGTTTTAGATTTGTATAAATAACAATCATCATTTACTTGCCCTTATCCCACTGGGTGGGGTTGGCACAGCAAGTTTGCTTTCGCCACTTCAATCTATCCGCTGTCATTTCTTCACTCATATCCTCTTTCACACTTTTTTTGGTCGTCCTCTCCCGGCCCTGCCGCTTACCATCATATTTAGGGCACTCTTGCATACATGACTATCCTCCCTTCTCATGACATGTAAATATAAACATGCCTTAAAAATTATTTTGCCAATCGAAACTAACTTCGAAATCAAACTAGAGGGTTTTTTTTATATTGCTGACAGATTAGCGCTTGACTGTGATCTCACTTGATGGTAAGTGATGATACAGTCTAAGATGGAAGCGCGCTAATCTGTTAAGAGGTGATATACCTCTTACGGTTTTTACACATCGTACCGGAACACAAATCTCTTTGTTTGGCGGTACGTTTTTGCTGGTAGGGTGGTAACTACCCACGGCCGAAGCCTCCCACCAGTACAGACTCAGACAAATTAGAAAATACAATTTCCTGAATTCGTCCTACCGGGGATCGAACCCGGGACCTCCGCTAGCAAAGCGAATACTCGCACCATTGCGCCAGTGAGGCGGTCGAATAATTAATTAATATTTCTTTTGACAATTTTTTAATTGTTATTTTTCCTTTTGAAAAACTATCAATCCCCTTTCGATTTTAAATTCTGCGTGTAACAATTCTTTGCTTAACAATACGGCACGCAACAAATAAAAAAAGACAGCGAAGTTGAAAAACAGCTGTTGTGATTCACGCAGCTGGCGATGTTTTTGTAAAGGCAGGAAGCGCACCGTAGCTCACTCTCACTATCGCGATCATTACTGCGAGCTACAGACTATAATATCTATAGATTGAATAGTACAGATTAATGAGTAATGAGGTGTGCGAATATCGTTCGAATTTGGAATCGAATATTGGTATTCAATTTGAAATTGGAATCGAATAGAATTATTCGAAATAACACGAATCGTTCGACAAAAACCGAATGATTCGAAAATATTCGAATATTAATAAAATATCTCTGGATTTTCTATTGTTTCTATTAAAAAAAATTAGGAATACCTTGTGTTACGTGGTGGAAGTGACAAGACTTTTCAAGAGGTAAAATTAATTTTATTTTACTAAAAGGTACATTCTAATTTAACAATTAAACTTAGAAATAGTAAAGAAACAGTGTCGGGAGTCACACCGTGAGTCGGGAATGGATTGTGTCGTCTGAAGTGGCGTACTTATACAGATTTGTGAGTCGTGTGAATAAGTTGGATAGCTTCTTGTCGGGATATTTTAGGGTGAGAGTGGTTATGTAACACTTGTACTTCGGCTGATAGTGAAAGATCATTTTTCACTTCTGGCATTGTATCTAATTAACGAACTTCATTATCACCCGATTCAGTATCGTATTTATTATTTTTAAACAAAAAAATTGTAGTTGTGGTCAACGTTATCTACATATGGGATGAGTGGTTGTCTGAAGCATCTTTATGAGGGTTCTGTTGCTTGTTTCGGAATAAACGGGGCTTACACGGATTGGTTTCCTGTCGAAAGAGGTGTTCGGCAGGGATGTGTTGCGTCACCGTGGCTGTTTAACCTATTCATGGATAACATGTGACAGATTTAAATGAAAGTATATGTGGGTTAAGAATGAATGAATTACTCATCAAATGTTTACTCTATGCTGCTGATCAAGTAATACTTGCGTCATCCGCTAATGAGCTACAGGCGATGCTAAATATTATGAATGAAGCTTTGAAAGGGAAAGGAACGAAAGTGAATGTAAACAAAACGAAAGTTATGCTTTTTGAAAGAGATGAATCTATGATGAATGGTAATATTTTGATAGATGGGGAACAAGTGGAAGAGGAGAAAGAATTTGTATACTTGGGATCTAAATTTACAAAAGATGGAACATGTGAAAGTGATATTGAAAGGAAAGTAAATGCAGGGAATATGGTAAATGGTGCTCTGCATGCTTTTATGAATAGCCAGATGGTGTCTCAAAGGGCTAGACTGGCAGTGCATGCTGGAGTGTTGGTGCCAACACTTATGTATGGTAGTGAAAGTTGGGTATGGCAGAAGAATCACAAAAGTAAAATAAATGCGGTAGAGATGAGAGCGTTGAGAAGCATGAGTGGATTAAAACTGAGTGACAGAGTGAGAAATAGTGTGATAAGAGAACGTTGTGGTATAAAAGAAGACGTAGTGACTAAAATTGAAAAAGGTATGCTTAGATGGTTTGGGCATGTAGAGAGAATGAATGAAAGGAGACTGACAAAAAGGATTTATGAGTCAAGAGTGAATGCGAAAGTTGGAAGGGGAAGACCGAGGCGAACGTTCCTGGACCAAATCCAGGACATTTTAAATAACGGCCAGGTCAAGAGTACTCTAAACCGACGAACTTGTATGAAAGATTTAATGAGATTGAAAGAAGCGAAGGAGATATGCAAGGATCGTGGCAAGTGGAAGGATGTTGTCTCTGCCTACCCCTATGGGAATGAGGCGTGATGCTATGTATGTATGTATGTAATTTAAATTTGAATGTTGAATATAAGAAACCCTGAATTGAAAATTCACTAATAATTTACGAATAATTCGGAAAAAAAATTGAATTATTCGTTACGAGTTTCAAATCGAATATTTACAATTGAATAATTCGTATGTTCGAATTATTCACATTTAATAAACCTTTAGTAGACGATTTATAATAATAAAATACAATGTTGCTTTTATATTTTGTAAATTAAATTTACAAACATTTAACTTTGTTATAGCTACTATTGATACATTTTTTATTCAGTTTAAATCGTTTAAATTAATTTATATGTCACAATTATTAATATTCGCATTAACACTGCAAGAACTAGAAATAGCAATAGAGAAAATAAAATGCGTTATCATAGGGATTAGTGAGAATAGAAGGTCTGGAAAACATATATATTTTTTTATATTGCTGACAGATTAGCGCTTGACTGTGATCTCACCTGATGGTAAGTGATGATACAGTCTAAGATGGAAGCGCGCTAATCTGTTAAGAGGCGATATACCCCTTACGGTTTCTACACAGCATCGTACCGGAACACAAATCTCTTTGTTTGGCGGTACGTTTTTGCTGGTAGGGTGGTAACTAGCCACGGCCGAAGCCTTCCACCAGTCCAGACTCAGACAAATTAGAATACAATTTACTAAATTCGTCCTACCGGGGATCGAACCCGGGACCTCCGCTAGCAAAGCGAATACTCGCACCACTGCGCCAGCGAGGCCGTCTAAAAGAATAAGAAAGATGTTTCCTCTTTATAATATTACATATATCTAAACTATGTAATATTATAAAGAGGAAACATTTCTGTTTTTGTATGTTTGTTACGTTTTCACAGAAAATTTACTGAACCGCTTTCAAAATATTTACCACTATTAGAAAGCTGCATTTACACTGAGCTACAAAGGCTATATTACTTTCCCAAAAAAATAGAGATCCCTAAGAAAAATGCACTAATGTAACCCACGGCGTTAAACAAAAATCTGTTATCGCGTACACTGCGAACACTATTGAAGATAGAACAAAAAAATGTTTTACAATATTATAGAACGTTTCAATACCTACAAAAAAGTCCGCAATACCTTATGTCCAACTGCTGTAGTTATGACACTAGAATTACCTTTTCGTATTTTAAAAATTAATAAAAGTGTCGACAATAATCAAACCATATTATTCATATCTCTGTATTCATCGTCATCTGTATTAATTATTTTATTAAAGACCGTTTCAATACCTGTAAAATACGTTTTGAATTATTAAAATCGGATAATACATTCAAAAGATATAACGAATTTAAAAATGTCAATCTAAAGGGAATATTGTAATGCGCCTGCGAATATAAAATCGCCGATATCATTCTTGTGCCATTTGCTCTGAGTGTTTACAACTTTGTTTCCAAGAGATATAGCTCTGTCTTTTGTTATATATAATTTAATAATCACACATCATACAAATCAAATCAAATCAAAAACATCTTTATTCAAGTAGGCATATTACACCACTTTTGAATCGTCAAATTATATTTTTTTTCCACACTCTGATTCTAATATGCGTCTGATGATGGTACTCAAGAACTGCTTAAAATCTAAAGTTTCGAGGGTTCCTTCGCGTCCTAATCCGGGAAGAACCAACAACAAACTCAGTCGGGTATTTTTTTTGTTCCCATCATCATTACAATGTCATTTTAGTTTACTATAATTTAATTAAAATTAGAGCAATTCGTTCACTCCCAGGCGTTTCTATCGTCTAGGTAATCTTGCAACTTATAATACGATTTTTCTATCAACTTTCTTTTAACAAAGACTTTGAATTTGTTAATTGACATCATTAGAACGTCTTGTGGGAGTTTATTATAGAAACGTATACAGTTACCCTTAAATAAGTACAATGGTATATAGTTGAAGAATATACTATTTACGGGTACATACCACGATAATGTTTTTTGTGGATTTGTCGAAATTTCGGCCCAATTGCATGGGCCGTGGTCGCGACGAGACTGCAGTGGCTTGGAGTTGCTGTCAGGGGCAGAATCTCTCTACCCTGCGGCGCGTTCTTTTTAATAGTGTCAGTATTTTGTTCTTTTTTCGGCATACTGTACTCATGACGTCATTTTTTAAATTCTGACACTCTAAATCGCTTGCCTTTTTGACATATATCGACTACTGGATTCCACGTTTCCGACAACTAAAATCCCTCGTCGCGATTGAAATTTTTGTGTTTCTTAATTTCAATAGCAAAACACCCACTTGAATCGCGCTGAATCTGTTACAGCCTTACGTCTTCGTTCCGAACATGTTCCATTGAATAAGTTTGCCTACTTAATGGGCAAAACATCTTCTCCCAACTGCGCAATATGTGGCGTTGGGGAGGATTTGTACCATATTCTAGTGGAATGTGCCCGGAATGGGCCGGGGCGACATACCTTCGTCATCGAATACAGCGAGATTCAATGGGTTGGTGGACTTAACATACTGCTGCAGGATCCATTGTCAAGGGAATTTAGAAAATTGATACATTTCTATGAGTATGGAGTACGTCTAAGAGGAACATAATCATTGTGAAATTATAAGTAATCAACAGAGCGACATAATCGCAAGCGATTAAGCTCTTTAAAATAATATTAAAAAAAATTCAATAGCTTCGCGGACTATTCTTGGTATGTAGTGACAATCCAGTGTTTGGTCCCCGGCTGAAGGAGATGTTCTGCGATCGCTGATTTTTGAGTATCATTGGGTTTGACCGCATTTATATGTTCAGAAACACGTTGGGCTATGGATCTCTTTGTTTGCCTGATATAGGAGCTTCCACAGCTGCAGTAAATTTTATAGACGCCCGGACACTGATACGGTACACAATCCTTTGGAGACCGCATCTTATCACTTGTCTTTTGTACAAAACGTTAGGTAAGCCTTTTGCCTCTCTTCTTTGCCTTTGCGTCTCTGTGGGGTCTTCTTTTATGGTAACTGATGTCCGTTCCAACGTAGCACCTTGCTCACATGGTCTAACTCTCCTTGTGTGTGAAACTCGTCACATAAGTCATAAGCACGGTTTGTGAGAGCAATTCCAACCGAAGCGAGGTGACGTGGGTGATGGTGAGACGGTCCGTGCAAGTTTTGGCTCGTGTGTGTAGGTTTCCGGTATACAGAGTAACCAAAAGTCCCATCAGGTCTTACTTTAACCTGCACATTCAGGAATGGCAGGATTCTTTTCCGCCATCTCGTACGAAAACGAAATCCTTTCATGTAAATAGTATATTCTTTAAATATGTCGATAAACCATGAAAGTTTCAGTTTAAAATATTTAATAGTATATAGTATATATAATTTATTATTAAAACAAGATTATGCAAATTAGTGGAGACGTTTTAAAATGTTTTAATGATTGAGAATGAAAATACAGCAACAATTTCATAAATAATTAAATTAAATTAATTTCTAAGGTAATTCGGTATATTTATGCATTTATGCATAAAGAAATAACTTGATCGAATTGAATTAATACATCTTTTGTACCTTTGTAGAGTGAGGACGGTTCAGAAGTATTTTGTCGGGTTAAGCACACGCATTTTTGTATTTGCCTCTACATAATTTTAAGGCATATTATAATGTTGAAGATTATTTGAGCGACAGAAATGTTTGGACTTGATTCCAGTTGCCCACAGAAGCAAAATATTACATATTGTAAGAGTAAATGCTAAGTTCTTAGCAGTTTCTGCTCAATGGATTTTCCGAACCGGTGGTAGTTTTATTATTAACTGACAGTCTACTAATTATTAAAAAGTGCCTTTCGAGCATACTTCAATCAATAACATTTTGATTTTATACTGGCTACTTTTTGTACTAGTGATTGTAAATGAAATATCTAGGATGCACAATTTTGAGCAATCAAAAGAGAGATGAATCTATGATGAATGGCAATATTTTGATAGATGGGGAACAAGTGGAAGATGTGAAAAAAATTTGTATACTTGGAATCTAAGTTTACAAAAGATGGAACATGTGAAAGTGATATTGAAAGGAGAATGAATGCATGGAATAGCCAGATGGTGTCTCAAAGGACCAGACTGGCTGTGCATGGAGGAGTGCTTTTGTCAACTTTTAAGCATAAAAGTATGAGTGGATTAATGGAAATAGTGTGATATAAGAACGTTGTGGTATAAAAGATGTAGTGACTAAAATTGAGAAAGGTATGCTTTGATGGTTTGGGCATGAGAGAGAATGAATGAAAGGAGACTGACAAAAAGGATTTATGAGTAAAGAGTAAATGCGAAAGTTGGAAGGGCGAAGACCAAGGCGAATGTTCCTGGACCAAATCCAGGACATTTTAAATAACAGCCAGGTCAAAAGTACTCTAAACCGACGAACTTGTATGAAAGGTTTAATGAGAATGAAAGAAGCGAAGGAGATATGCCAGGATCGTGGCAAGTGGAAGGCTGTTGTCTCTGCCTACCCCTTTGGGAATGAGACGCGATGCTATGTATGTATGTAAAAGAGAAACCCTCGAAGATCAATGGGGAAACCTTTTATTTTTATATTATACACGAAATTGTAACGACATAATTTGGAGAAAGGGGTCCAATGGCGTGAGCATAGAATAACAATTACATTGACATCCTCGTATGATGCTATCAACAGGGTTACCATGCTTTCTTTTAGTACTGATACTACACTAATTAACTCTGCTTTGAAAGAAAGGTGAGACCATTAAAAAATAAACCTTTAAAGAAGAGTTATATTCATTTTCGGGTAACAAGACCCACTTATTGATTGTGACTTTTAAACCATTGTTAGTATACTTAAGAACTATAACGAAAATACAAAACAAATCTTTTGTGCAAATGAAGCCTTTAAAACTTTTAAGTGCGTTAACATCTTAAGACTTTATCAGATGAGATTTCACTTAAGCGCTAATCTATTAGAAATTAAATTAACCCCTGACTAGGTTAGCGCGATACTATCTTATACTGTATCAGCACTTACCATTCCACGTTAAATCGTATGAATTTGTGTCTGTCTCTTTTTACTGTCGCTTTTTCGTTTTCGTTTTATCGACTTCCCAAGCACAAAGATGCTAAATTAGTTTAAATTAGTTATAATTATGCAATCGATTTATGCCACTCACAGTAATATGCTAAATAAGGGCAGTATGTAGAAGACCTAATCCTATTTAAAAGGATATTTGAAAATTAAACAATACAAACGTTTTGCATCAATTTCAAATAGCTCTAATGTCACAGCGTCATGTCTGTTAATTTGGATACGAGTCGTAAAACAAGAAAATGTAAACTGTTCAGGTTTCTGCTGTGTCCTTAACTGAAATTTCTTTCCTATTTCAGGTACTTTTAACTCATCATAGCTGTATAAAAAAAATGGTAAGCACTTTGTTCCCGTCAAATGAATAAAAGTGTTAACATTAACACAAAGCTAATTGGAAAATGGGTATTATAATTTGAAGGATTACTCAGGCGATCAATAAGCGTGGAAGAGAATGAATTGATCTAAATGAAATACAGGACGCTCTACTTAGTTTGATGTGGGTCCGTCTCAAAAGTAGGCGAAGGCACCCTCATAACTTACACCGATACCTACTTCAAACTTAAGAATAACATTAAAGTATCGTAATAATTCAGTAACCCTGTATTTTTCATTTCATTTTACTCACTTTCAAATCTAAAAAAAAATACTCAATTAATTTTTACATTTTAGAGCATATTAATTAAAACAAAAAAATGTATATAATAAATTATCTCGAAAGTATTAATGAATAATATGGTGTTACTACTACAGTCATGGCGGCTAGTGCGGTCTTTACATTTTATCGAATTATCGATCACTGAAACATGACACACGTTGTATTAATAACGAAATCTGAGATAAGATATGGGTTTAATAACTTGCATGTTTAGTGAAAGTATATTATAGGGTATTACAACATGAGGTATGCAGATACATCGATAAGTAAAAATTGGACACTATTTAAACTAGTTTATATTTATAGCCTTAAGGAATTGGATGGGTATTGAAATGTGAATGTATATGCGGTAGAGATGAGAGCGTTGAGAAGCATGAGTGGATTAAAACTGAGTGACAGAGTAAGAAATAGTGTGATAAGAGAACGTTGTGGTATAAAAGAAGACGTAGTGACTAAAATTGAGAAAGGTATGCTTAGATGGTTTGGGCATGTAGAGAGAATGAATGAAAGGAGACTGACAAAAAGGATTTATGAGTCAAGAGTGAATGCGAAAGTTGGAAGGGGAAGACCGAGGCGAACGTTCCTGGACCAAATCCAGGACATTTTAAATAACGGCCAGGTCAAGAGTACTCTAAACCGACGAACTTGTATGAAAGGTTTAATGAGATTGAAAGAAGCGAAGGAGATATGTAAGGATCGTGGCAAGTGGAAGGATGTTGTCTCTGCCTACCCCTATGGGAATGAGGCGTGATGCTATGTATGTATGTATGTATATATAATATTACGTAAAAAAATTTATGAACGCCGCTATTATACCACCTAGGCTGAAAAACGTAAGCATTTCTTTTGAAATACAAATAACATACGAGTAGGTTATATCCTCCTCAGTTTTAATGAAAATTTGGCAACAAAATCTCATAATACATAAGTAGCAGAAAACAACTGGAGCAGTCTCTTCCCCTTCCCTTTCTGATAGGCTTCTTTATTGGCCGAAACTCCATATAGTATTTTTAGGTCCTGCTTAGATTAATAGGTAAAAGAAGGGTTTTAGTTTAATTATGAATTCCATTTAAGTGTCCGATTTTGATAATCTCGTATTCAGTACCGTACCGTTACCGTAGAATATATTGTTCTTTTTTTGTATTCACAACACCCACAATTTTATATGAAACCTGCTTTTATATGTTTTTTTCGTTGGGACATGCTTTTATGCATAAATCCCAACCCAGTTCAACTTACGTATTTTTTTCTGGTGAAACATGTAATGTCCTTGTTTGGATGTAGAGGTGTCTTCATGTATTTCAATAAATCCTTACTTACCAACAAACATTAAAAATAACTTATTAGCTTTTTTTCCGCTGGGAAATGCATTCTTGCACTCACCCTTACCCGTAGATCGGGAATGTGGGATTCTGCAAGGAGGGAGACTCGCAATACCCACTAAAACCCAGCGGAACACTTTATCCGTGAGTGAGACACCAGAGGATCAGCTTGCGCATTCTTAATTGTGTTCGCGGATGAGTCCGACTGAGGATTCACGGAAGTGGGAGCAGGTGCGCAAACATGCGCCGCCTGATATCTCGCTTTCTTCGGCGGTGAAAGGGGGCATCTACTGCATTCTCCCTCTCTCGCTCGCGGGCCGCCTTTAGCGAGACTACGCTCTCGCAGAAGGCCATTCCCGCCCAACACAAATGTGGTAAAGATGTGCCTTCACTATTTTATGTGTTCCACCCTTGTCAAGGGGAGTGCTAACCGTCCCTACTTTCAATAGACACGAACTTATTAGAGCTGAGATTAGGCGGGAATAGCTTGACTAACCACACTGTTAACAAATACATAACGAAATCCCTAATTGTTGTAGTGGCTATGTGATCTATATCCTAATTAGCCAACCTTATTATAAACTTTTAGCAATAAGAATAATATAAGTATTTTAATGGATATTTTTTTTTTCAATATGATTACACATCGACTTTAATGAAATTTGTGTTGGTGTTATTATTATTTTTCGATAATCGATCACACAGCCCTATGGATCGTTAAGGTACAAACACGGCCGCACGTACAATGCATTAGATGCAAAACAAGACCGAAACCGGCGGCTACGTGTTAACGAATGAAGGTCACTTACAATGCGGATGCTTCGAACATGAGTTACTATAGCTATGTGGAAGTGACATTATGATAACAAGTAATAGGCAAGAAAGATCCCACTCCTGGGAAAGAAAAACTACTAATGTAACGCCACTTCTGACGATAACGCAATCGGAACGCTATATTGGAACTCAAATCTCTTGCCCATATCTTTGCTGGTAAGGTAGTAATAAGCCACAGTCGAAGCTTTCAACCAGTCTAGTTTCTTTCAGAGAAATCGTGGGTCGAATCCATATCAGGAAATCCATTGACGTGTTTGATTGATTTTTCCAATTCATCCTTATGCTTTTCCATAATAAAAAAATAGCTCACTTACAATTTTTTCCTGGACCAATTAAAAGATATATGTAGCCTAGCTAATTCTAATCATAAAATGGGGCGAGGATCTCGAGTGCACTATAACAAGTGTGGCGACAGCGGAGATGTTCAGCCTTCTGCTAGAGCAGTGGCTATCTAGGAGACATGAAGCGCTGGCATACCGACTGATTCAAGTGTTCTCAGGACATGGTTGATTTAGGAAGTACCTGCATCATGTTGCTGACCATGAGGAATCACCAGCTGCCATGTGTGTGGTGTCCCCATCGACACTTAACACTATATTTTGGCAGAATGCTTGGCGTACGGATCTCAGGATCTTATACTGGTGTCGTTGATAGTGAGGAGATCTTCAGCTAATCATATAGTACATGTCTCCGTCGCAGAAAGCTTTAAGGCGTAGATTAACGCATTTCCTTCCACAGGCATGAACCCCGATTCTGGACATTGTATTGAATTGCGCAAGCGATCCATTGGTGTCTCACTTTGGAGTCACGAGGGTCCGCTGGGTTGTAGTCGGTATTCTGCTTCGACAGTCAGTCCCACACTTCCGACTTTGTAAAATAAACAAAAGGAAAATTCCTTTTTTATTAAATATTGCTTTTAAGATGAGATAGTGTTGGATATTTTTTTTAACGCTGGGTACTCCTCGTGGATACCTGGAACACTCGGAAGATGTTTCAGGTTATATCGGAATAATACCGACTAAAACCCAGCGGTATTCCCACATCACTCGGTGATGGGGTCACGAGAATGCGATTGACAAAGATTCGCAACTCCGCCAGTGATGTGCCCGTTTGCCCGGTCTAAATGACCAATAAGTAACTCCGAAGGTGGTTTGTTTGGAGCAGCTGCCCGGGGACCTGAGGAGGGAGACGGCGATCGTGGCTCGCATCCATCCCGGCTTTCTACTACGGATGGTCGAAGCGGTTACGTCCGCCGCCTTCAACCGTAACGCCATCTCCATCTGCGTCATAAAATCTTCGCAGAACATGTGCTCTCGCTGGTCACCATCATTCTAATGACGGTGGGGGCCATAGATTCACTCCGATAACCGACATGAGCGCACCACGCTGACCAGCCCAAGCTGAGCATGCCTCGAGCTTGTGCTGGGCCTTGGGGCAACCACATTCGTGGCACTCCAGTGTTTGCCTATAAACGGTCGCCATTCAGCGTCGTTTATAACCGTGCAAACGTTTCTTCTAGGTGTAAAAACCATTTTTTTTCTAACTATGATAAAGATTACCAAAATTCTATACTTTAAAGTAAACTTTTGTGTTGACCCGTGTTACAATTGGAGGGTTGGCTTGCTAGACGTCACGGTTCTTTGTCCTACAGGTTGGTGCAGGTGTTAACCGGACACGGGTGTTTTCATAAGTACCTGCACCTGTGGGCTATGTGGAGTCTCCTGCCTGCCGAGTGTGCAGAGCGGCTGTTGACTAGACGCACCGCAACGCACCGCATCTCACGGTATCCCTGGTTGGAAGTGACCTCTCTTTGTCGAGGATAGTTGGTGCTATACTCGGTGGGGAGTCACGTTGGAGAACTGTGTCCTCCTTTTGTGAGTCTGTCATCTAGCAGAAGGAGGCATTAGAGAGGGAAAGAGAGATTGCGGTCGGTGCTCCTCCCGGCCGCCGGTGGAGAAGAGAGTGGCCGCCCGTTTGCTTCCCATTCCTTGAACCCTTGAGTCGGATTCATCCAGTGTGCCAGAGCTGAATGCGTCAGGGAACATCTGGCCCGCAGCATACGGATGAAGAGGGTTCCGCTGGGTTTTAGTGGGTATTCTGGTGCAGCCAGCGAGTCCCACACTGTCGGATTGAGTTAACTTCATCTGACGTGCGCAAAAGCATTTCCCAGCGAAAAAAAAGGTCACTGCTATCTCGAATCTCTCGAAATCTTACGTGAAGTGTTGTCTGTATTAAAAATCCGTACATTTCCGTCACCCGAGGCGTACCGGATTTAAAATTGTGAATCGCTCATTTAACCGCATCGCTATCAAGTGTTACATAACAAAATCCAATAAATTTAATGATTAAGCATTGTACTATCGTTTATAACATAAAGTTGTAGACCTTTTCTTATTCCTGACAGGTTAGCACTTAACTGTGATTACACTTGATGCAAAGTGATTATACAATCTAAGATGGAATCGCGCTAATCTGGTTAAAGGCAATTTACCTCTTATGGTTTCTATACAGCATCGCACTGGAACTGCTTTTACGGTACGTCTTATTATAAAATAATAATATGTACACTCTTTTTTTTTAATTGACTTATATCCATTGCACTATTTTACACTTCTTTGTCTATTTTTTTTTATTACTGACAAGATAGCGATTGGGTGTAATCTCCTTAGACAATAAGTGGCGAGAAGTTATTTATCTCTATGGTTTATAAACAGTATCAGAACACGACTTGGTTTTGTATATCTAGATTTAGTAACAAGCTAGATATTTAATTCGCCACCAGAGGTCCTGGGTGTTCTACCTTTACTCTTTATTGATTGGGACCCTCGGTATATATGTTAGAGTTCGTAACAAAGAAATGCATATAGAAATTCAAGAGACCTATTACATTTATATGCATATTGTGTACATTAAAAAGCCGCCCTTTTCATCGCAACCTCGAGTTCCCCGAAAAGGAGCTTTACAAAGCTTTCACATTGTCAAACGTTTCATCAAACAAGCTCTTGAAAGTAGCTAGGGTTTAATTAGCGAGTGAACAAAGCGCACAAGATGCGGTACTATGAATGTCTTGCCTCCCCTTACTTTCCCATCCACTTAAATTAGTGATACCCTTGTCTAAACTTAAACTTGCTATATTATCTTAGACACCCTTTAAAATCGGTTTGTGCGGTTGATTTTACCAACGAGATACACTTTTAATAACAATTTTTACATTAAAGGGTCGGGCCAATTCGAAGATCGATATTGGGAAGATGGCGGTGTAATCTACCCCCGTGCCTCGGAGAGCACGTTAAGCCGTCGGTCCTGCGCCTGATCTCTCCCCAATCGGGTCGGGTCGTCCCTGCCAATCCGCAACGGAGCAGCGCAGTAGGTCTATGCTCTACAAACCCTCTCTCATACAAGTGAGGAGGCCTGTGCCCAGCAGTGGGACGTTAATGGGCTGCTACTTAGCTTACTTACCTTGGCTTTATCTTGGCTGACTATGACTCGTATTCTTGAATTTAAAAAGGTAAAATTTATTTAACGCTGCCACACACTGCTGGAACACGATTCCTCCGCCTCTTTGGCGTTCAAGTTCGGCCAAATCATTTGAAATAAAGTTTAAGTGGCACTTATTTCGCATGCAGCGCCAAACTTCATAGGCAATTATTATCATCCCTCACTTGCTTGTCTTTTTCCACTCAAGTAGGACTCTTATATTCGTCGTCGTTGTCGCTTCAACCGATGGACGTCTACTGCTGGACATAGGTCTCACGAAATGATGCCCAAAAAGTCCGATCTTGTGCCGCCTAGTTCCAGCGGCTACCGGCGACCCACTTTATATCGTCGATCCACCTTGTGGGGGGGTCTTACTACACTGCGTCGTCCTGTGCAGGGTCGCCATTCCAGCAGCTTCCGGCCCCAACGTCCATCGGTTCCTCAGACTATGTGCCCCGCCCAATGCCACTTCAGGTTCGCGATTCATAGGGCTATATCGGTGACTTTGGTTCTGCTACGAATCTCCTCATTTCCGATTTGATCGCGTAGAGAAACTCTCTCTATAGCCCTCTCCATCGCACGCTGAGTGACTCTGAGCTTCCGAACGAGGCCCATATTCAGCGACCACGTTTCCGATCCGTAGGTAAGCACTGGCAAAATTTGGTTTGGTTTTATTATATT
This sequence comes from Elymnias hypermnestra, assembly GCA_015832385.1. Classification (NCBI taxonomy): domain Eukaryota; kingdom Metazoa; phylum Arthropoda; class Insecta; order Lepidoptera; family Nymphalidae; genus Elymnias; species Elymnias hypermnestra. The sequence goes on along the minus strand of JACTOM010000932.1, from coordinate 724,590 downwards.
TAGTTCATCCGCCCATCCCATATGAAACAAAACCTCTGTCCATATTCATCATATTACCATTATTTATTTACCCCTACACGTCTATCCCCTTTTAATTTTATACAACAGCAAAGGCTGGATATTAGGGTCGCCGCTGAAAACCAGCGTTGGGCTAAAGTCCAACATTAGTAGCTGAGCGGTGCTCCCAGGTCTGTGTGACATTTAACTATAATAGAATTTTATCTATAATGTATCTAGTTATATTGTTGTCTATTGTATTGTGTATTGTTTTATGTATTGTGACTGAATCGAATAAAAGGATTTTTATTATTTTATTTATTTTTATATTCGTAGTCGGTGACAGCCAAAGTAGTTTCCTATTTATATATGCGAGCGTCGCTGCTAAGTGGACACGCGGGACACACCTACCTTGGATGACGCCGACTCCAAATATAAAAATACGGAGAACTCTAAAAAGTAATACGCAATTATTTTCTACCTTTTAGAGCATATTAATTTGTTTGGAATAGATTAAAATATTTACGCTTATCAGTTGTCACGAGGATTGGAACTTTTAAAAGTCTGTCAACTTGAACCAAATATCGGAATGCCTTTCACGTGTTTTCCATAATATGACTTGGTTATATTTATGCAAATGTGGAGGGCCGGTTTCGAGTTACTCCGCGTGCCGCAGTACGAAACAATAGCTTATTGGGCATTTGAGCTTGTCGCTGCGTTGTATTTCATACGAGCAAGGTCAACCATTTATTCGCAACACCCACTACTTCTGTACCAAGATATGGGTTAGGTCGTTTTAATATTTTGCTGAGATAAGTAAAAACCTGTGACAATGGCTTTCCATGGGGTACGGAACGTTTTCCTATGGGCAGGTTCTGTTTCGGAAAGTTATTGTACAATATCGGCAAGAAGTTTGGAGGAGTTATCGACTCAGCCATAATTGTACCTACCTGCAGAACCTGGGAACCTCAGGGTCACCTTTTGATGCCGCTGATTGGCGTGAATACCACACTGGGGAGTATTACAGGAGAGGTGCTCTAATGAGAGGTGTTGGGTGGTAGTGGCTTTCTTCTGCGAGACCGTAATCTCGCTAAAGAAGGTCCAAGAGGTTGAGAGAGAGATAGAGAATGCAGTGGATGCTGCCTCTCATTCTTTTCGTGATAGCAAACCTTTCCTTCTCTCGTTGAATTCTCAATTGCTCTCATCCGAGACACCAGGGAAGAATGCGCATGCTGACCTTGTAATGTCGCTGTCACCAATAAAGAGGTTTCCGATAAGTTTTAATGAGTGTATGTAGATGTTCTCCCTCACTGAACCTTACATTCCCGATCCTTGGGTCGGAGTTTGTGCTTAAATGCATATCCCAAGGAAAAAAAACCTGTGAGAAATAGTATATACATACAATAGCACCACGCCTCATTCCATAGGGATAGGCTGAGACCACGTTCTTCCAATTGCCACGATCCTTGCATATCTCCTACGCTTCTTTCATTCTCATTAAACCTTTACAGCACTCTTGACCTGCCCCTTATTTAAAATGTCCTGGATTTGGACCAGGAACGTTTGGCTTGGTCTTCCCCTTCCAACTTTCCCATTCACCCTTGACTCATAATTCCTTTTTGTCAATTTCCTTTCAGTCATTCTCTCTACGTGTCCAAACCATCTAAGCAGAGAAGTAGTAGAGAGGGTTTTTACAGTGGCAATCTATACATGTCATAGCTCAATGATGCGTTTTAGGGAATAAAAAAAGACTTAAGTTTCTTTTTAAGGTAACCTGATTACCTTGGTTGCAAATCTAAGATTTGTGGTCTATTGTACCAACACCTAGGCAAACAGCGACGTGGATGTAAGTTCCATGCCCTATTTCCTTTATGTTCTTATGAATAACTGTACTTTTATGGGTACATTATGAGCAGCTCTGGTTGCCCAGAAGAGATCGTTGTTTTCTCGACACTGTATGTCTTTTTTAGTTTTTTAAATGGCTTATTTATTGGGTGTGTAATAAAGAGTGTTGTGTTATATTGTACGTGGCACGCTATCTCTTGTGACATGGACATATGATGGTGCTAAAGCCACTTTATTCGTTACGCCCTCTTGCTCTGAATTTGCACATTCTGAACACAATATGCAATAACCTGTATGGGTGCATTTTTATGAACACAATATGAAAAAGTAAATATGAACCAAAGTAATTGTATCTTTCGTAAATAAATATATAACTTTTAGGTCTTTCCAATACCTTGCATAGTTGTATTTGTTTGAGCTTTATCATGTATTTACTTTAGATACCTTGAAAGGTGTCTTATTTAGGACTTCAGCTTTCCTTGAGCTGTTTAATAATCGTCATCCAAATTAGTATTTGTACAACCTATATGCATACTAAGGGCCCTCTTTGCCAGACTTTGCGTCTGAGAACATCGTTGTCAGTCTAAGCACGTATGTAACGCTCAAGTAGGGCGGGAGAAGTGGCAAGAGGTCTACTTTCCGTTTTAAAGTTTCGTACATTAATGACAATAGTAAAATAATGAAATCCATTGTGCTTATATAAAACGAAATAAAGAATATCCTCTGCGAGCATGTCATCTTGCAAATGGAGGCAATCGAGAAACAGGGAGATTATAGCGGACCTACTGCCTTTGGGAACGCCAAGAAGCGCAATTTTGCTTGTTTGCTCTCCCTGAAGTAAACCTTAAGTTGGATTAATCCGGGCCCCGTCAGAGCTGAATGTGATGGCGCTAGGTATCGGTGCTCTGTGGGCATGGCGCAGTATATTCTATGAGCATAGCTAATTGTGCCTGTTAGGAATCCTTTAAGCTGTCAACCGCGAAATCTGGTGATGTGCGCAAAATTGGGCCTGCTTCGCGTTTTTATATAATTTGCGTAAGGAAGTGCAGGATCCTACGCGTTAAGTTGGTTTATGAGGCCAGTTAGACACCTCATCGCGTTTGTAGGCTCTTGTACTTCCCTAGTGTAAGGTGGCGAGTCATAACGCTTGGCTTGGCTCGCCCACGCGTTGGCCGCAGTAGTCCTTCCTTCCTGTGGAGTTTTGGAGTAGAAGAGTGAACCAGCGTAGCAGTCCACAGCCGTTCACGTACAAATACATACCCACGTGAACAGACATCTGCCGGAGTCGACGCTGTCGAGGAGAGCGGCGCCTGGAGACGAGGTAGGTGCAAAATCTACTAACTGTTCGACATCTAGCTGGAATCTCTCATATAATTTATCCTCCCGCCGTCTACGGTGATCGAGGCTGCCTGCACCACTTTGGGCCCTGGTGACCTTTGGTAATCTCCAAGACCTGGTCACGGACGGCGTGAACACCACTCAATCTGGATGAAGAGGGTTTCGCTGGATTTTAGCGAGTATCCTGGTACAGCCGTCAAGTCCAATACTCCCGGTTTATACTTTATCCATTCATAAGAAAAATGGTGCATGTATGAAATTATTAACGGGAATGCTAATTGAGAATTTGAATTTGAAATTTTGAGAATTACACAGTCTTCTTTCGGTTTTAAAGGTTCAGGTAAAAGAAAAATAATGAAATCCATATCCATATATCAAATACAGAAGTTGTTTGGATCTATCTTGATAGAATGGTTTTCAATATTCATATTATAAGGTGGCAAAAAGAGAAGTTAAAACCCACTTAAAAAGCGTGGTTTATAGGTTCTTTAATTTATAAATTAATCTATTCCTCAAGTTCTTTTCAGAGCTACTTTTACGTTTTTGTATCTCTTTGAACTCGAATAATTTCTTTTTTATTATTATTAGTTTATTCTTAATTTGTCTGATTTAACATAAATATCCTTCATAGCAATATGCCTAGAAGAAGAAGGTCGCAGCTATCTGAGAATAGTTCCCAATCGAGATTAGAAAAATTTGGAGAGTCTTCTTCACGTAGTGAACAGGAAGGCTCTTTATTTACAATTAAAAAAAAAATCATGATGTCACCGGCGTAAGTGCCAATCATGTGTTTTTAGTAAGCTTCTTTTATGAAAACAGTCACTTTTGTCACGAATTATCAAGTAATGGGCTATAATATAGTTGATATATATTCATTTGATAGGAGATTTACTATATCACAGGCCATTCCGTGATAATTCGCAACTTTCGCGAGTTTTATTTATCTTTTTGTGGAGGCTATTAAAACAATCTTCGCGTTATTGCTTTTGCAATGGTCAATACCGATTGGGTAATTTAAAGCCATATAGTTGCAAATAAAGCCTGTTGTCTACCCTAATATTATAAAGAGGAAAGATTTGTATTTTTGTATGTAACGAATAAACTTAAAAAGTACTGGACCGATTTTCACTGGATCACTGATATCACATAGGCTATATTTAGTATTGGATTACTACAGAAATCTTTAGAAATTCCTATTAAAACCAACCGAAGATGTAAAAATAGTAGCCATAAAATGTCTTTCATCGCATACGCTGTGCAGAGTATTAATGATAGGACAAAAAAATGTTCGACAATATTATAGAATATATCAATATCTACAAAAAACTTCCCGAGACCTTATGTCTAACTAGTGTAGTTACGTCACTATAACTACTTTTTTACATTTAACAAATTGATAGAATGTGTCCAGCAGTGGGACGTTAATGGGCTGTTACGTACTTTTTTTTAACCTAACTATTTATTAAGTTGCCGTTAATAATAGATGTAATTGATGATCTAGATGACCTACACAACTTCATCTTGACATAAAATGAAATCGGTCCAGTTTTACGGAAACTACAAGCGAATTAGGAAATATGAAAGAACAACTTGTTAATGCTTCCGTGTTCAATTAACGTAACGGTTACTATGGCAACGGCTACCATAGCAACGTTAGTTGTAGTGGGACGCCGACTCCGAATGTGAGAATACGAAGAACTCTTAAAAAACAATACGTAATTATTTTTTACTTTTTAGGGCATATTAATATATTTGTAAGAGTTTGTTTTGAAGGCGGGTCTTTTTTTGTGATTTTTTTATTTATTATCTCGATGTGCCCACTCTATAGCACTTCCCCACCAATTAATGATACAAGGACTCCTCAAGCTGTTTTCGACGGCGAAAAAACCTCTAGTATCCTGTAACTGTGGGACGTACGTGCTCAGACTGACAACTGTCAGTTCAGACACACAGTCTACGACAGAGGGTCCTTATACTTACATACTAATCACTGCATAGGAAAGCCACACCTTTTACTAGAAATTATTATGCAAAACTCGACTATTTATGGTAATCATGACCTAGAAATATAGTTTGATACTTACAAACTTTACCGTGTTTATTTTTTTTTTATTGCTGACAGATTAGCTCTTGACTGTGATCTCACCTGATGGTAAGTGATGATACAGTCTAAGATGGAAGCGCGCTAATCTGTTAAGAGGGGATATACCCCTGTCTCTTATACACATCTTTACTTACTAAGGATTAGAATATTCTTTACATACTGCTTCATTGTTCTAGTAGTAAGCTTGTTCAGGTTCAGATAAGCTACTGTTTTCAAGTCCCAGTTCGGGCGAATTCAAAATTTACAACTCTTTTCCTGAAATTGGGAAGTTAGCGGTGTGCTACAACCCCTCGGCTCGGAAAGTACGTTAAGCTGTCCATCTTGTTTCTCATATCTCTCCCAAAATGTTGGTATCGTTCCATCTCATCTATGAGAGTGAAGGAATAGTTACACTTGTGTTAGCGCATACACTGCAGCATCTCTTCTTCATTTCTGCGCAAAAGGCTTATCTCTGGCCGAAATTGGATTAGTTAGAGAATTATTAAAACAATATTCGTACCGTGTAAACGTACTACTATTTCCTATCGCTACAAGCTTAACCATTGTCGAGATGTTATCTACCGGCCATGATGTATCAATTTATCTTGCCGCGAACCGACAGCTTCCGGCGGGCGACGCTGAAAAATTAATGTGCACTGCTGCGGAACATTCAGCGGTATCGGGCAAGACTTGCTACTTTAGAAGCATTTTAAACAATTATATTNGGTGCGAGTATTCGCTTTGCTAGCGGAGGTCCCGGGTTCGATCCCCGGTAGGACGAATTTAGGAAATTGTATTTTCTAATTTGTCTGAGTCTGGACTGGTGGGAGGCTTCGGCCGTGGCTAGTTACCACCCTACCAGCAAAAACGTACCGCCAAACAAAGAGATTTGTGTTCCGGTACGATGCTGTGTAGAAACCGTAAGGAGGTATATCGCCTCTTAACAGATTAGCGCGCTTCCATCTTAGACTGTATCATCACTTACCATCAGGTGAGATCACAGTCAAGAGCTAATCTGTCAGCAATAAAAAAAAAATAAACACGGTAAAGTTTGTAAGTATCAAACTATATTTCTAGGTCATGATTACCATAAATAGTCGAGTTTTGCATAATAATTTCTAGTAAAAGGTGTGGCTTTCCTATGCAGTGATTAGTATGTAAGTATAAGGACCCTCTGTCGTAGACTGTGTGTCTGAACTGACAGTTGTCAGTCTGAGCACGTACGTCCCACAGTTACAGGATACTAGAGGTTTTTTCGCCGTCGAAAACAGCTTGAGGAGTCCTTGTATCATTAATTGGTGGGGAAGTGCTATAGAGTGGGCACATCGAGATAATAAATAAAAAAATCACAAAAAAAGACCCGCCTTCAAAACAAACTCTTACAAATATATTAATATGCCCTAAAAAGTAAAAAATAATTACGTATTGTTTTTTAAGAGTTCTTCGTATTCTCACATTCGGAGTCGGCGTCCCACTACAACTAACGTTGCTATGGTAGCCGTTGCCATAGTAACCGTTACGTTAATTGAACACGGAAGCATTAACAAGTTGTTCTTTCATATTTCCTAATTCGGTTGTGTTTTCCGTAAACCTAGACCGATTTCATTTTATGTCAAGATGAAGTTGTGTAGGTCATCTAGATCACCAATTACATCTATTATTAACGGCAACTTAATAAATAGTTAGGTTAAAAAAAAAGTAAGTAACAGCCCAATAACGTCCCAGTGCTGGGCACAGGCCTCCTCACTCATATGAGAGAGGGTTTTTAGAGCATAGACCCACCACGCTGCTCCACTGCGGATTGGCAGGCATACTCTCATAGTCCGATGTGACGGTAATCCGACACAACCGGAGGGAGAGATCGGGTGCAGGACTGACGGCTAACGTGCTCTCCGAGGCACGGGGATGGATTACACCGCCAACTTCCCAACCTCGGGCAAATATTGAGAAAATCTTAATAGGAAAAGCAATATCCATTTATGGATTGGCCCGACCCGGGACTCGAACCCAGGACCTCATGTCTGTAGTCGAACATGCTAACCACTAGACCAATGAGGCAGACAGTTAGGTTAAGGTTTATTATATTTGCAAAAATTATATTTGACAACGACTCCGAATATAACAATACGAAGAATACTTTAAAAGAATACGCAATTATTTCTTACTTTTCAGAGCATATTAATGTATTTGTAAGTTTGTTTTGAAGGCGGTTCTTTTTTTATTAAGTTTGATATTTATTTTTTGATTTTTAGTGATCGCCACACCCGGGATTGAACCCGAAACCCTTATACTACCGCTTCACACATAATTCACCTTTCAAATATTGTAATTCAGCAACAAACGTATGGTCATTGGCATTTGATTACTGAGAGTTATAGATTTTTCAAAATATCGCACTCTTACTGTCAGCCGTTGATGAGTTCTATTGATCTTCATATTTAACTACGACTAGCACTTATACTAGTATACCGAAGTTACGGTAGGCGACTCAAATATCTGGATAGCTTATAGAAGATTCTGCCGAGTATCGTTGATTTGCTCCTAAGAATTGAAGAGTTCGGTCACTTTGTCATGGATTCCATCATCAGAACCTTACCAAACTATCACAAAAAACCCTTGAAGTATATATTTTCTAATAAAGAAGAATCATCGAAATCGGTTGTCGTGATCTTGAGTTATTCGTACATTTGTCGCGTACATGCTTACGCAAATTTAAGACTTATCCGGCTTTGTCATGGATGCCATCATCAGAACTGGATTTAAAAAAAAATGGAACCCTATGACGAGCACCAGCTTTTATTTANCTCCTATTTCTAACTATTATATTGATGTTACTTAAAAGAGTAGTATCAATGTGGTTGTGAATAATTTTATAAAGAATTACCATGCCTGATACCATTTCATCATGTTCCATTGTCAGTTTTTACTGTATATGTATTTTATACGATTTTCGTGTTCTTATCGTTCACATCTCTATATGTGGTATTCAATACAGAGTCAATTAGTCAATGGCACCGCTATTATATTATAATATATCAATTGGCGTACCAAAATGATAATTCGATATTTCTCATTGCCGTCATGCCTTGATTCTTCCGTGTGTTGTTTTTTATATAAATTGTTGTATACTGTGTACGCATTTGATTTATTATACTCATGTAGATGTCATATTATTTAGAAATAGATAGATGAATGATCTTTTTTTATTACGAGAGTGTTACGAAGTGTGATCAAATATAATAAATAGTTTTACTTCAGTTTGTAATGACTTTATACATACAAAGCATCACGCCCCATTCCCATAGGGGTAGGCAGAGAACACGTCCTTCCACTTGCCACGATCCTTGCATATTTCCTTCGCTTCTATCATTCTCCTTTAACCTTTTATACAAGTTCGTCCGTTTAGAGTACTCTTGACCTGGCCTTTATTTAAAATGTCCTGGATTTGGTCCAAGAACATTCGCCTTTTTTTTTCTCACTGGGAAATGCTTTTATGCACTGGCCTCGATCGTATGTCAGGAGTGTGGGACTCAGCGATTAAGAAGGCCTCGTAATACTAACTAAAACTCACTACCAGGGGTTCAACTTTCGCATTCATCCCTGGTGTCCCGGATGAATCCAACCGAGGATTCTCGACGTTGGAAGGCCTTACGGTAACAGATGCTACCTTGTAGCCCGCCTCCTTTTGCGGTGTAAGGGAGTATTAATTGCAGTCTCCCTCTCTCGAGGGCCACTCCTATCCAGCATCTCTCGTTAGAGAGCATCGCGTCTACAACGCTGTCCGATCCGAACAGCGCAACCAAGAGGTGACGCTGAGGTCCCCAGGGACATTCGCCTTGGTCTTTCCCTTCCAACTCTCCCATTCACTCTTGACTCATAAACCTTTTTTGTCAATCTCTTTATGAAAGGTATGCTTAGATGGTTTGGGCACTTAGAGAGAATGAATGAAAGGAGCATTCATTCTCTTTACGTGCCCAGACCCTCAAAGCATACCTTTCTCAATTACAGTCACTACATCTTCTTTTATACCACAACGTTCTCCGTATAACGAATGTATATTGATTTCGGTGATGTTGCCCATATATTAGCGTACTTTTTCCCAATCACCTACATAAACAGAGTAGATCGTACATAACAACAATACCTTCCGTTCGTAATGGAAGGCCGGTTCAATCATGTGCACTAACGTGTAACTAATACAAACAAACAACGTAACCTTAATGATTTCTTCATGTTGACAGAGCACAGCTTTGAACAGAAATTATTAAATCTAGACTAACTTTGTTACGTCCCACACCAGCTGACAACATTCCATTTATTAAATTAAATGATATAGATGATATAGATATAGATGATATAGATGGTAAATATTATGAATTAAGCTTTGAAAGGAAAAGGAATTAAAGTGAATGTAAGCAAAACGAAAGTTATGCTTTTTGAAAGAGATGAATCTATGATGAATGGCAATGTTTTGATAGATGGGGAACAAGTGGAAGAGGTGAAAGAATTTGCATACATGGGATCTAAATTTACAAAAGATGGAACGTGTGATAGTGATATTGAAAGGAGAGTGAATGCAGGGAATATGGTAAATGGTGCTCTGCACGCCTTTATGATTAGCCAGATGGTGTCTCAAAGGGCCGGACTGGCTGTGCATGCTGGAGTGTTGGTGCCAACACTTATGTATGGTAGTGAAAGTTGGGTATGGCAGAAGAATCACAAAAGTTAAATAAATGCCGTAGAGATGAGAGCGTTGTGAAGTATGAGTGGATTGAATCTGAGTGACAAAGTAAGAAATAGTTTGATAAGAGAATGTTGTGGTATAAAAGAAGACGTAGTGACTAAAATTGAGAAAGGTATGCTTAGATGGTTTGGGCATGTACAGAGAATGAATGAAAGGAGAGTGACAAAAAGGATTTCTGAGTCAAGAGTGAATGCGAAAGTTGGAAGGGGAATACCAAGGCGAACTTTCCTGGACCAAATCCAGGACACATTAAATAAGGACCAGGTCAAGAGTACTCTAAACCGACGAACTTGTATGAAAGGTTTAATGAGAATGAAAGAAGCGAAGGAGTTATGCAAGGATCGTGGCTAGTGGAAGGACGTTGTTTCTGCCTACCCGTATGGGAATGAGGCGTGATGCTATATATGTATGTATGATATAGAATATTTATTGAGGGTGGGAAAGAGTTTGTGGCGTATCAATGCAGTAAAATTTGACTTGTTTCCTAAAACTTAATATGCTCCATTATTTTCGGCAATATTTCGCTATTTTCCTATGATGATATCCATTCCATGATCCTATCAGTACAATTTATGCGGTTTCCTGAAGAGGAAGTTCTACAGGGATCGGAACAGATGATAGTTGGAGGATGCTATATTCAGACTATATAGTGGGTGGTGCAAAATCTTATATCTTTAAGGGCTGTATTTTCTATGAAAGTTCAAGAGGTAGCTTCATCTGATGGTCTGATGCTTTGTACAACCGTGGACATCTAAAAGAACAAAGAGATTCATTCTCGTAGAACTCAACATCATGACAAGGCTATCCACCACCTGTTAGCAACGATTACTGTACTATTTTTGTGATAACGCAAAAGACAGTCAGGTAATCCAGAGAAACTGGTTGTAATAGGAAGGCTTGAAAGAATAATGCTAAGAAGTTGCTCACTTACCCAAAACTAGCCGAGGATATCTAGAGATAGTAGTAGCTCGTCCATGCAACTTCTAAGGCATATTAAAGCAGACACGTCCATCAGCAATGAAATGTATGGAAATGATGACAAAACCTTGCCAAATAATATACATAAGCCTTACTAGAGAATCACTCTATCGCATTCGTTTTAGAAAACAAAAAGGCATACTTTTCAAAATCCAAAATTTATACATTGATGAAGACCTCACATTCTCACTTACTTTTTGGTCTAACCAAATAAAGAGGATAATAAGTCTTTCGTTTCCAACAGCCCTAAAACAAGCCAAAGATTGAGATAGATGAGAAAACAGCTCGTCCATGAAGCTAATAAGACATATCAGAGCAGGAACGACCTTCAGCAATGAATTGTACGGAAACGATGACTCAAAATCTTGACAAATAATATACCTAAACCTTCCTAAAGAATCACTCTATCGCATTACTTTTAGAATACAAAAGACATACGTTTCAAAACCCTAAATTTATACATTGATGAAGAACTCTCCCTCTGACTTACTTATTGGTCTCATCAAATAAAGAGGATAATGTGTCTTTCGTTTCCAACAGCCCTAAGACAAGTCGAGGACAGATCAAGATAGAAACAGCTGATCCATGAACCCAATAAGACACATCAGAGCAGGAACGACCTTCAGCGAAACCTTGACGAATTATATTCATAAACCTTCCTAAAAAATCACTCAATCTACCGGTGAAAACAAGTCTTACGTCTCAAAGTTCTAAATTTATACATTGATAAAAACCTTACCTTCTCACTTACTTATTGGTATGACCAAATAAAGAGGATGCTATATTGTGTTGCTATATGGGTGCGAAACGTGGCAGGTCAAAAGTCAAATGTCAAAATATCTTTATTCAAGTAGGCCTATTACAGCACTTTTGAATCGTCAAATATCGTTTTTTTTTTCTATTTATTATTTAAATGAATGACTGATGATAACATAAAAGAACGACTTACAATCTAAAGTTACGAGGGTTCCTTCGCGCCCTGATCTGAGAAGAGCCCACAACAAACTCAGTCGGGTGTACGTTTTTTTTTTTTTTGTTATCATCATTACAATATTTAATTTAAAAATATTCTATATCTATATATATATAGAGCAATTCATTCACTCCCACGCTTTTTTGTCTTCTAAGTATTCTTTCAAATTATAGAATGATTTCTCAATTAGTTTTCTTTTAATAAAAGATTTAAATTTATTAAGAGACATTTTTGTAACTTCTTCTGGGAGTTTGTTATAGAACCGTATACAGTTACCCTTGAATGACTTGTCAATTTTATGTAGCCTACTAGAATTTACAGCAATTTTATTTCCATTTCTTAAGTTATATGAGGTGCATTCACTTTTCTTCCTAAAAGAGTCAATATTTTTATGGACGTACAACAAGTTTTCTAATATATATACGCCGTGAACTGTCATTATTTTTACTGCTCTGAATTTGTTTCTTAGCGACTCTCTTGGACCCATATTGTAGATCGCACGAACGGCCCTTTTCTGCAGCACAAATATTGCATCTATATCAGCAGCATTACCCCAAAGTAAAATGCCATATGACATAATGCTGTGAAAATAACTGAAATAGACCAGCCTGGCAGTTTCAACGTCCGTAAGACGGCGAATTCTTTTAACCGCGTAAGCCGCAGAGCTGAGCCTGTTCGATAGACCTCTTATATGGGGCCCCCACTGTAGTTTACAATCTAAAGTAATGCCTAGAAAAACGGTACTATCTACCAGATCAAGTTCCTCATTATTAAGTTTAACAATGGTTCTCACTTGCTTTACGTTTGGTAATGTGAATTTAATACATTTTGTTTTTTTCCCGTTCAGTAATAAGTTGTTTGCTTCAAACCATTGTACTACTTTATTGAGCGAATTGTTTACCTCGTCAAAATCTGTTTGTTGTCGATTAACTTTGAATATTAGAGAAGTGTCATCAGCAAACAAAACTATCTCATGACCGTCCTTGACAAAATAAGGAAGGTCATTAATGTAAATGAGGAACAGAAATGGTCCTAATATGGAACCCTGTGGAACACCTAGTTTCGTTACAGACCCTTCTGAAAGTTTTCCATTAACACAGACCTTTTGTGTTCTATTAGTTAAATAGGAACTCATCAGGTCTAATGCAGCGTCTGTGATGCCATAGTGACGTAATTTCCCGATCAGAGTTTCATACTGGACACAATCAAAGGCCTTAGACAAATCACAGAAAACACCAAGCGCGTCTCGTGATTCCTCCCAGGCCTCGTAAATATTATGTAATAACTGTACACCAGCATCGGTTGTTGAACGAGCTCGCGTAAATCCAAATTGCTTACTGTGTAATAGATTATATTTTTGAAAATGTTGTAGCAATTGGTTCAATATCATTTTTTCGAATACTTTACTGAAAGTCGGAAGAACCGATATTGGTCTAAAGTTAGAGGGGTCTGAAGTACTGCCCGACTTAAACATTGGTATAATTTTACTGTACTTCATTAAGTCAGGAAATATACCCCAATCTACACAGTTATTAAAAATTTCAGCCATGTCGTCTGCAAGGATGTCAATTAATGATCTTGCTAGGTTAACAGATAGACCCCATAAATCATTTGTTTTCTTATTATTGATTAAATTAAATGACTTAATAACGTCCGAGCTATTGACATGGTGGAATTTGAAAATATTATAACATTGAGGCACACTACAAGCCAGCCAAGAGAGAGCAGTGGATGGTGATGAGTTCAGAGATTTAGTCGTCGAGATAGGAGCGCTAGTGAAGAATTCTTCAAATTCATTAGCAACTTCTGAATCCAATGTAATGTTCTTATTGTCTATCTTAAGATTGAATTCATTAAAGCGCGAGGATGCTTTTCCTGTTTCTTCATTGATGATCCTCCATGTTGTTTTAATTATATTACTGCTATTTTTAATTCTAGATTTAATGTATTGCGATTTTGCTAAAACACATTTCTTTTTAAATTCTTTAGAAAATGATCTTACATAATCTCTGAATTCATCACTAGTGTTATATTGACGCTTGTCATACAGCTCATATAACTTTTGTCTACTTTTGTGTAGATCAACTGTTGCCCATTCACTGAATGCCAATGTGTCAGTACACATGGCCGATTTACTCTTAAATATAGAATTAAAAATTTTATTAAATTTGTTAAAAAAACGGTTGTATACTTCATTGGGATTCAGAGAATTCAATAAAGAAGAAGAATTCCAGTTTAGTATTAGGTTTGATCTCATTCGCTCTATACGCTCAGTAGTGATTGGGACATAAGTGATTTTACGTTTTTTCACTGTTTTATTTACGGTTGGAAAGCGAATGAGTTGGCCACAGTGATCAGAATCTAAATTAGAAATTATCTTTTTGACAGTTGGTTTTATATCTGTAAATATATTGTCTATGCAAGTAGCACTAGTTGAAGATATTCTTGTAGGCTCCATAAACATATTTGTTAAATTGTATGTACTGAATAAATTTAATAATTTCATGCTTGAAGAGCTACATTCCAATATATTTATGTTAAAGTCACCACAGACTATTAGATTTTTATGTGTGTTTGATATTGTAAACAGTACTTGGTCCATTAAATTTTCAAATTTTTCAAAGCTTGACAAGGGTGGTCTATAGACAGTTACTATAATAAATTGCTCTAATTCAATAGAGGCTAGCTCTATTGTCCGTTCAACAGATAGGCTCACTATATCTCTCCTTTCTTTATACTTTAAAGATTTGTTAATTAGGATTAAGGAGCCCCCATGAATAGATGACTCTCTGTTGAATGAACTACCAACCTGGTAATTACCAAAATTAAATACATATTCATTACTTTTCAACCAATGCTCTGTAATACACAAAATATTAATATTTAAGTTATTCAAGAATAATTCAATCTCTAAGTCTTTGCCTTTAATACATTGGATATTTTGGTGTACCAGGCTGATATAGTTATTATTTGAAATTTTTACATTTGTATGCTTTGAGTCCAGCATATGGCAATTCTTATTATAATTATTATTGTTTTTGCAAGAGAAGTTCCCTGTTGTCTTATTATCTAGTTTAAAATAAAATTACTTGGATTATTATCCAAGGAGATGTCAGTTGTAAAATCATGCTCAATAAAAGCATGTCTACTAGCCAGGTTATTGGCTAAGGTTATAAATAAATATGATAACGAAATAGTTATCTGTCTTTTATAATTATTTGATAGGCTAAACCTATCTTTGTAAAAATTATAATAAGCATTAGCACACTTGCTAAAGTCAATAATATGAAATTTATTATTAAATGTACATAAATTGTACATAGTCATATTTAACTTATACCTAAGTGAATTTTCATTAGTAGGCAAATTCTGACAGTATGGTAATGTGTACACAATAATATTTTTTACATTTAATTTATTTAATCTTTCAAAACAATTTATCAAGTCCTGTTTATTTAAGTTGCCTCTGTTTCCCAAGAGGATAATGATATTTGTGTCACAGTCATAGGATTCTTTATTTTTATTAATTGTTTCTACTGTTGACACTAAGTTTGAATTGTGGACACAATAATTGAAGGTGGTGTGCCCATCTAAATGTGAGTTTAGTAATATGCCCATATTACTACCAATTTCATCGGTGTACATGAATGTTTTAGTTGTCCTTTTGTGACAACTCAAGGTCCGGCTTAAGGAACTATTATTTCTATTTTTGGAGACACTGACACCCAAGTAGCTTGGTTTTGTTTCTTGAGGATATACCACAGACCCCCTATGACTACCCACATTGACACTGTTGCATTGGAAAGTATTGTTTGCAGTTGAATCTAGTATATCAACAGGTGTCTGTGTATATGTTGAAATCAAGTGAGACACAGATTTGTCATATTTTTGTTTTAATATATTTAAAGATGTTTGTAACCGTGCTATTTGGGTTTCCAGTATCTGTGTGTCTGTTTCATAAGTCATTCTATTATTCGTGACTTGTCTTGAATATTCTTTTACTTTTTTTATTAAATCAGAATTATTTTTTGATAATTTCTTTACATTTTTATAACTTTTTTTATGTAATTTTAACAATTTCTTAGTTTTATTGATATGCTTATTAAGTTTAATGTATTTTTTGAGCTTTTTACTGCTACATGGATAAATACTGGTGACTATTGTTCTACCCTTCGTTGCAGTAACAAGCTCTGAGTTTGTTTCGACTAATTCTTCAAAGAGAGTTTGAGTCTGTAGTGCTGATATGTTGTGGGAGACAGCTTCTAGCTCGGTGATGTGTAGATGGGCATCACGTAGGTCTTGTTGGAGCGTTGTATTTTGCCTCAAAGTTTCTTCATATTCTGCACAGCATTTGTCAAAACTCTCTACTGTTGTTTGTAGTTTATTCCTTTCCGTTAAAATGTCACTATATTTAATGTGCAACAATGATAACTCTGATTTCAAGTTATCATTCTTGCTTAACAAATCTAAAAGTTCTTTTTCATTATCATCTCTCTCACTAGTCAGCTGGGCACATAACTCCTTGCATGCCTTTAATTCTTTTAAAGCCAGCTGTAGTTGAGATTCTTCTTGGCGTGCAAAGGCTCTGCGGGTAGTCATGTTTGAAGAAAAAAGAAAATAGATTACTTACAAGGTGCTATTAGCCAAGTGACTGCAAGATGATGATCAAGTATTATATTGTTAAATAAGATGAATATATAAGGAGATTACCTAGATATACACACCAATACACTTGTCCACTACAATATCTTACTATAATATTACCAATGAAATTGGATTTGGGCTAGAAAAATGTTTATTGCGAAAATAGATTTGGACTATGTTGTCAGAAATTGCCACCAATACAATAATCACGTATTACTTTTATTTATAGATAACAGTAAAAAAATTCCTTTTACTGATATTGACAAAATTACAGAAACAAAAGTAATACTCACAGCTAGTTTTTGCCGTTGGCATTCAAACTTACACAAGTCGATTGTTCCTCTGTTCCAAATTCACTACTAAATCATTCAAAAAGGGTACACTTAACGACTTTTTATAAAATTATATATACAAATTTGTAATTACAAAACAAAACTCGAGTAATTTCGTTGTTTTTGTTAATTTTTTAAATAAAATTTATGTGGAACAGGTGATTTAAGCACTTGTCAGTTTGACAGCCAACCACAGATCACCAAGGACATCTCGCGCCAAATCCAAGTCTGCGTCAACCGGTGTTTGCGTCGCATCCTCGGAATATCAGGGCCCGAGGTAATCTCTAACGAAGATCTGCTAGAGAAATCAAACGGCGAAAGTGGAGATGGATCGGCAGTACGCTACGTCGGGATTCCAATCATATCCCCAAGCAAGCTTTGGAATGGAATCCTCAAGAAGGTCGGCCCCGACAGACTGCGCCGTTCAGTACTGGCAGAGGTGGGGAACATTGGAATGACGTGGGGCGAGGTGAAGCGCGATGCTCAAGATCGTTCGCGTTGGAAAACTACTGTGGACGCCCTCTGCCCCACCTAGAGGACATAGGACATTAATCATCAATCAAATGAAGAGGATAACGAGACTCGCGTTTCCAATAGTCTAAACCAAGCTGAGGAGAGAGAGTGAGAAGCAGCTCGTCCATGTGATCAATTGGGGATATCAGAGCAGGCACCAACTGCAGCAATGAATTGAACAACGCTGATGTCACAAAACCATAACAAATGAATACGTAACCCTTCCCTAAACAATGACTCTTTCTATTTGTGATAATAGCATTATTTTTGAAGACAAGTTTCAATATCCTACTGTTTACGCGCCGTAGAACGAAACGCTTCATACTTCATCTGTGGCCGCCGTCACAAAAGTCAAAAATTAACAAACCCGTTCAACAATTCGCACGACTAGCGCAAAACGTTACGCTCTCAATAAACGTATTATTGTAAAGCATTTAATATACGAATCATTTAAACGTATTTTACCATTTATTCGTCCAAATCATCAACCCCACAAACGAGACCAGCACCACAACCTCAACACCTACATTTATGCAATGATGGAGACCTTTTAAAAAAAATGTCCCACTTTCTACAGACAGACAGTTTCCTTTTAGAATAGTACAATATTCAATTGTGGATATGCCCTGATGCTTACACGCAATGCCACTTTGTTAAGTGCACTTCGCTGTCAAATAGATACGGGTGGACTATCAGCTGTTACTAAATAATGAACTGAAAATGTCTAAAGCATTTATGTGCGATAAAGTCGAAAAGTACTGAAGGGATTTTCACGCGGTTTTAATTTATAGATAGAGTGATTAATAAGGAAAGTTTATATATAGAATTTGTCGAAGTTTTGTGTAAATTACTAGAAATATAAGGATAATTGTTGGAAGTGTCTGAAAAATTACACCGTCTGGAAGCTTTCACTGAAAATGCTGCCTAATCCCTTAAAGATATAACGTAATAATGATAGGATAATTGATTGTAATGAGATAAAAGATATCAATGTCGTATATAAAGAAATCATTGTAGTTACTAATCTGATCTGATTCATGCATTGAAGTCTCTCTATGAGGGTTCTAGTGCTTGTGTCAGAATAAACTGGGCGTACATGGAATGGTTTCCTGTCGAAAGAGGTGTTCGACAGGGATGTGTTGTGTCACCGTGGCTGTTCAACCTTTTTATGGATAACTGTATGACAGATTTAAAAGAAAGTATGTATGGGTTAAGAATGAATGAATTACTCATCAAATGTTTACTCTACGCTGATGATCAAGTAATACTTGCGTCATCCGGTAATGAGCTACAGGAGATGCTAAATATTATGAATGAAGCTTTGAAAGGGAAAGGGATGAAACTGAATGTAAACAAAACGAAAGTTATGCTTTTTGAACGAGATGAATCTACGATGAATGGCAATATTTTGATAGATGGGGAACTAGTGGAAGAGGTGAAAGAATTTGTCTACTTGATCTAAATTAACAAAAGATGAAACATGTGAAAGTGATATTGAAAGGAGAGTGAATGCAGGGAATATACTACCTGTGCGAAGTCAGGGCGTGACTTTACACTTATTAATATGATTATTATATTAATACTACACCAAATGTTCAGTTTTAAATTAATGTTAAATGTTATGATGTCATGACTCGTTCTACGAATACGTTTTACATTGAATAAAGTGACAAAATAACTTAGGACGGGTTGTCGATTTTATTTAATCTGCACGAATAGATAACAGTTTCGCAATAAATAAGCTTCCTTGTAGCTGTTATAAGGGTTTCCATTTTGTATGTATGTTGTTTATATTTTCTATAAACTGTTTATTATCCGTGGTTTTACACGCATAGAACCCGATCCAAGTCGTCGTTGTGTTGTTGTGGCGTGAGGAGTCTTCTCTCTAAAATTAAAGTGAAGGATAGTTTTCAATTCTTTATATAGGTATAAACAATAAATTTGTGCTCTATGTGTACACATATATAATTAAAGGTATAACACTTCTTGTTTGCCTCCGTTTTACTTCAAATAAAACCGTTAGCAAAAGGGACAAAAATAAGGTGTAATACGCTTACGCCTTTGTTCAAATACTTGTGAACTTATGTAGACTAGCTAAGCTACGAAATATCTCCCTCCTATAATAGAGAAGGGGAGGAGGGGCTGGAAAGACAAAACAAAAGTTATGGTGGTCACGAAGCAAAACTATTTGAACCCAATTTCGATTGAGTTGCCGTCAACATATTTGTGTGCGTAAAAATAAAGTTTTGGGACAGCGCATTTGTCTACTGCAGTACAACATTTGTCCCATAGCCCTATACGGATGTGAAGCTTGACCCATTTGGAAAGGCTCTCGAAAACGTATAAAGGTTTTCGAAACGTGGGCATATCGACATGCTCACCATCAGCTAGACCAAATAAGGCAGCAATGCGGAGTTTTGCGACAACTCGATCCAAACTGCTTTACAGATCATCAAAATCAGAAAATTTTCTTACCCTGTTTATCATTTCAGATACGATGATATAATGTGTTGCAGGTGATTATGATGAACAAAGTGGCTAGAAAACGAGTTGGCCTCCGCAATAAATCGTGGTTTCATAATATTCCAGCATCACACCTCATTCCCATAGGGGTAGGCAGAGATCACGTCCTTCCACTTGCCACGATCCTTGCATATCTCCTTCCCTTCTTTCATTCTCATTTAATTCATACAAGTTCGTCGATTTACAGTACTCTTGACGTGGCCCTTATTTAAAATGTCCTTGATTTGGTCTTCCTCTTCCAGCTTTTCTATTCGCTCTTGGCTCCTTTTTGTCAGTCTCCTTTCATTCATTCTCTCCACGTGCCTAAACCATCGAAGAACATATTTACCAATTTTAGTCTACATTTTCTTTTCCTTTCTTATCACACTATATCTTACTTTGTCACTTAGTTTAAATCCACTCATACTTCTCAACGCTCACATCTCTAACGATTTATTTTCGTTTTTGGGATCCTTCTGCTATACCCAACTTTCACTAACAAACATAAATGTTGGCACCAACAATCCTCCAAGCACAGCCAGTCTGGCCCTTTGAGACACTATCTGGCTATTCAAAAATTTTTATTTAAATAGTTAAATATTTTAATGCTATTATGTCAACCTTAATTACGTGACTATACATCTTGCTACACAATGTCAGTCGTGTCTATTTCGTTGTATCATATTTCATGGATCCTGTCGATGTAATAATGATAACCACGATATACCCACTTGGTTGAATCCAAGAAATTCGTATAACCTCGATTTGTAACTGTTGAGTTACAAGTGATAAATGTAGCAGTGATAAGAAACAGCCTATTAACGTCCCATTGCTGCACTCTTGGAATGAGGATATAGACTTTTGGCCAAGCTAAACAAAATTGCGGTGTTGTACCTTACCTTTACCTTTGTTTTAATAGCTGACAGGTTAGCGTTTGACTGTGATCACATCTGTTGACACAGTATAAGATGGAAGTATACTACGAGTAATCTGGTAAGAGGCAATTTACCTCTTATGGTTTCTACACAGCATCGTATCGGAACACAAATCTCTCAGAGACAGTGTCATCATTTACATATGTAAGAATGAATGAATTACTCATCAAATGTTTACTCTACGCTTATGATCAAGTAATGCTTGCGTCATCCGCTAATGAGCTACAGGAGATAAATATTATGAATAAAGCTTTGAAAGGGAAAGGAATGAAAGTGAATGTAAACAACACGAAAGTTATGCTTTTTGACCGAGATGAATCTATGATGAATGGCTATATTTTGAAAGATGGGAATTTAATAGTGGAAGAGGTGAAAGAAATTCTATATTTGGGATCTAAATTTACAAAAGATGGAACATGTGAAAGTGATATTGAAAGGAGAGTGATTGCAGGGAATATGGTAAATGGTGCCCTGCGCGCCTTTATGAATAGCCAGATGGTGTCTCAAAGGGCCAGGCTGGCTGTGCATGCAGGAGTGTTGGTGCCAATACTTATGTGTGGCAATGAAAGTTGGGTATGGCAGAAGAATCACAAAAGTAATATAGATGCGGTAGAGATGAGAGCGTTGATAAGTATGTGTGGATTAAAACTGAGTAACAGAGTATGAAAGAGTGTGATAAGAAAATGTTGTGGTATAAAAGTGGTGTGGCATAAATATGGTTTGGGCATGTAGAGAGAATGAGTGAAAGGAGACTGACAAAAAGAATTTATGAGTCAAGAGTGAATGCGAAAGTTGGAAGGGGAAGACCAAGGCGAACGTTCCTGGACTAAATCCAGGACATTTTAAATAAGGGCCAGGTCAAGAGTACTCTAAACTGACGAACTTGCATGAAAGGTTTAATGAGAATGGAAGAAGCGAAAGAGATATGCAAGTATCGTGGCAAGGGAAAGGATGTTGTCTCTGCCTACCCCTATGGGAATGAGGCGTGATGCTATGTATATATGTACTTATTATTTACTATTTGAGGTCAATGACAAGCAATAATGAAAGAGTTCAAGTGTAACTCAAGTTATTTCATCTCAAGGATTTATATTTGAATAGATATTTATACTTTGATCCGTCAACAAAGAAAGCGCAAGTAACAGTACGCAATTTAACATTTATATAACCCACTTCATATTATGTGAGATCAATTTGCCAAGTGTTTATATCCATGCAATAAAAAAAATTACGGTTGCCCTTTGAACTTCCGCTTTCATTTATTTTATAGCTTTGAAAACATTTATTATAGGATGTTATATATTTAAGCCGCTTAAAATATTGAATGTAGCTGTTTGCAAAATTTCTTTTTGAATGTAATTGACGATTATCGATAGCCGACGTTTTGGTCTATAACCTAACTTATATGCAAGTGAAAGGCCAGTAAAAATTCCGTCTATCCCTTAATTTGGTAAAAAAAGATATACTATATTCCAATTCCTCAAAATTACATCTCACGCTTTTTTACTCTTCTCGTGCCACCAGCAGATTCTTTCAACAAAGGATTTGTATTTATTAAGTGACTTCTCTAGAATTTCTTCTGGAAGTTTATTATAGAAACGTCTACACTTATCATTGAATGAGTTGTTAATTTTATTGTTAGTAGGAAACAAATGGAAGAAGTGAAAGAATTTGTATACTTGGGATCTAAGTTTACAAAAGGGAACGCCTGAAAGTGATATTGAAAGGAGAGCGAATGTAGGGAATATGGTTAATGGTGCTCTGCACGCCTTCATGAATAAATGGTGTCTCAAAGGGCCAGACTGGCTGTGCATGCAGGAGTGTTGGTGCCAACAATTGCGAAAGTTGGGTATAGCAGAAGAAGCATAAAAGTAAAATAAATGCAGTAGAGATGAGATCGTTGAGAAGTATGAGTGGATTAAAACTGAGTGATAAAGTAAGAAATAGTGTGATAAGAGGAAGTTGTGGTATAAAAGAAGATGTAGTGACTAAAATTGAGAAAGCTTGGATGGTTTGGGCACGTAGAGGGAATGGATGAAAGGAGACTGATGAAAAGGATTTATTAGTCAAGAGTGAATAGGAAAGCTAGAAGGGGAAGAATAAGGCGAACGTTACTGGACCAAATCCAGAACGATTTAAGTAAGGGCCAGGTTAAAGGTACTCTAAGACGATGAACTTGTTTGAAAGGTTTAATGAGAATGGAAGAAGCGAAGGAGAGAATGAGGCGTGATGCTAATATGCATGTTACTTGTAAGTAGCTTACTAGAATTTGTAACATTTCGATACCCAACTTCGTGTGTCGGTCTGATCTGGAGGATTCAGGTATGTAAAGATTTACCGTACTATGTTAATTATAACAGTAATGTGACATCGATACCTAAAAACTAGAAACAAATCATTGTTCATCGTTTACATTGTTTTGCCCTACATGATTGTATTTGATTCCCATGGAATATATTTGCGACTTTTTTAAGGAACTACCCATATATTATGTTCTTTGCTTTCTTAACATGTGAATGATGTTCAACTTTTGGATATATCATAGCGCTGATCCTTTTTAAGAAATTCCTATCTACAAAAGCAGTTAGTTTTTGATGAACCTACTCAACGGATTTCCATGCCACTTTTATCAATAGATAGAGTGATTCTTGAGGAAGGTTTACGTATGTCATTTGTAAAGGTATTGTATTAAATTGGTCAAATACAACAACCCCTAATCCTTCAGTAATATAACAAAACATCCAGGTGGTAAGATGACTTCTCTTTTATAGATTTACATAAAAACTTTGCAATACTATAGACCAGTTTTTAAATAATAAATTTTAGACAACAGATTTTAAAGTATTGTCAATGAAACTAATAAATACAATGATCTCAACAGTGTATTTGGTAAAAGAGGGAGGCAGCTGGTTATTCTTAACACAAATCTTGCTAGGATAGCTAATTATTGGTATAGGAGAGAGGGTTTTTAGAGCATAAATTTATCAAGCTACTCCACTGACACTTTTTTTATGCACCTTAAAGTTTAAAAATGTAATAAAGTCATTGTATAGGAAATATTGACCTTCAAACATATTAGACACCATTAATACACTGACAGAATCTTAAGTAAGACACCAGAGACAAAAAAGCAAATGTATAACAGGGAGATCTTATCGCTGATCAGCGATTTCTTTCAGTCAACTTCAAACTGAAGGAAATCGTCCGGAAATTGAGGGGTGGTGCAATAAAGAGATCGTAGATACTAATTTGTTAATAGGGGCTAACGATTTAACTGATTGTAGTGATGATAAAATGATGTATTATAGACTGGAGAGTTGCTATCTAATATGTACAGACTGCCTCATTGGTCCTGGGTTTGGGACAATTCGATAATCAATATTGAGTTTTCTATTAAGATTTTTTCAATATTTGCCCGAAGTTGGAAAGTTGGCGATGTGATCCACCCTCGTGCCTCGGAGACCACGTTAAGCCGTCGGTCCTGCACCTGATCTCTCTCCGGACGTGTCGAAATCCCGTCACATCGGACTATGAGAGTGAAGGAATAGAGAGTGCACTTGTGTACTATGCCTGCCAATCCGCAGTGGAGCAGCGTGGTGGGTCAATGCTCTAAAAAACCCTCGCTCCTCGGAGTGAGGAGGCATGTGCCCAGAAGTGGGACGTTGATGGGCTGCTACTTACTTTACTTACTATGTACATAATTTTAATGGATACAATCAGACAACAGGTATCTTTAGAAGATTTATCCCTCATAAAAAATAGCTTGATATTTCCGTGCTTACATGCACTATTGTAAGCCCTAAATGATCGTTTGTCACTATCAATGTATGCCGACGTTCTAGAAAGTACGCCAACGTTACAAATGTTGCCATTAAACACAATCAGTAATAGAAATCAATCAAGTTATAACCACTCTATTTGGAATAGCTAATACTTTAATTTTTGTCACGTTCCAACATTGCGTAACGGTGAAAGTGACTTTGAAGTAAACTTGAAGTCAATTTGGTGATTATTTGTGTATACAAATAAAACTTATGAGTCATAAGTCAGGAACGACAGGTATTTCAATGGTGTAACATAAAAATTACCATTAGGTTCTTGTGTAATACTATAATGTTCAGTTTTATTGAATCGCTCTTCATTTATAATATTTACTAGTTGATTTCGATCCAGTACATCAATTTTATCTTCTTTATCAGTGTTAGAGTCTAGGTATAGTTAGCTACTGACTTCTCAAGACTAATAATAGACATGAAATCCAGCAGTTAATAATGTTTAAGTAAACCTTCCTCACGCCCGCTTGACTTGGAGAATAATCTGGTGTAATAGGTGACGAGACGTCACCAAAAAGTGTGATCGGGCGAGGCCAACAGAAGTTGCGACGTAAACATGAGCTAATGAAGATAAAACGAGACAGAGTTACTTTTCACTACAGTAATGTTGTCGAAAACGCTGGTTAACATTGCTCATATACTTCCTTCATCGAAGTACAATGATATTTTTTGTGGCTGGGAAATGTTTCAACCTGGAAGAAGAAGAAATTTCTCCAATCGGGAGTGTGACTCTCGCTGGGCTGAGGTAACCAGATTACCCACTAAAACCCAGCGCATCCCTCATCATCCTTAGACCGGAGTACAATAATGAAACTCCTGTGTTATAGGAAAATATTAGTGATGTCTGCCTTCGAAGCTGTAATGTAACAAAAATCTGCGTTTGGATATTGGACGCCTTCTCCATTCTTATCTCTATTGCGGTTTAATAGCAGAGGTTCTGGGTTAATAATTGAGAAAATTGCGTTTTATAATTTATTTCGGTCTGGAGTTTTCGGTTGTGACTAGTTGCTACACAACCAGCCAAGTAAAAAATTGCGTTTCGTGCTGTCTCTATGCCTTTTGCGTAACATGGACTGCATCCGATATTTCGGTTTTGAAATTTGATTTGATCAATCCAGCGCCTAGGAGTCCTATCCTACCTATTGGTCTTTTTCCATCAATTCAGTGACAAGTTTTTGTTATGTTATTACCGGTTTTAAGCGGTATGTAGCTAAAAATCTTCTCTTCAAAAGCACGTTGATGAAAGTCTCGGTTGTTCCACGATGTTCAGTTTATCCAATATCGATTGATTATTCTTAGAAGATGTCCAAGACAGAACAGACAGATAAGAAGACTCAGAGAGTCACTCTGCGGGCAATGGAGAGGGCTATGCTCGGGGTTTCCCTACGCGATCAAATCAGAAATGAGGAGACCCGTAGGAGAACTAAAGTCACCGACGTAACCTACGAATTGCAAAGCTGAAGTGGCAATGGGCAGAGCACATAGTTCGCAGAACCGATGGACGTTGGGGCCCGAAGGTGCTAGAGTGGCGGCCTCGCACCGGAAAACGCAGCATCGGCAGACCCCCCACCAGGTGGACCGATGATATCAAGCGGGTCGCTGGCAGCCGCTGGATACAAGCGGCGCAAGATCGGGCCTATTGGAATTCATTAAGAGAGAACTTTGTCCAGCAGTGGACGTCCATTGGTTGAGACGACGACGACAACGAGAAGATGTCCATGGAATGCGTAGCATTTTTCTCCAACACCACATCTCAAAAGTGCTCAAGGTAAGAAAGGTATTAGCTCTCATCAAGTTAGCGATTCCTTTGATTATTGAAGAAATGGCTGTTAATTCTTAATTATGCGAGGTCTGAAAATGGTTTTCTAAAGGAAATAACAAAATGTCTGCGTTACTCATCAGCTCGCCCTAAAAGTTAATTACGTATTTGTCTTCCTCTCAGCACTGTGTTATAAATTGTAGCGACTGTAGTGTCATTAAAACGGTACGCTTTGTTTGTCGTCGTTCCCATTATAGTTCCAGAAATAGGAATTTTAGTCTTGACTATTTATGGGTCATCGGAACTGCTGTGACATTTTACTGATATAGATTATCTACGTCAATTATTTTATACTAGCTTACTCGGCCAACTTCATACCGCAATATGCAAAGGTTTCCACTTTAAAACAAATGTGGACAAAACTTCCACAGACAAATGGAAAAGTAAAAGATTCAATTTGAAATCTAAACGACGTGATGAAAATCAAATTCTTGCCAGGTAGCAATAGTTTTTAAGGGAAAGCGAAATTGTTGTTTTAGTTTTTGTTTGTTAATTTATGGGACACCTTACTTTTTAGATTTAGGTTCTATTGCAGCAGATGCTTTGGTTGCATCATCAGGATTTTCTGTAGCATCCTTTAGTCGCTTAGGTCTAATTCCGATAAGTTTAGCAATCGGGCGAGCCCCTTTAAAGTATTGGTACGTTTGGTTTGAAGTCTTTTTTCTTCTGTGATGACACAGGCTACTGATTAAGGGGCTGGTAGTTGTGCTGGTATAAGAAGACTATGAAGTTGTATTACAAGTTTCCACTTCTCTTCCTTTGCTTCAATGTGACGGGCATTTTGAACATTTATTTGTTTTTACTGTATTCCAAGCATGTTTTTCATATTCACTCACCTTTCAAACCTTCCCTGGACTTCCACAAATAATTCAAAACCAAAATCAGTCCAGCTGTTCTCGAGTTTTAGCGAGACTAAAGCTAAAGCTTTTGAAGAATGTAGGGATTTCTACATGCATCGTTTGTTTATGGCAGTGGTTGCTATGTTTACCCACAGGCCTAACATCTGTCTCCGTATTGAAAAACTCCATTCCTTATTTACATTGGCTAGAAATAGCTTACGGAAGACGAAAGAGAGAGGTTAAGTAACATATTTGTTAGTAGTATAGCGTTGCCGCATAAAATGTAATACACCAAGTAATTATTACATTAGGAAGGAGACTTAGTTAACGAGTTTAAAGGTAGGTGAGAATAATAAATACACTACGTACATAAATATATATAAAATACATAAGTTTATAAAATATAATCAGATAAGAACATATATATAAGTCGCGTTGTCATTATATTAATGATAATGATGTTTAACTAATACTTTGAAAGTATGTAAAGTGGGAGCATGTTGAATTTCCATTGGAAGAGCATCGTGTCGCTTCCGTGAATGGATCTTGAAAAAAACTTTGTGCGGTGCATAGGAGTTCTCAATTTTAGACTATAGGGAGATTTTTCAGGTATGAGGGACTGCGAGGATCGAACAACACACGATGCAGAAGAGAAAAAATTTGTAGATTCCGGCGAAATCGGATAGGTAACCACTTGAGCTTTAAACGAAATTCGGAAACATGGTCATATTTACGTAAACCAAATATGAACCTAATAGCAATATTTTGAAGGCGCCCAAGTTTGTTTTATTGGTCCTCGTTCAAGTCAAGATAGCTTGCGTCAGCAGTAAGTAGTGGGCTAACATTGTTTTAGTGGGAATTGGAAGAAAAGAACGCAAGCGTCCGAGTGAACTCGTTGTAGCAAATATTCTTTTGCTCACTTCATTTAACTGAGAGGACCAGGAAAGCGTGGAATCTATAAAAATACCCAGATTTGTCACGTTTTGGCTATAAGCCACTACACAATCATTAAACACAATGGGTGAAAGGTTAACCCAGTCCACCTTCGAGATCATGCCAGGGCTGCCAATAATATATATATTTTTAATGTGGAAATGATTTTTATTGTATGCCGCGTGGGGCTGAAGTGGAAGGCCTTTCTTCGCATGAGCTGACTGTGTAGCATTTATATTCTCAATCATTTTTGTAAATTTGAAACAATATCTCTTGCACCTTGGTTTCATAAAACCACACTAAGGTTTTTTGTGTCTATCATTTTATAGATAGGATATTCGCTATTCTACATGTAATGTATTCTATACTTAACTTCCGATAATGCATCCAAATCACAAACTGCAGCTAAAAACCTTGGTGTTCTTAATAAGGTCAAACATTACTTCACAACGGGACAGCTTTCGAATCTATACCAAGCTTAAGTTCGATCATGCATGGTACTCCATGCATGATCGAACTTAACTGTAGCCATCTTTGGGAGGGCTCAGCCAGGGATCAGCTTGATGCTCTGGATTCGATGGATCACCGAGCCAGAAGACTCATAAGTCATAAGTCTCATAAGACCGAGACTCATAAGTCTCGATCGGAGAATGGCAAGCCTGCAGCATCGCCGTAACGTTACCTGTCGATATTCTACAGAATTTATTTCGGAGAGCGTGCGCAGAAACTGTATGATGTTCCTCCATCGCCCTTTTACTTCAGATCATCAAGGCACAGAAACGATTGGCATCGGTATGTAGTGGACATCCTACGGATCCGTACTAAGCGTTTTACCCAACCGCTTCTGAACCGCATCGCAAAGGAGTGATATGCTTTACCAGCTTCAGTGTTTCCTCACTCCTACAATCCGGGTACTATCAAATGCAGCGTGAATAGGCATCTAGGCAAGCGCGATAAATCCTAGGCTACATCAACACTTAACATCAGGTGTGATTGCAGCCAAGCGCAGGCCTTTTATGAATAAAAAAAAATTGTATTTAAATATATATATATATATATATATATATATATTTATGTACAAATATATACACGTTTACATACATAAAGAGCCTTAAATACATAATATAATATTGACGGATATTTCTAAGGTGTCTGTTAGACTATAGATAGTTGGGTGACAACAAAGATAGCTCTGAAATGTTGGGATTGTTGGTAATATAGTGGCAACACGTAAAAATATCAGGGACAATGGGCAATATTACGCAATGATATGCAATGCAAGGTGACATTAACGAACTGACATTTTTGTTGATATAATCTTTCGAGCTGTGTCTCGTGAAGTAGTTGTTTTAAGAGAAGTAATGCTAAATTGTATAAATTCAAATAGTGAACTAATTGTTAGTACAGTTGTTAGTTAAAGTGAGACTATTACTAGTTTCCACCCTAAGAGCAATTACGTGCCTCCAAGCATAAAATTTTCGTTATGGTGTGATGCTGTATAGAAATAAGAGGTAAAACAACCATGTAAGTTACCCTAAATTGTATTATCATTTACTGTAAGATTACAGTCAAGTAAAAACCTGTCAGCATTAATAAAAAGCTAGTGATGCAACTGATGCGAGCCATGGGTGCCATGGTGGCCATAGTGGGTGTCATATTGGCCTGGAATTTGCACTTCACTTCCACTCCGTGAAAGACTGTTATAAATATACGATAGATAGATGAAATGATAAAAGGCAACCGAAGAAGATTTACTTCTATAAACACTTTGTGGTTTAATAAATAGAAATTTTAACAAAAAAAGAACCGCCTTCAAAACAAACTTACAAATACATTAATATGCTCTAAAAAGTAAGAAATAATTGCGTATTCTTTTATAGTGTTCTTCGTATTGTTATATTTGGAGTCGGTGTCAGCCAAGGTACCTACATATATAGCTATAGGTGGGAGAGACGCGAGAGCTGCCAAGTGGACACCCGGGGAACATCTACCTTGGCTGACACCGACTCCGAATATAACAATACGAAGAACACTATAAAAGAATACGCAATTATTTCTTACTTTTTAGAGCATATTAATGTATTTGTAAGTTTGTTTTGAAGGCGGTTCTTTTTTTGTTAAAATTTTCATTTATTTTTTGTTTTTTTTTTTTTTGCGAATCTGAAGCAATGCAGCAACAAACGCAAGGTCATTGGCATTTGATTACAAACTGTTATAGAATTTGCCAAAAATCACACTCTTACTGTAGGCCGTTGAGGAGTTCCATTGATCTTCATATTTAACTTAGACTAGCACTTGACCATACCAAAGTTACGGTAGGCGACTCAAATAGCTGGATAGCTTATAGAAGATCCTGCCGAGTATTGTTGATTTGCTCCTAAGAATTGAAGAGTCCCGTCACTTTGTCATGGATTCCATCATCAGAACCTTACCATACTATCACAAAACCCTTGAAGTATATCCTTTCCAATAAAAAAAGAATCATCGAAATCGGTTGGCGTGATCTTGAGTTATTCGTACATTTGTCGCGCGCATGCATACGCAACTTTAAGACTTATCCGGTTTTGTTATGGATGCCATCATCAGAACTGGTTTAAAAAAAAATGGGACCCTATGACGAGCACCACCTTTCATTTTAAAAAAAAATCATCAAGTTCGTCCACCCAGTCGGGAGATATGAGGTAACAAACATAAATTTTTTTGAAATCGGTTAATAAGACCACGAAGCTATTGATGCCAGCCTGGCCACGTGATAAATGGACGAAAAGATAAGAAGGCTATAGAAACTTTTATAAAATTAACTCAATCCCCTTCAAGGATTCGAACCAGTAACTTTTTAAAAAGAATCGACGTGTGTAACCATTGGACAATCACGTTTAAAAGACACGAGGAAGTTATAAGACAAAAGAAATGCTCGGATATCCATGAAACCATGTCGAGGTTTCAGACCGTAAGAAATTGTCATCTTCCGCGTTATATTTTCTATTCAAATTACGTTACCCCATTGGTGACCTAAATGTTCATGTATTTTTTTTATATACGCGTAGATATCGATCTCGTGGATTTATTTTTAACCGACTTCAAAAAAAGGAGGAGGTTATCAATTCGTCTATATATTTTTTTATGTTTGCTACCTCATATCTCCCGACTGGGTGGACCGATCTTGATGATTTATTTTTGAAATGAAAGGTGGTGCAGCCATAGAGTCCCATTTTTTTAAATCCAGTTCTGATGATGGCATCCATGAAAAAACCGGATAAGTCTTAAATTTGCGTAAGCGTGTGCGCGACAAATGGACGAATAACTTAAGATCACGCCAACCGATTTCGAATCTAGGACAAAGGGATGGAACTCTTTAATTCTTAGGAGCAAATCAACGATACTCGGCAGAATCTTCCATAAGCTAGCCAGATATTTGAGTTGCCTACCGTAACTTCGGTATGGTCAAGTGCTAGTCGTAGTTAAATATGAAGATCAATGGATCTCCTCAACGGCTTACAGTAAGGGTGTGGTTTAACGCAGAAAATATTAGTGTCTGTAACCAAATAGCAATGAGATTACGTTTGTTGCATAAACATAAATTTTAACAAAAATAGAACAGCCTTCAAAACAGACTTACAAATACATTAATATGCTCTAAAAAGTAATATAGGTGGGAGAGACGCTGGAGCTGCCAAGTGGACGCGCGGGGAACATCTACCTCGGCTGACACCGACTCCGAATATAACAATACGAAGAACACTATAAAAAAACACGCAATTATTTCTTTCTTTTTAGAGCATGTTGAAATATTTGTAAGTCTGTTTTGAAGGCGGTTCTTTTTTTGTTAAAATTTTTATTTATTAATTACTCCCTTTTAGATTATTAGATACACACTTATTTTCATAATCTTATCAATATACAGATTTTACTTTACAACGTATATATATAATTTCTTTAAATTGAGATTTTAAAATTCGTTATATCTTTTGAATGGAATTTTAATAATTTAAAAAGTGTTTTACAGCTATTGGGACGGCCTTTCATAGAAAATTTAAAGAATAAGGTTTAATACAGAGGTATGAATAATACGGTTTGATTATTGTCTGCACTTTTAAAATGCAATAAAGTAGTTATAATGGCATAACTACAGTAGTTGGACATATGGCACTGTGGACTTATTTGTAGATATTAATACGTTCTATAACATTGTAGAACATTCTTTTGTTCTATCTTCTATAGTTTTCGCAGCGTACGCGATGACAGATTTTTTGATTCACACCTTGGGTTACATTATTGCACTTTTCATAGGGATCCCTATTTTTTTTTTGAGAAAGTAAGACAGCCTATATCGCTCAGTGAAAATGCAGCTTTCTAATGGTGAAAAATTTTTTGAAATCGGTAGTTTTTGTGTGAAAACCTAACAAACATACTTACTTACATATATATGTCGGAGTGCAAGAGTCTGTGGATCGCTAGTCCGTGTGTAATAGTCTGTGGAACGCTGGCGCCATCTGTGTATCGGCGTGGGGGCAGAGTCAATAAGTGGCAGTCCGGCGCGTCTCTTGGCAGTTCTCGAGTGGCGGTCGGTCGGAGTGGTCGACTATTGAAACTGTCGCGTTCCTAGCTATTATTGTTAATGAGATTGTGTAAATTGATATCGGGAACATTAAGTGATTGAACATTATAATCCGAGTAAATTAACAAATTGTTTGATTGCACCAACATTACCCACGAACGCCCACAGAATAAGGAATTAAATAATGGATCCCATTAATGACGATGTCGGCGGAGAACCCTACGCCCCTGTGCTTTTTGCTTCTCCGTTCTCACTTATTCTCCGACCTATACATACAAAACATCAATGTTTCCTCTTTATTTTATTAGTTTAGATGAAAGAAGCTTCACTTCACCCACGAACTAATATACTCACATTTTTTTGACGTGAATACGTCTTTAAAATCGCAATAAGAAAAAAGCGATAAAAGAAAGATAACAAAATCGGGGTATACAGTTTGGTGTTGTAGCTATGTATCTATCACCTCCACCCGAAATTCAATTACACCACTAGATAGCTAAAGAATCAAAGAATTTATCACGCTAAGTAAGGATTGTAACACATCGCTTGCGGCGAAGGGGGAAGCCCGGTTACTTGAAGGTCATTCTACTGCGTATCGATATTCCTTTAACTATAACTTTTGGCTCAGTGAAGCTACGACTTCTATTCTAGTTTCAATCGTCAAATCTCGTTACAATCTATGTATTGACATAAATAATAATTATGTTATATAGAAACTATTACTCTTTACGAGACATATTCACGTACAACAAACGGCCGTGTCTAAAACACACAGCTTAATTTTAAATTAACCATCTAATATTAAATTCTTATACACCCTACTTCAGTATAAGTTTCCGTGTTCCAAAATTATAAGGAAACGTGACGAAATGAGAATATTTTAGATGCACTCAAAGGTAGATACGCTGGACCATGTATAATCGGCATATAATACCGAAGTCACGAAAATCATTATAGTCGACAAGTATAAACCAATTTTAGATACTTCTAGTGGACGATGACCTTTCTGACTACAGAGAATAGTGGAAATATATACAAGCTGACCAGCGGAACTTTATTTGTGTCAGATGAAAGAGAAAAAGGATGAGAGACAGCGCATGGTGTAGCAAAATACAGGCATCAAACAGATGTAGCCGTATTTTTACACTCACACAGCTAATCTTACGTATTTGATTGTGGTTTCCAATTTATTATTGTGCTATTCGGTGAAGGAAAACATGGTGAAGACATCCGAATATACTGGGAGTAATGCTGGGGTATGAATTGTCTGTCAACCTGCAGTGGAGCAGCATGGCGGGTCCACTGTCTAAATACGCTCTCCTATGTGTGAGTGGGATGTTAATAGGCTTTTTTTTCGCTAGGTAATGCTTGTAGACACGAATTCTGACCTACAGGTCAGAAAGGTGGGGCACCAGGTGTCCAACTTTCACATTTGTCCCTGGTACTTCAGATGTGTCCAACTAAGGATTCTAGGAGGCGAGAGGAGGTGCGCAAATACGCGCCGTCTAGTACCCTGCTTCCTTCGGCGGTGAGGGGAGCATCCGCTGCATTCTTCCTCTTTCACTCATGGGCCTCCTTAACCAAGACTACGGTCTCGCAGAGGAAGGACATTCCTGCCCACATCTTCTCATTATAGAGCATCGCATAATATGCCACAGTGTGATGCATTGAGTCGATAGCTACTCCACACTGATGGCAAGTGGGTGACTCCTACCGGCAAATTCTATGCAAGAACTTTCCAAAGCATCTATGCCCGGTCATAACCTGCACCAATTTGTAGAAGAGCGACCCATACTCCCTGGGAAGCCATTGTTCCAGATGAGGTCCGACCGCCGCCACAATGGCCACGCTCGTTACTGGGGACCCAACGTTCTCCTTCCATATACTCAGATCAGGGCCCGGTCGGCTAGAATTCTGTTTCTCTGGACCTCATCGGCATCAGGTCATAGGCTGTGTGCCCTAGCCGCAACCCTATGTCGGTAGACGGCAGCAAAGATCTCCGCCCGCAGCTCCCACGGGACCGTTAATAAGCTATTTTTTTTATGTCGCTGGGAAATGCAATTTACGCACTAACCCGGACCGATGACCATTCAGGAGTGTGGGACTTTAGTGGGGCACCAGGTGTTCAGCTTTCGTTTTCTGCCCAGGTGTCCCGGATGAGTCTGACGGAGGATTCACGGAGGCGAGAGGTGGTGCGCAAATATGCGCCGCCTTGTATTGATAGTAAGAGGGAGTATCCACCGCATTCTCTTTCGTGCGCTTCCTTCAGCTAGACTACGAGACGTAAATTTTTTATATAATTGTTCTATACGTATGTTTGTTTCTGGAGGCTCATTTTCCGCAAATATCGCCTTAACATACATACATTATTTGTATTAACAACTTTATTTAGTAGTTAAATGCATTTTCATATATTTATTGAATTTCCATCTAATTATTAATCTTGCCTACTATACTTCACACATCTCAAACTAAAGCTCAAAATATCTTTATTCAAGCAGGCCTTTACAACATTTTCCAATCAAATAGCGTTTTTTCTTATATTATTTATGTACGACTGATGATGACATTAAAGAACGACTTACAATCTAAAGTTATGAGGGTTCGTTCGTGCCCTGTTCTGAAAAGAGCCCACAACAAACTCAGCTGGGGTGAACTTTTTGTCATCATCATTACAATATATATTTTTATTTTATTATCTATAGATTAGAGCCATTCATTCACTGAATCTAATGGAATATCTACCATATTAGATAGTTCCTCATTATTAAGTTTTACAATGGTTTTCCTTAGTTTTACGTTTGACAACTTGAATTTAATACATTTTATTTTTTTCCCGTTGAGTAATAAATTATTCGCTTCAAACCATTGAACTACTTTATTGAGAGAGTGGTATACGTCGTCATAATCTGTTTGTTGTTTGTTGAATCATCAGTAAACAAAACCATCTCATGAACGTCCTTGACAATATAAAGGTCATTAATGTACATGAGGAACAGAAAGGGTCCTGATATGCAACCCTGTGGGACACCTAGTTTCGTTACAAACCCTTTTGAAAGCTTTCCATTCTTAACATCGACCACATTGTATTGAAATAATTTGGTATTTATTTTATGTTCAAGATTAAGTTAAGGTAAGTAGCAGCCCATTGACATCCCATCGCTGGGCACAGGTCTCCTTACTTATAAGAGAGCGGGTTTTTAGAGCATACTGCGGATTGGCATGCATAGTACACAAGTGCACTCTCTTTTCCTTCACTCTCATAGTCCGATACGTCGGGAATCGGACACGACCAACGAGATTTCAAGAGTAAAGCAGCAGATTTGCGCGCTTCTCTTTTCCTTAAAAAGTAACTAAATTATTGATGGAAATACATAGAAATTAGGCACATAAACATTGCCAAAACACCGTAGTTCTCTCTAAATATAAAATGGAGTGTAATGTATTTATTATTAACCGCTGCCGACACAAATATCTGGGTCAAACTCCCTAACCACCCTCAATGCGAACGTGTCCGAAGTGAAAAGTCTTTGACCCGGCCATTTTCAACAACTTTCGCATTATTTGTGAATGCGAAAGTTTTTATTTCTCTATAATAGACGACGTTTTGTCTGCGAAGCCTTACGTTTCAGGTTTTTGCGCCGGTTTCGGTGAAAATACTGAATTGTAGTGTCCGTCAGTAAAGTAACAGCTTGGCATTCATTCTTATTTTATTTACTACTAGCGGCCCGTCCCGGCTTCGCACGGGTAGACATAAATAGGTACAGATATTTAAGTTATAAGCATGATAATTTACAAATATTATGAAAAAGTGTGATTCCTAATACTAAAACTAAGTAGCTCTGAAAAGAACTTTTTAAGTGAAGCATCAAAATGTGTTAATAAACCTCGAAATATTCAATGTCGCTTGCGTCCACTGCGTAAGGTATCCTAGTTCATAATGGGGCACCCCATCTCCAGCACTGCCCCTCTTTCGTCAAGTTAGTTACTCGATGCGCTGCGTGGCGGCCGCCGCCGGCATGTATTTTTATTTTAGTTTCATGATATCTTTTGAATGGAATACCCGATTTCAAGAATTCAAAAAGTAATCGTCATGTATTGAGACAGTCTTGAATATTAAATTATTTAATGGGCTAAAAATTTATAAATGGTATGGATAACACGGTCTGATTTTGATCGGCATTTCTATCAATTTGTTAAATGTAAAAAAGTAGTTATAGTGACGTAACTACAATAGTAAGACATGTGGTCTCGAGAAGTTTTTTGTAGATATTGATATATTCTATAATATTGTCGAACATATTTTTGTCCTATCATTAATACTCTGCACAGCGTATGCGATGAAAGACATTACATGGCTAATTTTTGTACACCTTCGGTGGGTTTTAATAGGAATTTCTAAAGATTTCTATAGTAATCTAGTACTAAATATAGCCTATGTTACTCAGTAATAATGTAGCTTTCTAATGAAAAAAGAATTATTAAAATCGGTTCAGTACTTTTTGATTTTATTCGTTACATACAAAAATACAAATCTTTCCTCTTTATAATATTAATGTAGATTACTAGGCGTGCCCGCATTTTTAATCATTTAGGCTAATTATTTTACATACGTATGTAATGAACTATTTGCAGTGTAAAGAGCTTGATGTCTTTTCGTTGGCTCTAGACTATTTGTGTATGAAATTTCATTTAAATCGATTCAGTAGTTTTGTCGTGAAAGCCAGAGTTACTTTCGCATTTATAATATTGGTAGGGATTGTTATTTTACATCTTTAAAAGTAGATCTTATACAAATTTTGATTGTCATAATTAATTACATCAATTCAACAACCTAAAAATAAGTTTCAAGGTTTTACCTCTAAGAATGACGATACTACATCCATCCATCCATCCATTAAAACCCTTTTTTACGGATAAAAAAGAAGCCTATGTCTTTTCTCAGGCTCTAGACTATCTGTGTACCAAATTTTAATTAAATCGGTTCAGTAATTTGTGATATTAGTAAGAATTGTTGTTTTACGCTCTTGAATGTAAATCTTTTACAAATTTTCACTGTCATATTGATATATATTTAATCGACAGCTTGAAAAATAAATTTCAATCTTCTAGCTCTAATAATGATGATACTTCCATTCCTTTTCCATGTCATCTCTCAGGATCTTGACCATCTGTGTAACAAATTTCATTTAAATCGGTTCATTAGTTTTGATGTGAAAGCGAAACAGACAGAAATACTTTATTTATAATTTGGGATTGCTGAGAGGTTTATTTATTTATTTAATTAGACTACCAACAAAATCGCACGTACAGAAACTTGTTGAATACATAAAGGTAGTGCAAAACAATAGCTCGTACAAACATTTAGGCTAGAAAACTATAAAAAAATAAAGTAAGTAGCAGCCCATTAACGTCCCACTACTGGGTACAGACCTCCTCACTCCTAGGAGCGAGAGTTTTTAGAGCATAGTCCCACCACGCTGCTTCCACTGCGGATTGACAGGCATAGTACACAAGTGCACTCTCTATTCTTTCACTCTTAAAGTCCGATGTGACGGGAATCTGAAACGATCGGAGAGAGATCAGGTGCAGGACCGACGGCTTAACGTGCTCTCCGAGGCACGGGGGTGGATCACACCGCCAATTTCCTAACTTCGGGCAAATATTGAGAAATAATAGAAAACTCAATGTCGATTTTGAATTGGCCCGACCCGGGACTCGAGCCCAGGGCCTCATGTCTGTAGTCGAACATGCTAACCACTAGACCAATTAGATAGTGCTGTATCCTAAATTTGCCTTTGCGGGAATCTACTACGTTTACTAGCGAAGCGTGTACTCTAACTTATTGCTTATGGTGCTGCCACACTGCTGTTTGAAACTGTTAATAAACATTAGTAACTATTTGACAACAATGAGAATGAAATTATCATTAAACCTTTCATACAAGTTTGTCGGTTTAGAGCACTCTTGACCTGGCCCTTATTCATAATGTCCGGGATTTGGTCCAGGAACGTTCGCCTTGGTCTTCCCCTTCCAAGTTTCCCATTCACTTATGACTCATAAATCCTTTCATTCATTCTCTCTAAATTCCCAAACCATCTAAGCATACCTTTCTCAGTTTTAGTCACTACATCTTCTTTTATACCACAACGGTCTCTTATCATACAATTTCTTACCTTGTCACTCAGTTTCAATCCACTCATCCTTCACAAAGCTCTCATCTTTACCACATTTATTTTACTAATGTGATTCTTTTGCCATACCCAACTTTCACTACCATACATAAGCGTTGGCACCAACACTCCAGCATGCACAGTCAGTCTAGCCCTTTGAGACACCATCTGGCTATTCATAAAGGCGTGCAGAGCATCATTTACCATATTCCCTGCATTCACTCTCCTTTCAAAATCACTTTCACATGTTCCATCATTTGTAAATTTAGATCCCAAACATACAAATTCTTGCAACTCATCTATCAAAATGTTGCCCTTCATCATAGATTCGTCTCCTTCAAAAAGCATAACTTTCATTTTATTTATATTCACTTTCATTCCTTTCCCTTTCAAAGCTTTATTCATAATATTTACCATCTCTGTAGCTCATTAGTAGATGATGCAAGTATTACTTGATCATCAGCGTAGAGTAAACATTTGATGAGTAATTCATTCATTCTTAACCCATACATACTTTCTTTTAAATCTGTCAAACATTTATCCATGAATAGGTTGAACAGCCATGGTGACGCAACACATCCCTGT
The DNA here is from genome assembly GCA_015832385.1 of Elymnias hypermnestra. Lineage (NCBI taxonomy): Eukaryota > Metazoa > Arthropoda > Insecta > Lepidoptera > Nymphalidae > Elymnias > Elymnias hypermnestra. The sequence goes on along the minus strand of JACTOM010000932.1, from coordinate 684,966 downwards.
CGAACACCTCTTTCGACAGGAATCCACTCTGTGTACGCTCCGTTTATTCTGACACGAGCACTAGAACCCTCATAGAGATACCTCAATGCTTGAATCAGATTACCGCTCACCCCCATACGTTGATAACGTTGACCACAGATCATTCCTCATGACTCACCATATTATATCTTTTCCATCAATATATATTCAAATTCTGTACAGACGAAGCACGGGCACATTCTATTATAATGTATCTTTAATGTTGTATTTACTAATTATACATGGAAAAGTAAACAATAATGTACGCAACGGCAATTCATTAATTAGTCTAGAAACCCAAGTCTAATTAAGTCGTTAGTTTGCATTGCAAAACTGCCTACAGTACACTGCTGGCATCACAATTGGGTCGATCGTAAGATGTTTGTTTTTGTTATATATCTATAAGCTCTCGTCTATCTTTATATTTAAATTATTGGACCCTCGTAACTTCGTCTGCATAACAAAAGATAACGGAAGGCTTAGAGGGAAAACAAAGTGACTAAAATTGGGAAAGATATGCTTAGATGGTTTGGGCACGTAGAGAGAATGAATGACAGGAGACTGACTAAAAGGATTTATGGGTAAAGAGTGAATGGCAAAGTTGGCAGGGGAAGACCAAGGCAAACGTTCCTGGACTTTTTAAATATGGGCCAGGTCAAGAGTACTCTATACCGACGAACTTGTATAAAAGATTTAATGAAAATGAAAGGAGCGAAGGAGACATGCTAGGATCCTGGCAAGTGGAAGCCTACCCCTATGGGAATGAGGCGTGATGCTTTTTATGTATTTTATTTGGTAAAACTCGTCAACAAGCTCAGCTCTCGAAATTTGGGAAACTACGCCAGATATTTTCATCCGATATTCCTTAGTGCCTGAAGACCAAAGTCTTCGAACAGTGCGTGTTGCCAGTGATGACCTACGGTTCTGAGACGTGGTCGCTGACTATGCGGAAGGCCTCATGCGGAAGCTCAGAGTCATTCAGTGTGCGATGGAGAGGGCTATGCTCGGAGTTTCTCTACGTGATCTAATCAGAAATGCAGAGATCCGTAGTTTAACCAAAGTCACCGACATAGTCCTATGAATCATGAACCTGAAGTGAAAATGGGCGGAGCACATAGTCCGAAGGACCGACGGACGTTGGGGGCCGAAAGTGCTGGAGTGTAGGCAGACCCCCCACAAGGTTGGCCGACGAAATAAAAAGGGTCGCCGGTTGCCGCTGGAGCCAGGCGGCGCAAAATCGGGCCTTGTGGACGTCATTACATGAGACCTATGTCCAGCTGTGGACGTCCATCGGTTGAAGCGACGACGACGACGATGATTTGGCAAAAGCACTAGTTGTCATAGGATATTTCAAAGAATTACTGCTCAAGGGAAAAAAGTATTTTTCAAACACTACACCACAACACAAAAAAACCATGATAGGATTTGCCCTGAATCAATCACGCAAATTACACAACTGTAATACGTATGAAAGCCGTCGCATTTACGTAATAGATACAATTTAATTTGTTAATAATTTCGTTACATAAGATTAGATTGTTAGAGATTCCAGCTTCACTTATTGTATTAACATATCGGAAGGAAATGCTTCAATGAGTGCTCTAGTTTTGTACGAATCTGATCAGATGCGATTGCAGACGTAATTGTTTGTGATTTAGAACAATATACTATACAAGCATTTCGATAACATTATAGTTATATTTCACTTAATTTTTAACTTTTTAAATCGCTCTAATAATTGTTAGTTTGATAAAAATTGAAACAGTATAGGTGCATCGGTGGATATCATTGGTGTCCTTGGAATATGAACTAATTCATCAGTCGCAGGCCCTACATAGACGTTTTCGTCCAATATCCTTCAGTGCCTGAAGACCAAAGTATTCGGACAGCGCGTGTTGCCAGTGATGACATACGGTTCTGAGACGTGATCGCTGACTATGGTCCTCATGCGGAAGCTCAGTGTCACTCAGCGTGCGATGGAGAGGGCTATGCTCGGAATTTCTCCACGTGATTGAATTAGAAATGAAGAGATCCGTAGTAGAACCAATCGCGATCCTGAAGTGGCAATGGGCAGGGCACATATTCCGAAGGACCGATGGACGTTGGGGGCCGAAAGTGCTGGAGTGACGACCCCGCAGTGGACGGCGCAATGTAGGGAGACCCCCCACAATGTGGCCCGATGATATAAAAAGGGCCTTGTGGACGTCATTACGTGAGACCTATATCCAGCAGTGGACGTCCATCGGTTGAAGCGACGACGACGACGAGGCCCTACAATTTGTTTTAATATTGACATTTTTAAATTCATTATATCTTTCGAATGGAATGTCCGATTTTAATAATTTAAAAAGTATTTTACAGGTATTGAAACGGTCTTTAATAAAGCATTAATAGGAAAATGATTAATACATTGTTATGAATAATATGGTTTGATTATTGTCGGTAGTTTTATTAAGTTTTAAAATGCAAATAAGCAGTTATAGTGGCATAACTATAGTAGTTGGATGTATGGTATCTTGGAATCTTTTCTAGATATTAATATGTTCTATAATATTGTAGAACATTGTTTCGTTCTATCATCAATAGTTTCCGCAGTGCACGCGATGACAGATTTTTTGTAACCAATTTTTTCACCTTTAGTTACATTAATGCGTTTTTATTAGGAATCCCTATATTTTTGAATAATTAATATAGCTTATGATGCTTGGTCTCGTAGTTTTTGTTTGAACACGTTACAAACACAGATTATATTAACTAATAGCTGTTTTCGAAGATAGATAGATTAGAGATATAGAGAAATACGTTTTTAATGTGTGTCTACGTCATAAAATTAAATAAATAAAAATTTTGACAAAAAAGAACTGCCTTCAAACTTACATTATATTATACACACGTATTCTTTTATAGTGTTCTTCGTATTGTTATATTTAGTGTCGGTGTCGGTTTTGATTTTTTTGAATCTGAAGTAAACGTGTTGCAATGAAGCAACAAATGTAAGCTCATTGCTATTTAATTACAGGCACTTATATTTTATGCCTTAAACCGCACCCTTACTGTAAGCCGTTGAGGAGTTCCATTGATCTTCATATTTAACTACGTCTAGCACTGGACCATACCGAAGTTACGGTGGGCAACTCAAGATTCCGTCGAGTATCGTTCATTTGCTCCTAAGAATTGAAAAGTTCCGTCACTTTGTCGTGGAATCCATCATCAGAACCTAACCAAACTATCACAAAACAACCCTTGAAGTATATCCTTTCCAATAAAAAAAGAATCATCGAAATTAGCTGGCGTGATCTTAAGTTATTCGTCCATTTGTCGCGCACATGCTTAATGCAAATTTAACACTTATCCGGTTTTCTCATGGATGCCATCATCAGAACTGGATTTAAAAAAAATGGGACCCTATGACGAGCATCACCTTTCATTTAAAAAAAAATCATCAAGAACGGTCCACCGAGTCGGGAGATATGAGTTAACAAACATAAAAAAAAACATACAGACGAATTGATAATCTCCTTTTTTTGAAGTCGGTTAAAAAGTATATCGAATGCCATGTCAATTGTTGATCTCGCAGTAAGTGATCGTTTTTTGCTTATATATGCCGATCCCCTGGGGTTTTGGAGAAACTATTTTTTAGTGAACGTCTACATTGTTATAAGATTAACTATGCTAAATTTCAAATCAAACGAGGCCATAGTTTTGGAGATTTCATGTGAATATGCCAGTGGTAAATCACTTATATATACAATATATGTATCATCACTTTCAAATTTAATCATCATCGTAGGAGAGAAAGGGTTTTATAGCATATACCCTTCACGCTGCTCCAGTGCGGATTGGCAGGCATAGTACACAAGTGCACTCTCTCTTTCTTCACTCTCATAGTCCTATGTGACGGCAATCCGACACGATTGGAGAGAGATCAAGCGCAGGACCGACGGCTTAACGTGCTCTCCGAGGCACGGGGGTGGATCACACCGCCAACTTCCCAACTTCGGGCAAATATTGAGAAAATCTTAATAGAAAACTCAATATCGGTTTTTAACTTCGCTCGACCCTCGAGTCTAACCCAGCACCTGATGTCTGTAGCTGAACATGCTAACCACTAGACCAATGAGGCAGTTTTCTGTTATTATGTTTAAAATAATGATGATACTAACAGAGAAGCGTCACCATTTATAATTATCTCATTAAGTATTGATAGATTGCGTAATTGTTTATAGACCGTAAGAGTTAACACAATTTTAGACGGCTCATTAACGTCCAAGAGGGTTTTTTGGGTATTGACCAAACATGCTGCTCCACTGCGGGTTGACAAGATACACATAACCCAGAACTACTCCCGGGATGTACAGGTTTTCTCATGATGTTTTCCACAACTGAAAAGTACCGGGTGAACCGATCTTGATGATTCCTTTTTATATGAAAGGTGGTGCTTGTGGTAGGATCCCATTTCTTTTTAGTCCAGTTCTGATGATGGCATCCATGAGAAAACCGTAAAAGTCTTTTAAGCATGTGTCCGACAGATGTATGAATAACTCAAGATCATGCCAACCGATTTCGATGATTCGGTTTTTTATTGAAAAGGATATACTTCAAGGGTTGTTTGATGATATTTTGGTTAGGTTTTGATGATGGAATCCATGGCAAAGGAACTCTTCAATTCTTATAAGCAAATTAATGATAGTTTACAGAATATTTTATAGGCTGTCCGGATATTTGAGTCAACTGCCGTAACGTTGGTATGGTCAAGTGATTGCCATAGTCAAATATGATGATCAATGGAACTCTTCAACGGCTTACAGTAAGGATACTAATTTTGGCCGGGTGTGTGAGTGTGTGTGGCGGGGGGGTGGGGGGGTACTTTTGCGTATTAGTGATGTACTCGATTTCCATACAAAAGACTGCTGATAGCGGGGTGGCAAAATATGAGAGCATATTAAAAAAATCAAAATAAACTTGTTATACCATATTTTAGAGTGAAGAATGCTTTCCGAAGTCATCAGGTTAGTTGAGCATACGCATTTTTAATAAGATACCGCAATCAGTTTTGGATTTGCCTTTACATAAAGATTATTTAAGCGATATAAATTTTTGGACTCGATTCCAGTTGCTCACAGAAGCAATATATGACACATTGTAACATTCAAAAGTATGTTTAAAAGAGTAACCGTTGAGTTTCTTGCCGGTTTCTTTTCAGCGGAATCAACTTATCGGTGCCTTCTTTGGATTCTAACCTGCGACTTCTCTAGACGACAATCCACTCGTCCCACCACTAAGCCATTACGGAGGTTAAGAAAAAATATATACACGTGTATCACAATGGCCGTGATTGTTATCTCATTGTCTGATGTTTGTCTTTCATTTATCTTGATTGAAAGTCATTTTATCTGATTGTTGTTTCTGAAAATAAACAAATTTTGTATGCGAAATGTCGTCAGTGCTAGCGAGTGCCTGTCGTGTGTATAATTGTTTTTGAAGTGTAACTTCTTTAAACGCATGAGGGTGAACTTTTTACGGTTGAAACGCGTGTTTAGCGCCCCGAAGACGTTTTTTATGCTAATTCTTTTGAAGGGAATTCAACGTATTTAAATGCATTTTTCAGCAATGGATAGAGTGATTCGAGAGGAAAGTTTATATATATGCCGGAGTGCAAGAGTCTGCGGATCGCTGGTCCGTGTGTAATAGTTTCTGGAACGCAGACCGGCCCGTCTCTCGGCAGTTCTCGAGTGGCAGTTGGCCGGAGTGGTCGACTATTGAAACTGTCGCGTTACTAGCTATTAGTGTTAATGAGTTTGTGTAAATTGATATCGGGAACATTAAGTGATTGAACATTATAACTCGAGTTAATTAATAAAGTGTTTGATTGCACCAACATTACCCACGAACGCCCACAGAATAAGAAATTAAATAATGGATCCCATTAATGACGATGTCGGCGGAGAACCCTACGCCCCTGTGCTTTATGCTTCTCCGTTCTCTCT
>JACTOM010000932.1:657534-676660 GCA_015832385.1 Elymnias hypermnestra | reverse complement strand
AAAAGTCATACACGGGGGATCTCAAATTCCCCGCTTCGGGTTGGCTAGGTTACAACTATATAGCGATAAGACCGCCCATTATAACCTAGAATTATTTTAAGTTAAGTCATTGTATTATTTTCTTTTTTTTTGTGGTGTTCAATAAAGTAAACTATCTATCTATATAATTCCTTATATAATTTAGGAACCTAGAAATTATATATACTTCCTCTGTATGTTTATAATTGTCATTGTGGCATATACCTGTTAATACAGTTTAAATTAACAAGATTATTCAATACTAAATTCTAACTTGCATGTATAACACTAGCAATGCCCCGCGGTTTCACCCAAGTAGATACCGATCTCACGGCAATGGAAAGTGTGCACGTCGGAGTTATTTTCTAAGACTGACATTTTTAAATTCATTAAATCTTTTAAATGGAATGTCCGTTCTTAATCATTTAAAAAGTATATTGCACGTATTGAAACGGTCTTTAATAAAATATCATTCAAAAGGATAAGGTTTAATACAGTGGTGTGATTATTGTGGTTTGATTATTGTCGGCACTTTTATTAACTTTTAATATTTGAAAAAGTAGTTATAGTGGCATAGCTACAGTAGTTGGACATATGGTATCATGGACTTTTTTATAGATATTAATATGTTCTATAATATTGTGGAACATTTTTGTTCTATCTTCAATAGTATTCGCAGAGCACGCGATGACAGATTTTATGTGACCAATTTTTTCACACTTTGGATTACATTATTGCATTTTTATTAAGGATCCCAATTTATTTTGAAGAAGTAATATAGCTTGTTGCGGACGGGAGCAGCGAGCCTAGCAAGTCGCCGGCGGTGACTAATTCTGATTGGTCAACTGCCGGCGCCCCCCCTACCGCACCTACCTCAGCACCCGCGATTGCCCTTTCTCCCGCTCGCCCGACCGCATGTGGTTATCGGGTGGGAGATTTGTATAAAAGGGCACTCGCATGATTCGATCGGACACATTTCGCCTTAGACTCCCGACCGGAGTAGATCTCAGTACTAAGCGCGACTTGTGACCATCGAACCAGAACTCTGCGAATGGAACCACGAACAACTGAACATCCGAACCCGCAAGAACTGAACGACCCAAGCACGAACACGGACGACCGAACCTTGAAGACCCAAGCCACGAAGAACTGAAGACCCGAACCCTCAAGCAACGAAGAACTGAAGATCCGAAACTGCAAGACCGAAGCGCTCAAGAACTGAACACCGAACCCGCAAGATCGAAGCACCTGAACCAATACAGTCCACTGAACCCAGAGGGATTCGCCTGAACCTGAATCCCTCCCCAACAATTAATTATTTTCCAAGTTGTTTTAATTACATTACTACTGTTTCGTATTTTATGTGTTAATGTTAACATTATATTGTAAATTTAGTTGTTAACCTAGCTCCAAAGGCTTTGACACTTTTCAGGGCTCTCCAGTGAGTATACTCACTGCGAGTATGAGATTAACTACTTAAACATACAATCCGGATTGTTTTAAGTAGGATAATACCTCAAGCGTAGCCTTTCTACTGTATCTGTTATTTCACGAAGGCAGTTTGTTGTTATACATATGTGTAATCGCCTAGGATCTGGTAGAAATAATGAGACAAACTTTTTAAATTAATGTCTTGTAAGTGTACAAAATTTCATATTAATTGAAGATTTTGAAGTGCAAACGTACAGCTGAACATAATGAACAGTATGTTGAAAAACCGGACTGGGTTTGTTGTGGATTCTGCTCAAAATCGGACGCGAAACGTACTTTAGAACTGTAGCCATTCATTGCAAATAATATGAGAGAATTAATCTTGTTAAAAGTGCTCTAAAAGTCTACCCAAACCTAATATGGGTTTATTTAAGTTTGATTTGATTTAAAATCTGTTTATATTTTCTAAATATACTCTGCTAGAATCGAATCTAGGACATTTGATAGCGAATTTCTTCGCTACGTTAAATGGCTGCATTTTATTCAGTATATTAAAAGGGTTCCAGTTTGTCAGCTTTGGCTGAGTTTGTTGTGGATTCTTCTCAGAAGAGAACGAGTCTTCTTTAGATTTCAAGTTAGATGGCTTTTTATTACAATGTAATTCAGCCGTAAATCGGAAATAATGAGTGAGAATGACTGTATTTTGCCCGTGCTGTTAAAGTCTGCTCCAATAAAGAAAATAATAATAACATTTGGAGCGGCAGCGCGGAAGAAGGTGGCCGCAGTCCATGTAGCGCGGAGGCGGATTGAAATGAAGTGGACTGTATAACAAAGAAAGAAGCTTTATTCAGAGCACTGTGAGTTTAATAATTGCACAGCTTTGTTTAATCGTACAAACCCCACATAGCCCCAAAAAGGCAACACAGCTCGGCTTGTGCCATGTGCCACGAATATGACACATGGCGCCGATTATCAGCTGCAGCCTCATCAACCCGTCTCGGACAAAGTATCACTACTATCCAACACAATATAATCTAATATCCAATCTTAACTACTATCACAAAAACAAAGCAAAAATAGAATAGACATACAATATAAAAAAAATCGCGGTTTAGAAGAAGAAAGGAGAATAAGGAATTTATCGAGGTGACCGCGTAAGGGGTGATACTGGTGAAGGGTGGAAAGGAATCGCGTGCACGTACCTGGAGTGTCAGGCTCTTCTACTCCTTCCCGAAGTAGGGTTGTACACGGGCATGGTTGCGGAGGCGAAAAACACTGTCACAACACTACACGACCAGCGGCTCACTTCTTCGATAGTTCATGCGGTTCGTATATCTTCAAAATGAAGATACGAGCGGAATTCTTTGCGGTAGGCGAATCAAGACTTGTCGCGGCGGATGCATATGCGAGTATATGCACGCGAGGGAAAAGGTAGGGTACTTGGGAAAAGATGATGTTACGCGGCACCATCAAAATATAAAATCATACTACCGCCAACTGCCTCATTGGTCTAGTGGTTAGCACGTTCGACCACAGACATAAGGTCCTGGGTTCGAGTCCCGGGTCGGACCAATTCAAAAATCAATATTGAGTTTTCTATTAAGATTTTCACAATATTTGTCCGAAGTTAGGAAGTTGGCGGTGTGATCCACCCCCGTGCCTCGGAGAGCACGTTAAGCCGTCGGTCCTGCGCCTGATCTCTCTCCGGTCGTGTCGGATTCCCGTCACATCGGACTATGAGAGTGAAGGAATAGAGAGTGCACTTGTGTACTATGCCTGCCAATCCGCACTGGAGCAGCGTGGTGGGTCTATGCTCTAAAAACCCTCGCTCTTCGGAGTGAGGAGGCCTGTGCCCAGTAGTGGGACGTTAATGGGCTGCTACTTACTTACTTACTTACTACTGCCAAAACTGGCGTCACCAATATTATATCTATCTATCATCTAAACTGTTGTTGTAAGTTTGTAACATTTTCAAACATATTGTACTGAACCGATTTAAAAAAAAATTTCACCATTAGAAACCTGCATTTTCACTGAGTGACATAGGCTATATTAGATTCTAAAAAAAAATAGGGATCCCTAATAAAAATGCATTAATGTAACCCAAGGTGTGAATCAATAAAATCTATTTCCGCTTACGCATGCGAAAACTATTAATGATAGAACAAAAAAATGTTCTACAATATTATAGAACGTATTAATATCTATAAGTAAGCCCGTAATACCATATGTCCAACTACTGTAGTTATGCCAATATAACTACTTTTTTAAAAAGTGCAGACCATAATCAAACCATATTACTTATACAACTGTATTAATCTTTATTCTATTAAATGATAGTAAGGACCGCTTCGTCGACCTCCACTGCTGGACATAGGTCTCACGAAATGATGCCCACAAGGCCCGATTTTGTGCCGCCTGGCTTCAGCGGCTAGCGGCGATCCTCCTTATATCGTCGGTCCACCTTGTGGGGGGTCTTCCTACATTGCGTTGTCCGTTGCGGGGTCGCCATTCCAGCACCTTCCGGCCCCAACGTCCATCGATTCGTCGGACTGTGTGCCCCGCCCATTGCCACTTCAGGTTCGCGATTCGTAGGGCTATGTCAGTGGTGCTCACTAGCTACAGCCTAAGCCTACCAGTCTAGACTCAGACAAATTAGAAAATGCAAATTTCCTAAATTTTGCATACCAGCAATAGACCTCTGGAAGCGGAACGAGTGCTCGCACAATTATATACATAATCTTATTGTCTACAGGGTTTTAGGAGACTGCTTCCGAAAACGAGGACAGAGGATAGTATTAATGATAACCAAGAATCAACCGGCACCAGTTTGCATGTAAATTGAGCGAAATTGTAAAAACCGCCGATAACGCGCGAAAAACAGCCACGAAAGTGCGTTCGTTGCCCCGAGTGTTAGCTGATTTTGATTTTGTGTTTGGTTTTTATTATGAAACTATAGTTTCATTAAGCTGCACTAACATGATAGGACGTAATTAACGCTAATAAAAGGTTTTAAAAAGCCAATTCTTTTTCGATCAGGATCGATTTTTTTCCATCCCATCATCAAATCTATTTTCATTTTCGGGCGAGGTCTCCTAATACCTTGTATACATCGGATGACTTATCTCTAAAATGAGATTTCCTCCAGAAACTATTTGATATTCTTGGTTCTGCTACGGATCTCTTCATTTCTGATTTGATCGCGTAGAGAAACTCCGAGCATAGCCCTCTCCATCGCACGCTGAGTGACTCTGAGCTTCCGAATGAGGCCCATAGTCAGCGACAGTATCATATTGTTGTTAAAGATCATTTCAATACCTGTAAAATACTTTTAAAATTATTGAAATCGGAGATTCTATTCAAAAGTAATACCGAATTTAAAAATGTCAATCTAGAATGCGACAAAGATTTTTTATTTGAGTATGATTTGATTTGAAATCTCTCTCTTAGTAACAACGAATTTCGATTCTTGACAACTGTGTGATTGTAAAGTTTTTGTTGCAGGTAATTTAGCCGCGGCATGCCCAATGAAATCGATTGATCTGCGACGAGCAGGAGGTAAGCAGCCGTTTTCTAACATTTCACTGCTATAACGTGACATAGCTACCTATTCGTGACTGGGGTGACCATATTCATCTCACTATCGACGGATATTCTTGACAAACAAACTTCTTTTGAACTAAAATTATCCGTATCATACCTTCCTTACTAAAAACCGGTCAAACTATGTATTACTACTAAAGAAATTGCTAGACTATAGATAGTTGGGTAGACAACATTGATAACACTGAAATGTTGGGAGTTATTGAGTATTCAAAATAGTCTTTATTCAAGTAGGTTCAAAAAGCACTTTGGAATCGTCAATAGTCTGTCTGTTGGTAATAAATCTACCACCGGTTCGGAAATTCGAATCCGCTGAGAAGAGACCGGCAAAAAACTCAGCGGTTACTCCTTTAAGCATATTTTTGTTAATTACAATGTGTTTAGCTTTCATAAGCCACTGGAATCGAGTCCAAACATATTTGTCATTTAAATAATATTCATCAATACAATATGCTTTTTTTAATAGCTGGTTTTTAACATATTTCTTATAAATATGTAAAGGTAAACCCAGGAGTGATTTCAGAACCCAGAAGTATCGTTTATATTTGTACAAATCTAAAGCTTTAAAATAAAGTAAAGTAATATAAAAATATAGTGTAATCAAACATTGCACAATTTTCAAGATCTGTATTCTTTTCCAATATTCGTTAAAGACTCTACCACCGGTTCGGAAAGTATTTAATTATTGAGAAGAATCCGGCAAGGAACTCAATAGTTATTACTCTTTTCTATTCATGTGATTATTAATATAGAAATACAATTGCATCATCAATATCCATTAACATTAAATATAAAACACAATAAGCATTATGACACATTAATAAGAAAAGGTTTTTAAATTAGTGAAATACACTTCGCTGTGTATCGCAGAGCAGCCCAATTTACTAACACAATTTAAACTGAGTAGTTCAAATATTCGTCAACGACTAACTCTCCAATTACCCACACTCAACAAGAAAACTGGTATCCGCGCCAATTTGTGCAACCATTTGAAAAGAAACCAATGTCCCATCTTATTAAATACCGACACTTTTATAACAAGTACAGTAAATTGACAATCTTATTTTAAACTATAATCGCAATAACACCGAATGCTTCCGCAGTAGTCAAAATAAAATCTAACTCAACATTTATACTTCCATAATAGTCAATATACAATAGTTAATTGACAATCTCAAATAATAATATAACTGTGAGCCCCTTCGTCGGCTTACACTTGCGAAGATTGCAGGTTCAGGATCGAAGTAAAATGCCATTAGATTCTTCACCCAACGCCCCGCCGTCTACATGTCACCAGACGAGGATGAGAAGTATTGTGATCGAATGTGTCGTGTTTACGACTGGCACACGTGCACTATTGTGACAAGTAAACGACGCTAGTTAGTTCTTTATTCGTTATTAAGTGTATCGTTTGATTGGCGTTCTATTATTCGCCAATCACATTAATTGCACAAGCAACCTTATTCTTGGAAAACAATACAAACAAATATACATGCTGTGGTCAAAAAAACATTCCTTATACGATTTGACTAGTGTTCATATATAGATTCTAAGTTAACAAAATACAATATATTCTATACGCAAGCGAAAGATTGTAAACTATATTTTTAGAAATTCTTCATTATTATATTACATACTTTGAATGACTTAAAACACAATACTATTGTTGATACAAACTAAGAACTGTCACTAGGCGAATATTGCTTCATTCCCCTGTGCTACCCCTCATATACCAAACGCTCCACTCAAAATAATCGCCCCATTCAAAAATAATAAATCGACCAATGACTTTTTAAATTTGAGAATTTCCGGACTGTGCTAAACCGGATGTATGTAAACGTTTCACTGATATAATTAGAAAGACCTCAGCATAATAAACAAATATAGTAATTTAATAGCAAACCACAAATAAAATATTCATGATCGCTAATAATATTGATTTTAAATTAAATAAAATATACCATTTCCTAAACGAAGGGGAAAATTCGCGAACAATAACCATACATACATAGCATCACGCCTCATTCCCATAGGGGTAGGAAGAGACATCCTTCCACTTGCTTCTTTCACTCTCATTAAACCTTTCATACAAGTATATAAGAATAATAACCCTAACATGTAATTGAGTTTTTTTTATTGCCTCTCTATGGATGACATGGTCACCCTACTATTGAACGTAGTGCATATCGCCCAGTGCCTATAGCCTATTCGTTTCGCGGCGAAGCCTCAAGGCCCAGTCACCTGCCGAGTACCGCTCGTATCGGACGGTATGCGCCGTTATAACGATCGATTGTAACGCCTATAACGAATTCAATGTTCGCCTCGCGTTTGTGACGTGATTGTGTTGTGATAAAGAAATCTTTTTGGGGTCTTGATACATGTTGTATCTTAAAGATGTACAGGTAAAGTGTTAATGCATGGAAAATCCTGTAAAACTTCTAATCGTTTTATTTCAAGCGGCTTTTGTTATTTTAGACTTGTAAAGTTACAATGTAAAATATTAAGTGTCGTAAATTAATATAAATACTTTATAGAAATCTCAAATGACGCATTGTAAATAAAAATGCCTTTTTTTTGTCAATATAACAAATTATTAATTAAATTTTGTTTATAATATAGAATTAAATGACGAACGAATTTGTAAATATTATAAATATCAATTTTAACAAAAAAAGAACCGCCTTCAAAATAAACTTACAAATACATTAATATGCTCTAAAAAGTAAGAAATAATTGCGTATTCTTCGTGTTCTTATATTCGGCGTCGGTATCAGCCAAGGAAGAAGTTCCCCAGGTGTCCACCTATAGCTATATATGTAGGTACCTACCTTGGCTTGGCTTTTTGATTTACACCTGAAACGCGTTTCTCATGAGATAACACCGTTTAAATGAAACAACTTTACAAAATTAAATTAATATCGCCATACCCGGGATCGAACCCGAAATCCTTATACCACCGCTTCACACATAATTCACATATTTCAAATATTGCAATGCAGCAACAAACCTAAGGTCATTGGCATATGATTACAGACAGTTATATATTTTGCCAAAAATCACACTCTTACTGTAAGCCGTTGAGGAGTTCCATTGATCTTCATATTTAACTACGACTAGCACTTGACCATATCGCAGTTACGGTAGTCAATTCAAATATCTGGATAGTTTAGAGAAGATTCTGTCGAGTATCGTTGATTTGCTCCTAAGAATTGAAGAGTTCCGTAACTTTGACATGGATCCCATGATCAAAAGCTAACCAAACTATCATCAAACAATCCTTGAAGTATACCCTTTCCAATAAAAAAGAATCATCGAAATCGGTTGGAGTGATCTTGAGTTATTCGACCATTTGTCGAGCACATGCTTAATGCAAATTTAAGACTTATCTGGTTTTCTCTTGGATGCCATCATCAGAACTGGATTTAAAAAAAATGGGACCCTACGACAAACACAAACTTTTATTTAAATAAAAAATCATCAAGATCGGTTCACCCAGTCGAAAGTTATAAGGTAACAAATAAAAAAAATACAGACGAATTGATAACCTCCTCCTTTTTTTGAAGTCGGTTAAAAATACTATGTCATTGACCAAGACAATTGACATTAGAAAATTTAATGCTGGTTTCCCGTCAGAAATATTATGCAAGCGTTTAATAGAACATTACTAGATGCATAAATTGTATTTTTATAATATATTCAAATAATAAACATAGCATAATGATGACGTTAACCTAGAGAAGTGTTAAAAGACATATCCAGTGTAAATGTTGGCGACCTTTTGTTACAAATGAGGAAAGCGTGGTGATTAAATTAATTTACATTCAGCACGACTGCCGTTCAATATATCACGGTGTTTTGCATCTATTCTCTTGGATGGATAGATGGTTAGATAGATGCATACTTGATTAAACACTAGTGGCCCGTCCCGGCTTCGCACGGGTAGATATAAATAGGTAAAGATATTTAAGTTATAAACATGATAATTAAGACGACCATGAATTGACAAATATTATGAAGAAGTGTGATTGCTAATACTAAAACTAAGTAGCTCTGCAAATAACTTTTTAAGTGAAGCATAAAAATTTGTTAAAAAAACTGGAAATATTCAATGTCAAAGTCGCTTGCGTCCACTCTCGTCGAGTTAGTTACTCGATGCGCTGCGTGGCGGCCGCCGCCGGCATGTAATTTTATTTTATTTCATGATATCTTTTGAATGGAATATCCGATTTCAATAATTCAAAAAGTAATCATCAGATATTGAGACAGTCTTGAATATTCAATTATTTATTTGGATAAAAATGTATAAATGGCATGGATAACACGGTTTGATTTTGATCGGCATTTCTATCGATTTGTTAAATGTAAAAAGTAGTTATAGTGACGTAGTTATAATAGATAGACATATGGTCTCGCGAAGTTTTTTGTAGATATTGATATATTCAATAATATTGTCAAACATTTTTTTGTCCTATCATTAATACTCTTCACAGCGTATGCGATGAAAGACATTTTGTGGCTAAAGGGGAAAATTTATAAGACTATCGTAAGACCTGTCATCCTGTATGGATCAGAGTGCTGGGCCACCAAAGGGGAGAATGAAAGGAAATTGCATGCAGCGGAGATACGTATGTTGCGATGGACGTGTGAGTGACAAAATCAGATATGATTAGGAATAAGTATATTAGGGGAAGTGTGAAAGTAGCACCAGTGACCGAGGAGTTAAGGAGTGGAAGGCTATCCTGGTATGGACATGTCATGAGAAGGGAGTATAGCTATGTATGCAATGAAGATCCTAAATGTGATGGTAAGCGACAGGGCCGGGAGAGGGCAACTAAAAAAAGGAACTGTATGAAAGAGAATATGTGTGTAAAGGAGGGGGAATGTAGAAATGACAGCGGTAAGAGTGAAATGGCGAAAGGAAACATGCTGTGCCGATGCCACCTAGTGGGCTAAGGGTAAGAAAATGATGATGAAAAGAAAGAAAAGAGCAGAGAAATATAGAAGAACATTAAAGTAAGGAGAGTTAAAGGTAGGCGTTGTGAATAAAGAAATAGACATACATATATTACATAGAATATCTACGTATATATTGCTTATAGCATGAAGAGATTGTTTATAGCAATAAGACCGCCTTTGAGCGCCAATTGCCAAATATTCTTTATTTTCTTAATTTTTTATAAATTTGTTTCTTTCTTTGTGTAAGTACGAGTATGTAAGCAATATAGTCAAATAAATATAAAATATTGTTAAACAAACTCTCCGCAGCATCTATTTGTTCGTCTGTTGGCGATATCTCTAAAACTTTCGATCTCATTTTCAAAAAGCTATCATCAATAGATAGAATGATTCTTAAGGAAGCGATAGGTATATAATTTATCTATGGTTTTGTATAAATTGGGTGAAATATAGCGACAATTGTTCGAAGTGTCGGAAAAATCTAACCACCAGTGAGCTTTCGACGTAAACACTGTCTAATCCCTTAGAGATACACTATAACATTGTATGGCAGGATAATTCCTCTTTTATAGATCTATAAAAAAGTCTGTAAAAGTATGTATGTATCTTTAAAGGATAACTCGTTATATACATTTTATCTTGAAGAAAGTCGGCCATTTATAATGCGGTAATTGGAAATTTATTTAGATCGATACAGTATTAATATTTAAGATACATTAAGGCTGCCTCGTTGGTCTAGTGGTTAGCATGTTCGACTAGAAACATGAGGTCCTGGGTTCGAGTCCCGGGTCGGGCCACTTCAAAAATCAATATTGAGTTTTCTATTTAAGATTTTCTCAATATTTGCCCGAAGTTGGGAAGTTGGCGGTGTGATCCACCCCCGTGCCTCAGAGCACGTTAAGCCGTCGGTCCTGCGCCTGATCTCTCGATTTCCGTCACATCGGACTATGAGAGTGAAGGAATAGAGAGTGCACTTGTGTACTATGCCTGCCAATCCGCACTGGAGCAGCGTGATGGGTCTATGCTCTAAAAACCCTCGCTCTTCGGAGTGAGGAGGCCTGTGCCCAGTAATGGGCTGCTACTTACTTAAGCATGTTATGTAGATTATTATGATGCCTTACACCATACAAATTAAATGTATATCTTAGGAGATATCTCAAAAATACTAAAATACTACGCGTATTAAAATACATATATTATAATACTTTAACTTTTTATTGGTAATTGTTATATAAGTAGGGAAATATAATAAAATTCGATATTAAGCAAGATTAAGTATTAATTATAATCATATAATCTAATGAATTATATAATACTAAGTAGGTTACGTGGTCATCTTACGCTGCGAAGGACTGGAATCCGGTGCAATGAAATAACAAATATGAAATTAGACTTGAAGTTACTTTTTACTAAAATAAATTTACATATATGATTTACCGTCTTAATGTTTGTATGTCATACTACGTAATAAAGAGTGCTCATATTTATACAGCAAAAGACTAGAATCCGGTGCAATGATATAACAGATTTGAAATCAAGAGTTAAAATTACTTTTTACAATAAATAATAAATAACTATATCTTATTTTTTTGTAGAATATATATATATTATATAAATTCTTGTACATGAATATATTTATTTATATATTTATTTATATGTGTATATATTTATGTTTATTATACAAACAAATACTGTTATAACTGTCACCACCATCAACCCATTTTTATTTTTCTGAAACTCCTATAACCCAAAGGTTGCCTGGAAGAAATCGCTATATAGCGATAAGGCCGCCTTATTGTACTACTTGTTTTGTATTTTCGTGTTTTCTTTATGTATTTTTCTTGTGGTGTACAATAAAAGTGTTCTCTCTCTCTCTCCCTTTTTAAATTCATACGCAATGGACTAGAATCCGTTGCAATGAAAGAACAAATTTGAAATTAAAATTGTTTTAAATATCCCTATTTTAGTAGTATCCCTAGGTATCCAAAAAGCAGAGAGAAGATAACACTTCTATCATTATCATTCGTGTTTTTATCAAATGCTATATGTATTATAAAAATCTTTATCTTCTATTACATGCAAATGTATACCATTTCTTTTTTATGCTCGCAATCGTGAATTCAATTTTAAAATGTAGAAGTAATCATTTAATATACGCAGCAATTGACCAGATTCCGGTGTATAACAATAACAAATCTAAGATTATTTATTCATTTATAAACTTTATTGCCCAGATTGCAAAAAGGCGGTCTTAAAACCAAAAGTTTTATCTAGCAGCCAACCTTTTTTGGGTACACGAAAAGTCGTTGTTAGATTTACAGTAAAGTAAGTAAGTAGCAGCCCATTAACGTCCCACTGTTGGGCACAGGTATCCTCACTCCGAGGAGCGAGGGTCTTTTTGGTAGATTTATAGTACAATTAATATATTGTTTTAAACTTAAATTTTCGTGGTTTATTAACATATTGACTATTTGAACGGGTACATATCACGATGGCGATTTTTAATTTTTTTAAATTAAAAATCGCCATCGTGATATGTACCCGTTCAAATAGTCAATAAATTAATAAATTAACTAAGGTATAGATAAACAAAACAAGAAAAAGAGAATAAATTAAAAGTGCGTGCGTACAAAGCACACATATCAAAAGTGAAACTTCTTTAGCAAACTAATTTTTACGTCTTGCTTAAATTGATACAAATCTAAAACTTTAGATTTCCGAGACTTAGAGGGAGGGAAAAGGAAGATATATTAGAAATCTCAAATGACGATTTGTAAATAAAAATGCCACGTGTTTTTCGACAATATTAGAAATTATATTTTATGAAAAAACAGTATATTAAATTATGAAATGTCGAGTGGCAAAATAAAATGCCACATGTTATTTGTAAATATTAAAACTTCAAACGAATTGGCATAAAAAAACGTTGCACATCTTCGTGATGTACATTCCTAAAAAATTACTCTCATGCGCCTAAAGAAGTTTCATTTAAAAAAAAAAACAAAGAGAACGACGTAGATACAAACTTAATTGCAATTAAATTTATTTTTTCATTGACTGAAGTAAATTACGTGTATAATGTTTGTACATCATTATGTCATACGCTTTAAATGACTAGAATCCGCGGCAGTGAAATAACAAATTTGAAATTGGAATCGTATTTTTATTTTAGTACCCGCACTTCAGTATGTTGTAAAAAATCCGAGAGGTGATAACGTTTTTAGCGATGCGATCTGTGGATTTTAATAATTTAGCAATAAATCGTATATAAATCTTCTTTTTATTAATGGCTAATGTGTTTATTGTTGTAAATAACAAGTGATATAGTGTTCGTGACCTCGGCGACCTGTAAAAGGAAAGGTTATATGGTAGGTGACTCTTGCTTATGACTTTTTTTTATTGAAAACATGTATTCTATTAGATAAACTATAATAAAAAGATAAATGACTTTTAATTATATACAAAAATTAATAGAAATAAATGTCGTTATATAACCATTTAGTCTAGCCACAGAATTATATATATTTTTTTGTATTTGCGTATTTTAGTTGTATTAAATGCATTATTAAAACGTCTTTGTTGTTGTTATATGCAAAATAAATAAAAATTAAATAAAAAGAACCGCTTTCAAATGCATTAATATGCTCTAAAAAGTAAGACATAATTGCGTATTCTTTTATAGTGTTCTTAGTATTGTTATATTCGGAGTCGGTGTCAGCCAAGGAAGATGTTCCCCGGGTGTCATTTGGCAGCTCTCGCGTCTCTTCCACCTATAACTAACTATATATGAAGGTACCTTGGCTGACACCGACTCCAAATATAAGAATATGAAGAACACTATAAAAGAATACGCAATTATGTCTTACTTTTTAGAGCATATTAATATATTGGTAAGTCTGTTTTCAAGGCGGTTCTTTTTTTGTTAAAATTTTTATTTATTTTTTGATTTTTAGTGAATCTGAAGTAAACGTGCTATTTGGTTACAGACACTTATATTTTCTGCCTTAAACCGCACCCTTACTGTAACCCATTGAGGAGATCCATTGATCTTCATATTTAACTACGACTAGCACTTGACCATACCGAAGTTACGGTAGGCTACTCAAATATCTGTATAGCCTATAGAAGATTCTGTCGAATATCGTGCATTTGCTTCTAAGAATTGAAGAGTAACGTCACTTTGTCATGGAATCAATCATCAGAACCTAACCAAACTATCACAAAACAACCCCTTGATCGAAACCCCATCAGAACTGGATTTAAACCCTATGACGAGCACCACCTTTCATTTAAAAAAAAATCATCAAGATCGGTCCACCCAGTCGGGAGATATGAGGTAACAAACATAAAAAAAACAAAGACGAATTGATAACCTCCTCCTTTTTTTGAAGTCGGTTAATGACTTAGATCTTTAGACATTTGGTTGCCATTTTACTAGCTATAATCCTGGATAGGCAGATCTTTAAAAAAAAAAGCATGAGGTTCTTTTAGTTGACAATGAAGCAATATAGTAGGTAGATGGGAATACTTTTAGGTATCAGTTTCATCGATATTTAGCGATGGGTTTATTTAAAATGTTTTAATGCTTTTCAATTTTTTTTTATTTATTAGCTGACCCGACAACTTCAATAAAAAAAATATAAATAATAAATGTTAATAAAAGCAAAAGTATTCTTTTAAATTTCTGAACGTATATCAAACGTTTGTCACTCAAAATGCGAAAAATCTCTTCTTTAATCATTTTATTTAGTTCTTTTAAGTTTTTATTTAGTTAAGTTATTACTGAGTCTTCTTTTAAAATTTTATTTAGTTCTTTTAATTTTGTATTGAGTCTTTATTTATATTTAGTGCATTTTTAAGTTTTTATTGAGTTTTCAATTCAATTCAATTTGTTTAAGTTTATATTTAAATTCACTTAAGTTTTTGTTGCTTCTTCTTTTGAATCTATATTTAATTCCTTTAAGTTTATTTTTAGGATGCCTTAAGTTTTTATTGCTTCTTCTTTTGTATTTAGTTAAGTTTTTATTTAAGTTTCCTTTAGTTTTTGTTGGATCTTCTTTGAAATTTATATTTGGTTCCCTTAAGGCTTTATTGAGTCTGCTTTTAAATTATTATTTAGTTCTTTTAAGTTTTTTACTGGGTGTTCTATTAGTTCTATTAATTTTTGTTGCGTATTTGTATTCGATTCTTATAATTTTCATTGCTGACAGGTTAGCGCTTGACTGTGATCACACCTGATGTTAAGTGACGATACAGTCTAAGGCTTGACCTTTTATAGTTTCCACACAGAATTGTACCGGAACATAAGTCTCTTTGCTTGGCGGTACGTCTTTACTGGTAGGATGGTAATTAGCTACGGCCAAAGCCTTCCATCAGTCCAGACTCAGACAGATTAGAAAATGCAATTACCTGAGACCTAATTCTACTAGCACAGCGACAATTAGCACCACTGCGTTTTCTTTTACATTTATATAGATAAACACAACAACTTTAAATGTACAATCTATGGTTCTTTAGTTGTTTTCAATGCGGATGAATCGTTTGCTGAAAATCATTACTTGGAAATTGTTAACCGTATTGGTTATTGTTTTAAAAATCTCTATTAATTGCCGCGTCCAATCGATTATCGTTCAAGGTTTGCACATTTCACACTGTGAATATTTCACCTATACTTCGAAATTATAAATAAATACATAGTTTTATTACGTAAATAGGTATAATATGTAACGAAATTGGAAAGTAAGTAAGTAGCACTCCATTAACGTCCCACTGCTGGGCACAGGCCTCCTCACTCTTATGAGAGAGGGTTTTTAGAGCATAGACCCACCACGCTGCTCCACTGCGGATTGGCAGGCATAGTACACAAGTCCACTCTCTATTCCTTCACTCTCATAGTCCGGTGTGACGGGAATCCGAGACGACCGGAGAGAGATCAGGCGCAGGACCGACGGCTTAACGTGCTCTCCGAGGCACGGGGGTGGATCACACTGCCAGCTTCCCAACTTCGGGCAAATATTGAGAAAATCTTGATAGAAAACTCAATATTGATTTTTGAATTGGTCCGACCCGGGACTCGAACCCAGGACCTCATGTCTGTAGTCGAACATGCTAACCACTAGACCAATGAGGCAGTATGAAATTGGAAATTGGAAAGCATACACGAAATTGTTCATAAAAAACCAAGAAAATTATAACTGCTGTATTTATAGACTAAACAGATTAACTTTAACGTTAACCTTTAAGTTTCATGTGGGTTCTTCCCAGGACAGGAAGCGAACCCTCGTAACTTCAGATTGGAAGTAGTTCTTTAACATCATCAGTCGTCCTTTGAAAGTAGTGTGTGGATAAACCGATATTTAAGCATTCAAAAGCGCTCTAAAGCCCTATTAGAACTTTGCTAGCAGAGGTAACGGGTTCAATCTTATTTAGAATCTTGTATATTCTCATTTGTCTGAGTCTGGACTGGGGGGAGGCTTCGGCCGCAGCTAGTTAGCACCCTAACAGCATAAACGAGCAGCAGGAAGATGTTTGTGTTCCGGTACGATGCTGTGAAGAAACTGTGAATAATTTGAAAATATTCGAATAGTTTAATAAATTATTAAATAATTTAAATTGTAAAGGAAAAGGATTATTTTCCTTCCTTTCACGAACTTCATTATAACTCGATTCAGTATCAAATTTTGTATTATTTGCAATACTGCATTTGCTACGATGTGATTTCTGTTACTTCATTCTCTTTAAAGTAATACCTATAATAATTGTTCTATTTGAATAAGAGAGAGATATCCCCCTCTTGCCAGATTAGTCATTACTTACCATCAAGTGAGATTACAATCAAGCGATAATCTGTATGTAATAAAAAAAAGCATTGACTTTTATCAGTGCGTTGAATTTTTTATGAATGTTTCGTTACTTACTATCAGGTCAAGCCTAAAAATAATCCAGAAAGTCTTTACCCAAGTGTGAACAATGTGTAGCGTAAGAACTCATTATCTACTCACTCAACTGGAGTTAAGTAATAAATATATTTTTAACGCATTAGACCGTATAACCAGAAGTGGTAAATCATTAGTGAATTCCACGTGGTTCTTGGATTGCGGCACTCGAGAATGTTTTGCGTGTCACAATGCAATTTGCTTCGTCAGTTCCTATGTATATAGTGAATACGTCTTTAATATCGCATCTACAGGGGGCAATTGAATAAAAGACGAATGATAACAAAATCGTCAGATACAGTTTGGTGTTGTAGCTTTTCTTCTTCTGGATGTAGTCAAAACTTACATCCGGGAGTGTGGGTCTCGCTGTTCGTACCAGGATACCCATTCAAACCTAACGGGACCCTCTTCATCCAGTTGTTGGTGTCCAGATGTCCGCTAACGCAACCAGCTCTGGTGCCCCAGGTAAATTCCACTTAAGGGTTTAATTCTGCCATAAACTCCCTTTGCCTGTTTAGTACCTCCTTCTGCAAGATGAAAACTAGTGTTGTAGCTACATATCTAGGTAGACAGAGACCACGTCCTTCCACTTGCCACGATCCTTGCATATCTCTTTCGTCAGTTTAAAGTACTCTTAACCTAAATGTCCTGGATTTAGTCCAGTAACCTTCCTTGATCTTCCCCTTCCAGCTTTCCCATTCACTCTTGACTCATAAATCCTTTTTGTGATCCTTTCTCAATTTTAGTCAATACATCTTCTTTTATACCATAATGTCTATCTCCATCTGAAATTCAATTATACCACTAGATAGCTAAAGGATCAAAGAATTTATTACGCTAATCAAGGGCTTAAGCTTCTATCTCTAAAAGTGATGATACTTCAATCCCTTACAATTCTTTTTTAGCATTAATGCCGTTCTAAGGCTCTTCTCTGGCTATGTGTACCAAATGTTATTTAAATCTGTACAGTATTCTTGGCATGAAAGCATGACAGACAAACAGAGTTACGTTCGTATTTATAATATTAGTAAGGATTGTTATTTTACGCACTTTAGGATAAAAAGTTTTACAAACTATGAATGTCGCCAATCAACAGTCTAAAAATAAGTTTCAAGCCTCTGGCTCTAAAAATGACGTTACTTCAATCCCTTACAACCTTTTTTCGCATTAAGCCTATATCCTTTTTAGTTTCATTTAAATCTGTTCAGAAGTTTAATAAAAATTTTAACAAAAAAAGAGCCGCCTTCAAAACAAACTTACAAATACATATTAATATGCTCTAAAAAGTAAGAAATAATTGCTATTTTTTTTAAGTGTTCTTCGTATTCTTATATTTGGAGTCGGCTCTTTTTTTGTTAAAATTTTTATTTATTTTTTGATTTTTAATGAATCTGAAGTAAAGTAACAATTTTTTCTCAATATGTGTACACCTAAAAATGTGTTGCAATGCAGCAACAAACGTCAGCTTATTGCTATTTGAATACAGAAACTTATATTTTCTGCTATAAACCGCACTTTTACTGTAAGCCGTTGAAGAGATCCATTGATCTTCATATTCAACTACGACTAACACTTGACCATACCGATGTTACGGTAGGTGACTCAAATATCTGGCTAGCCTATAGAAGATTCTGTCGAGTACGTTCATTTGCTCCTAAGCATTGAAGAGTTCCGTCACTTTGTCATGGAATCCATCAACAGAACCTAACTAGACTATCACAAAACAACCCTTTCTAATAAAAAAGAATCATCGAAATCGGTTGGAGTGATCTTGAGTTATTTATCCATTTATCGCGCACATGCTTAATGCAAATTTAACACTTATCTGGTTTTCTCATGGATGCCATCATCAGTACTGGATTTAAAATAAAATGGGACCCTATGACGAGCACCACCTTTCATTAAAAAAAAATCATCAAGATCCGTCCACCCAGTCGGGAGATATGAGGTAAAGTAGCAGCCCATTAACGTCCCACTACTGGGCACAGGCCTCCTCACTCCGAAGAGCGAGGGTTTTTAGAGCATAGACCCACCACGCTGCTCCAGTGCGGATTGGCAGGCATAGTACACAAGTGCACTCTCTATTCCTTCACTCTCATAGTCCGATGTGACGGTAATCCGTCACGATCGGAGAGAGATCAGGCGCAGGACCGACGGCTTAACGTGCTCTCCGAGGCACGGGG
>JACTOM010000932.1:632879-656823 GCA_015832385.1 Elymnias hypermnestra | reverse complement strand
ATATTGAGTTTTCTATTAAGATTTTCTCAATATTTGCCCGAAGTTGGGAAGATGGCGGTGTGATCCACCCCCGTGCCTCGGAGAGCACGTTAAGCCGTCGGTCCTGCGCCTGATCTCTCTCCGGTCGTGTCGGATTTCCGTCACATCGGACTATGAGAGTGAAGGAATAGAGAGTGCACTTGTGTACTATGCCTGCCAATCCGCAGTGGAGCAGCGTGGTGGGTCAATGCTCTAAAAACCCTCTCTCATATGAGGGAGGAGGCCTGTGCCCAGCAGTGGGACGTTAATAGGCTGCTACTTCTTACTTTTTTTTTTATATAGAATGTTTGTAGCTATAGCGTATATACATATTTGTCATTTCAAAAAATAAAATGTTTGTGTAATTAATGTAATCCCTGTGATTGGTGAGAAATAAAACGCCAATCATAGGAGCCAAATTTTATCCAATAAATTAACAACCACCGTCGTTTGCTTGTCACAATAGTGCACGTTTGTCAGTCGTAAAATCGTACATTAGATAGCCAATTTCGGTGAACAATATTCCTGCTGTTCGTAATTAAATACTCGTCTGGTGATAAGTAGACGGCGGAGCGTTGGAGTGAAGAATCTGGTGGCATTTTTCATTTATCCTGAACCGGCAAGTCATCGCAAGAGTGAGCTTACGAAGGGGCTCACAGAAAGCCTCGTTTTCCCTGTGCAACAATAGGCTATATTACTTTCTCAAAAGAAATAGGGAGCCCTAATAAAATCGCGTTACGTAATATCTATAAAAAAGTCCAACTACTGTAGTTATGCCACTATAACTACTTTTTCACATTTTAAAAGTCGACAATAATCAAATCATATTATTCATAACTCTGTATAACTCTTAGATTGTCTGGCCGCGTTTTTTATTAGTCCCTGTAAGTTGCACGTGCTTTTTAACGGAAATAACCGTTGCCTGCCCCGCCCCGTACTGAGGTTTTGCCTCGATTGCCCCGATGTTTTGATTTTTATGCTTGCTATTAGTTCAACCATACAATGTTATCTTTTGTTTATTAAATTAAGACCCATTTTTTTGTCACTGGGAAATGCCATTTACGCACTAGCCCTGACGGATGACCAGTCAGAGGAGTGTGGGACTCGGCGATGGAAGGTCTCGCAATACCCACTAAAACCCAGTGGAACTATCTTCATCCTTTAGGGAGGCACCATCTGTTCAGCTTTCGCATTCTGTCCGGATGAGTCCGACGCAGGAGGCCTTGTATTACGCCTCCTTCGGCGGTGAGGGGAGCATCGACTTCATTCTCCCTCTCTCTCTTGTGGGCTTTCTTCAGCGAGACTACAAAAGAAGGCCACTTCCGCCCACCATCTCTCACTGGAGAGCATCGCGCATACAATGTTCCCCAGCGAGAGGTTGCCGCCAGAAGTTGTGTGATGGCAAGCGGGTGACTCCTCCCGGCCAATTTAGTGCAGGAACTTTCCCAAGCACCCATGTCCGGCCAGAACCTGCACCAGTCTGTAGGAAAGCGTCTCGTGCTTCCTGGAGAACCATTGTTCCAGGTGCGGACGGATCACCACCACAGTGACCATACCGGCTATTCGGAACCCGAGATTTTCGTTCCATTTCTGAACCTGGTCGGTCAAGGCTCTGACCCTTCGGATCCCTTTGGCATTCGCCCCTGCAGGCGCTCTGTGCCGATACACGACCGCTAAAGCTTCCGCCCGCAGCCCCCACGGTGGATCGCCCGCCAGAAGGCTCGCCTCCGTCCAGGATAATGTACGGTACCCTCATTAAATTAAGACCCTGGTGTAATATCATGTTGCGCTAAACGTTGAGATAGTGAACAAAGTCCGTCTTGTATTTATTAATAGGCTCATATCATAAAAATTAAAGTTTACCTCAAAGGTTTTCATTATTATTCACATTACTTATATAATCAAAAACACAAATAAAAATATAATAAAATAAACTGAACAACCTTGAACGCGACACTCGCACTGTTAGTAACGGTCCCTTTGTAACTGATTTATTTTGTTTTTTCTGTTATCTGGCGCTATCTCTACTCATATTTTACGACAGTTAACGAGAAGTGAAATAGATAATGCACATGACTTAAAAAAAAAGAGATGCTTATATTTCTGATTGTCCAAGTTGAGACAGAACTATCCTCTTAACTAGTAGTTGACACGGGCATTATCTCACTCTCACTCGTTATAAATTAGCGGCCCATCCCGGCTTCGCACAGGTAGACATAAATAGGTACAGATATTTAAGTTATAAGCATGATAATTAAAACGACCATGAATTACTAAATTAGAAAAAAATTGTATGCTTATCTTAAAGCCTCCCTGTACACTACGTGAAGAAGACTCTCCAATACGAGGAACTTTTGCTAATCTCGCTTGGGAACTATTCTCAGATAGCTGCGACCTTCTTATAGGCATATTGCTATGAAGGGCATTTATTTTAAATCAGAGAAATTAAGAATAAAATAATAATAATAAAAAAGAAATTATTCGAGTTCAAAGTGATAGTTCTGAAAGAACTTTGACAAATGTTATGAAATAGTGTGATTCCTAATACTAAAACTAAGTAGCTCTGAAAAGACCTTTTTAAGTGAAGCATAAAAATGTGTTAAAAAAACTGGAAATATTCAATGTCGCTTGCGTCCACTGCGTCTCTCGTCGAGTTAGTTACTCGATGCGCTGCGTGGCGGCCGCCGCCGGCATGTATTTTTATTTTAATTTCATGATATCTTTTGAATGGAATATCCGATTTCAATAATTCAAAAAGTAATCATCAGGTATTGAGACAGTCTTGAATATTCAATTATTTATTTGGATAAAGATGTATAAATGGCATGGATAACACGGTTTGATTTTGATCGGCATTTCTATCAATTTGTTAAATGTAAAAAAGCAGTTATTGTGACGTAGCTATAATAGTTAGACATATGGTCTCGTGAAGTTTTTTGTAGATATTGATATATTCTATAATATTGTCGAACATTTTTTTGTCCTATCATTAATACTCTTCACAGCGTATGCGATGAAAGACATTTTATGGCTAATGTTTTTACACCTTCGGTTGGTTTTAATAGGAATTTCTATAGTAATACAGTACTAAATATAGCCTATGTTACTCAGTGATTATTGCGACTTTTTTCGAGTGACACCACCGGACACAGCTCGTATTAATAAAAAATTCGACATAATACATCGAAGTCTTTGGCTAACTTTCGTCTTGTTGTTTACATTCCATAGAAAACGAGAGTGACTCGCGTTGTACAGTATATCGGTCATTATCACCCGTATCTACATACAAATAAGGTTTCAAATTTGCAATGCTAATTCGTCCATCTGTATTCATTGCCGATTGAAATGTGATTTTACGTTACGGTATGCAATTTCATGCCTTTTGGGCGCTGTTCAAATGAATACTGCATGGAAGAGCGGCTTTCACCGAAAAAAAGTAATCAGTAATCGAGCCTTTTGATTACAAGAGGCTTTGGACCTAGTTTTACTTTTATGCATATATTTAAATCTTAAGATAAGCTATCATAAGTTTCACTTTCTTTAAGGTAAGGTAAGTAGCAGCCCATTAACGTCCCACTGCTGGGCACAGGCCTCATTACTCATACGGGACCGGGTTATTAGAGCATAGACCCATCACGCTGCTCCACTGCGGATTGGCAGGCATAGTACACAAGTGCACTCTCTATTCCTTCACTCTCATAGTCCGATGTGACGGGAATCAGACACGATCGAAAAGAAATCAGGCGTAGGACCGACGGCTTAACGTGCTCTCCGAGGCACGGGGGTGGTTCACACCGCCAATTTTTTCCCAACTTCGGGCGAATATTGAGAAAAGCTTAGTAGAAAACTCTGCTAACCACTAGACCAATGAGGCAGTCCTTTTCTTTTTTCTTTAAGGAAATTGTTTACATTTATTTTTTCCAAGTAATCTCTTGAGGAAAACGCTCCTTTACGTATTATAAAAACAAAATCTTTCGCCGTGGTTAATTCAAAAACTGCTGAACCGATTTTAGTGCGGTTTATATCAATAGATAGAGTGATTGATAAGGAAGATTTAAGTATCATTTGTCTAGGTTTTGTGTAATTTTGGTTGAGATATGACAATAATTGTTAGAAGCTTTTATTGAAAAACTTAGAGATATTACATAAGAATGCACCGTGAGATGTTCCTCTTTTATATATATATGTCGGAGAATAAGAGAGAACGGAGAAACATAAAACACAGGGGCGTAGGGTTCTCTGCCGACATCGTTATTAATTAGATCCATTATTTAATTTCTTATTCTGTGGGCGTTCATGGGTATTGTTGGTGCAATCAAACACTGTATTAATTAACTCGGTTTATAATGTTCAATCACTTAATGTTCCCGATATCAATTTACACAAACTCATTAACACTAATACCTAGGAACGCGACAGTTTCAATAGTCGACCACTCCGGCCGACCGCCGCTCGAAGACTCCCGAGACGGGCCGGACTGCCACTTATTGACTCTGCCCCCACGCCGACACAAAGATGGCGCCAGCGTTCCACAGACTATTAAACACGGGCCAGCGATCCACAGACGCTTGCACTCCGACATATATATATATATATATATATATATATATATATATATACACAAAAACGTTTGCAATAACATGTATCTATCACATAAAGTTAGCTTACTTGTAGCTTACAATGCTATAATTAGAAAGTTATCTAGACGCATAAAGTATTAATCCTTATCAAGTTAAATAAGATTGTTATTACACTATAGTTCGTTCGCGTTAAGAATGCAGTGAGTCAACATTGTTCGCTTAGCCCCGCCCCCTAACCAATCAAATCTTTTCAATTTACAAGGTCAAGTGTACAGTGACCAGTTGAAAACCGCTTTGAACATTCTATACCTTCATCCTTAACGCGAACGAATTATATTGTATTTCATATACAAAACGAATATCCCAAGAGGCAGAGACCACGTCTTTCCACTTGTCACGATCCTTGCATATCTCCTTCGCTTCTTCCATTCTCATTAAACCTTTCATACAAGTTCGTCTGTTTAGACTACTCATGACGTGGCTCTTATTTAAAATGTCCTTGATTTGGTCCAGGAACGTTCGCCTCGGTCTCCCCCTTTCAACTTTCGCATTCACTATTGACTCATGAATCCTTTTTGTCAGCCTCCTTTCATTCATTCTTATGCTAACAGACGCTGCCTTGTAGCCCGCCTCCTCTGGCGGTGTAAGGGAGTATTAATTGCAATCTCCCTCTCTCGTTCGTGGGCCTCTTTCAGAAAGATGATCGTCTCAAAGAAGAGGGCCACTCCTGCCCAGCATCTATCACTAGAGAGCATCGCGCCTACAACGCTGTCCGATCCGATCAGCGCAACCAAGAGGTGACGCTGAAGTCCGCAGGAACATTCGCCTTGGTCTTCCCCTTCCAACTCTCCCATTCACTCTTGACTCATAAACCCTTTTTGTCAATCACTATGAAAGGTATGCTTAGATGGTTTGGATACACAGAGAGAATGAATGAAAGGAGCATTCATTCTCTTTATGTGCTCAAACCATCTAAGCATACCTTTCTTAATTTTAGTCACTACATCTTCTTTTATACTGTACATCTTTCACTCAGTTCCAATCTACTCATACATCTCAACGCTCTCATCTCCGCTGCATTTATTTTACTTTTGTGATTCTTCTGATAATTAATTTATATAACAGTCACGATCCAATTACTATATAATGTTGTGTTTAAATTTTAAAATTATTCAAACGTATTTAAATATTAAGGTCAGCTTTGCGAGAGTTTTATCATCATTCCAGTAACCAATTTGCTTCGAATAAAACGTCGTACAGCTTCAATAAGATTAATAGACGAGGGCTTTCATTTTCATTATGTTTTCTTTAAAATCACTTCGTGCCGGCTTAATGATAGAAAATCGCGAAAGTGTACGGGTTTTACGATATCTGTTCGTGCGTTGATACGAGCTTTTCTCTTGACCTATTTGACCTTGCATCAATATTCATCAACAATCAAAGTGAAGGGCAGTCTTTACACTTTGCTGTTTACGCTTTTTCAATTATTGGTTAACACTCTTCTTATATACCGACGCTGGAAGTGAAATACATACCTACACTCCCGTAGGAGTAGGCAGAGACCACGTCCTTCCACTTGCCACGATCCTTGAATATCTCCTTCGCTTCTTGTACACTTGACTTCCTCTTCCAACTTTCGCATTCACTCTGGACTCATAAAACCTTTTTGTCAGTCTCCTTTCATTCATTCTATCTAAATGCCTAAACCATCTAAGCATACCTTTCTCAATTTTAGTCACTACATCTTCTTTTATACCACAACGTTCTCTTATCACACCATTTTTTACTCTGTCACTCAGTTTTAATCCACTCCTACTTCTCAACGCTCTCATATCTACCGCATTTATTTTAATTTTATGCTTCTTCTGGCTTACCCAACTCTCCCTACCATACTCCAACATGCACAGCCAGTCTGATCCTTCGAGACACCACTTGGCTATATGCCACTTGGCTATATGGCATAATGGCGTGCAGATTATCATTTACCATATTGTATCGAACTCCTGATTAAATAAATAAGTAATGTAGTGCGTATGCTTCAAGTTTGCGACGCATGCGCGCTTCTTTTATATGTCAAAATATTTGGTCGATCCTTTTTGCTGCGTCACCAATATTTGTAATTATTTCTCCTTAAGATTCAATAGAAGATATTTTCTTTGATTTATTTAATATATTTTATTGACTTTCACTGATTTATTGCATATCTGAACTTAATAATGTAGTTTGTGTTTGAAAGTTCTCATAAATGAGAAAACCGCCTGTTGCTTACAGTTTATTCGCGTTAAGGCTAGGCAAGGAGAGCCAACAATGATGCCTCACTGCATTCTTAACGAGAATGAACTGTAGTTACGTAGTCGAAGCATGCGAGCTATTGATTCAACAAATTTTATTTCATGTTACTTTAAACTTTATTATTTACATTTTAATCGATATTTTGATCCTGGTCTGATGAAAAATTGTACACCCATCGCGGGAGGAAAGTATGGCATTGTCACCCGCGGCTATATATAAGTGTCTATTTAGTAAAACTATCGTTATATAGAGACAGTACAAATACTCGTTGTAAATAATTACGTTTTAAAGAGAAAGTTTGCGTTCGTTCGAAATAAATTGTTTATTTATAGTTATCGAGTTTATGTGTAATCAATTTTAATCGATTATTATTATGATTGGTAATCAACGACCGGTGTGGTCGTCTTGTATGTAGGTGCCTTATTCTAATGGTAGGAGTATATGGGCTGTTGGAATGTTACTTCCTTTTTTTGGTTGTAATTTCTAATACCGTGGGGTTTTCCAGATAAAAAGTAGACTAAGTTATTCGGTGATTATATAGCTTTATATTAGTATAAGATATTTTAAATTACCCTCAGTAAATTATTAATTAATCCAGAACAAGCAAATAACTAAATGTTTCCTCTTCAATGAGTGATTTATATTAAATTATCGGGTATTTTAATAAAATTTTAACTGTTTAGAGGACAATTAAAATTGTAAACTGTTTCTTTACTTTATAAAACACTAGTTGACTCGCGCGACTTCGTTTGCGTCATATAAGAGAAGGAGCAAATTTGATTACAATAAAAACGGTTAAGTAAGTAACGGTTAAGTAATGCACTCTCTATTCCTTCTCTCTCATAGTCCGATGTGACAGGAATCCGACACGACCCGAGAGAGATCAGGCGCAGGACCGACAGCTTAACGTGCTCTCCGTGAAACGGGGGTGGATCACACCTCCAACATCCCAACTTCGGGCAAATATTGAGAAAATCTTAATAGAAAACTCAATATTGATTTTTGAACTGTCTCGACCCGGGACTTGAACCCAGGACCTCATGTCTGTAGTCATACATGCTAATCATAGACCAATGAGGCAGTTTACTGTTTAGTTTAATAAAAACGGTTATAGTGTGTAAACCTTAAAAGATAGATATATGCTGCTACAGAGATTTTTGTACAACTTTTTATTATAAACAATTTCGTAATACATGATTTTTACGTAAATTTAACCGTTTACGTAGCGTAAGCTACCTAAGCTTTCAAAAGGAATAAATCTTTCCAGTTTTTGCAATATTTTTAATTGTTGCTCAGCTCTTTTTTTTGGGAACGTGATAATGTATAGCTCATAGCTTTCCTCGATTAATGAGCTATCTAACATTAAAAGAATTTTTCAATTCGAACCAGTACTTTCTGAGAAAAACGTTCAAAACAAACATACTTCAGCTTCATAGTACTGAGTGCAAAGAATATCTATGACCTTTCCGAAACGATCATTGATCAATTATTTCACTATAGTAATGTTTGTTTGATATCAGTTATTCAATTTAACATATTCAATGGTTCGGATGTCGAAATAACACGATAGTATTAATAAAACAATTTAAATTTACAATTAGTTGCCGATATCGCTAGTATAAATATTGGGGACACCATAAAAGTATACCGACATTTCGGGATAGTCCCTTTTTGTTAATAAAAGCAAAACTTAATTAAGGAATTATTCAAAAATATAATTTATTTGAAACATTATACGGTGTATTTAAACTGCCTCATTGGCTTTAACTGCCTTATTGGTCTAGTGGTTAGCATGTTCGACTACAGACATGAGGTCCTGGTCTCGAGTCCCGGGTCGGGCTAATTCAAAAAATAGATATTGAGTTTTTCTATTAAGATTTTCTCAATATTTGCCCGAAGTTGGGAAGTTGGCGGTGTGTTCCACCCCCTTGCCTCGGAGAGCACGTTAAGCCGTCGGTCCTGCGCCTGATCTCTTTCCGGTTGTGTCGGATTACCGTCACATCGGACTATGAGAGTGAAGGAATAGAGAGTGCACTTGTGTACTATGCCTGCCAATCCGCAGTGGAGTAGTATGTATGCTCTAAAAACCCTCTCTCATATGAGTGAGGAGGCCTGTGCCCAGCAGTGGGACGTTAATGGGCTTCTACTTACTTACGGTGTATTTATCATATTTTCTGATAATTACAAAGTATCCAGTATTATATTAGTTTTCATAATACCTGTGTTGAAGGTTCGTACTTTCCTATATCCTGAGAGCCATAAGTGCCACATTTCCGATTCAATAAATTCGTAATTTAGTTCGCATGCTTCAAATTTTCGACCCATGCGCGCTTCTTTTCAATATCTATGTTTATTTCATTTTATAGAACTTTCGATCATTGCATCGATCTATATTTGTTCGGATTGACAATTCGACAACTTTCTTTTCATTTGCTGACAGGATAGTGCTTGGCTGTTATCACACTTGATGGTAAGTGATAATACAGTCTAACATGAAAGCGCGCTGATCTGGTAAGAGGCGATATACTCATTATGATTTCTACACAGCATCGTACCGGAACACAAATGTCTTTATTTGGCGGTATGTCTTTGCTCGTAGGTTGGTAAATAGCCGCAGCCAAAGCCACCCACCAGTTGAGACTTAGACAAATTAGAAAATACCGTTACCTCTGCTAGCGAAGCGAATACTCGCACCACTGCGCCAGAGAGACCGCCAAATTATTGAAAAATTACAATTTTTGAAACATTATACGGTGTATTTATCATATTTTCTGATAATTACTAAGTATCCAGTATTAAATTATTATTCATCATACTTGCAACGAAAGTCCATACTTTCTTAATTGAAGGCCCTATTTTGAGTGACATAAGTGCCACATTGCCACCGGATTAAAAAAAAATTGTAATTTAGTGCGCGTGCTTCAAATTTTCGACGCATGCACGCTTCTTTCATACGTTAAAATAAATTTTAGCCTGAATGCTTAAAATTTTAGACACTTGCGCACTTCTTTTAATTCAATATCTAAGTTTATTTCATAATAATTAACACTTTATTATTTACATTTTTATAGAACTTTCTTTATAGTTGTGTTGATTTTTTTGTATAGTAAAATCATTCTAAATTGGTTTACATTGACAATACGACAACTTTCTTTTCATTTACTGACAGGCTTGCCTGTGACCACATTTGATAGTTAGTGATGATACAGTCTAAGATGGAAGCGCGCTTATCTCGTACGAAGCAATTTACCCCCTATGGTTTCTACACAACATTGTATCGGAACACAAATCTCTTTGCTTGGCGGCACGTCTTTACTGGTAGAATGGGAACTAGCTACAACCAAGGTCTCCCAATCCAGGCAGTCCAAACTCAGACAAAGTAACCAAAAAAATTGCTAGTTATATAAAAATATATTTTGTGCTGTTACCATTACTATTATCTATTGTCACAAATATATGGCCAATATTGTTATAATCTCGCTTTTTGTCCGTATATATCAAAAAATATGGTAACATTGCGAGTGAAGTGGGCCACACCACGACGCCGACATTCCAACAATTTCGTAACACTCATTATACGATATAAAATTAAAATTCTTATCAAATTAAATCGCAAAACAGAATCATATCGTTCTATATTAACCGATTGGTTTAAATATAACAAATTAAACGCGGTTAAATTTGAATTTATTAATAAAAATTATGAACGCCTTCCCTTAAAGTTGCAAGCAATGTAAAATTTCCCGACTTTTGCGTTGTTGTTGTTTTCTTGCCCTTATCCCACTAGGTGGGATCGGCACAGCATGTTTCCTTTCGCCACTTCACTCTATCCGCTGTCATTTCTACATTCACACCCTTAATACACATATCCTCTTTCACACAATTCATCCACACTTTTTTTGGTCGCCCTCTCCCGGCCCTGCCGCTTACCATCATATTTAGGACCCTCTTACATACATGGCTATCCTCCCTTCTCATTACATGTCCATACCAGGCTAACCTTCCACT
This sequence comes from Elymnias hypermnestra, assembly GCA_015832385.1. NCBI lineage: Eukaryota > Metazoa > Arthropoda > Insecta > Lepidoptera > Nymphalidae > Elymnias > Elymnias hypermnestra. The sequence continues at coordinate 645,925 of JACTOM010000932.1, read as the reverse complement.
CCTTAACTTCTCGGTCACTGGTGCTACTTTCACACTTCCTCTAATATACTCATTCTTAATCTTATCCAATTTTGTCACTCCACACATCCATCTCAACATTCGCATCTCCGCTGCATGCAATTTCCTTTCATTCTCCCCTTTGGTGGCCCAGCACTCTGATCCATACAGGATGACAGGTCTTACGATCGTCTTATAAATCTTCCCCTTTAGTTTAAGGGGCATTCTGGCATCGCAAATTGTTCCCGAGACCTGCCTCCACTTCATCCAACCTGCATTTATCCTGCTAGTAACATCTCGGTCAATGCCGCCGTCGTTTTGGAAGATAGAGCCGAGGTAACGGAAATCTGAGCAGACTCGAAGGGAAACACCATCTAAGACAATCGAAGAAAAACTGGATGGATCCCCGAAATCACAGAACAGATGTTCTGTTTTGGTCCTATTGGTCTTCAACCCTGCGTTTTCCAGTTTTTTAAAAATTACCTTGTATCTAATAATTTAACACAAATTGTGAGTTCAAATGTTTTTTTCTTTTTTAATTATAAATACAATCAAACACACATATAAATGTGACAATATTATATATATATATATATATATATCTGTTTTACATCGACATGATTTAAGCGTTTATTTAATACCTGGCTAATTTATAAATTGTAAAGTAATAGAAAATTTTTAAATAGATGATTAATTAAGGGATTATTCAAATATATTCTGAAATAAGCTTTGCCATTATTTTGAATTGTAATGTCATTATTTCTACACAAGAAAAACTTGAGTTTTTTGTGTCTTTGTTGGTTGCATCTTATCTGTGAAACGACTGAAAATATTAGAGAGCAAATAGTTATTTTATAGGTATAAGAACCCTTAATTTTAGGCGTTTAAATAATATCACATTTAGCCTCAATTTAACAATGGAAAATCACAAGATTCTAAGAGAAATGTAGCAATACTACATTACAACACTAAGATTGCCTTTCTGTTTTCAACATTAAGTGGAAAAGGTGACATTTGAATTTTTTTGTCGTATTTCAATCTTGTATTAGTTATTTCCTTATTGACATCAAGGGTCATCTAATTTATATATTTCGTGATAATGTTCACTGTCTTGATATTAGCAATTCGATAGTTCAGCGACAGATACGAGGTCCTGGATTTGAGTGGAGAGTTCTCAGTATTAGCTGTGTATTGTATAGTTGCCGGAGTGCTCCACCCCCGTGCCTCGGAGAGCACGTTGAGCTGCCGGTTCTGCGCCTGATCTCTTTCTGCGAGTGTCGGATTGCCATCACATCCTACTATGAGAGTGAATAAACGGAGAGTGCACTTGTGTACTGTTCTCGCCAATTTGCTTTAGAGCAGCGTGATGGTTGTATGCTCTAAAAACGCTCTCTCATAGCAGTGAGTTAGGAGGCCTGTCCTCAGTAGTGTGACGTTAAATGGAGGCTACTTATCCTACTATTACCTGAATACACATTTTTGACGTACAACTTCTTTAGGGTAAATTTTTAACGGATGAAACGCGTTATTACCGTCAAGAAGTAGTGCAGCGTTTTGTATGCCAATTCGTTTCCTCATTTGAGATTTCAATAAATTATTTGTATTAATTCCTTTTTCCCTCCTTCTAAGTGTCTCGGAAACCCAAAGTTTTAGATTTGATACTTTATAAACTAGATCAGACCAAATATACACATTACATAAGACGGTAATAAAAAATATAATTAAATCAAATAATAAGACTTATTTAAATTGCTGTCCGTAGGGTGAGTTACTAGAATGCTGGCAACATTACCTCTCTGGATAGCTAACCTTATTCTTTGTCCGATGTAAATGCCACCTCTAGGGTCATTTGCTTAAGTAGTATTTAAATATTTTGCTACCATTATCTTTGAATAATATGCTTCTTAAATTCTTGATATACGAAAAGACAATATCTTGTTTAATATTAGTCATTATCTCACTCGTGTCTCAAGGTGAAACAAGATAAAGGTGAAAAGATATAAACAAGATTACGTGGAGAAAATTTCATTGGAAATCGTATCTGATATATCTATATTATTTCTTCTAATACTGGCTGATATGTGTTACTTTGTCTGCACACACTAGAAGTACGGTGCTTATATAACTTAGTTCCCAACGGAACTTATACTTAACGATCTCTCGGTATAAACTTTTTCTGTGTGTTTGATGGCACTTATCTTAGGAACTACCAATTCGAATTGAAAAACTCTTTTAGCATTGGATAGCCTATTTATCGAGGATGCCAATAAGCTATATTACATCAGGCTATGACCAATAGAAGTGGAGCTTCATTGAAATATGTTGCAAAAACGGGGATAATGTATTCCTTTTGTGTACTTCCGTTGCGTGTGCTGCGTAAACGGTTAAAGTTATATAGCAATCGTGTATGGAGGAAATGTTCCTCTTTAAAAGTTCTAAATAAAAGTCTTTCATAGTAAACGTTTATCATTTAAGGTTTACTTACTGTAACATTTTTTATCGTAATCAAATTAGTTCTGTCTAAACTTGTTTTTCTTCAAGATATGATGGTTCTGGACTTAATTTTTTTAGACTATTGGATGATTAATGAATAGGATTTCAATTTCATAAAGTTTGATATTATATTTATCGCTTTTTACTTATTTCTCATCAGCGATGTGATCTGTTGACCCAACACAATCTCGACCCCGAAAAGATTAAGTGACTTAGAATGCCGATATCGATAAAGCTCAGTGACTAGTGACGTGTGAGTGATACAGTGAGTTACGAGATTTAAACAACAACAACAAACATGTGCAGCAAAGATCAAATAACCCACATCCTGGGGAAGATTAATGTGGTAAGTTATTTTATTTTATAATTATACTATGCCCTATAGCAAATGGGAAAACCTGCTCTTAGTGAGCCTCGGTTTTCATGTTAATATCCCGATCCCGAGGGATTATGGTAAAACCCATTCTTAATGATCGTCTACGTTTCTACTGGAAAAACTATATCAAATTTCAAGTCAATCAGACTTATAGTTTCAGAGATTTCATGATGAAAGTGAGAGTCAATCGTCTGTCGCGCTTTCACGACAAAACTACTGAACCGATTTATATGGAATTTGGTACACGGATAGTCTAGAGCCTGAGAGAGGATATAATATAGTTTTCAAGTCGTCGGGGTTGGCAGAGGAATCTCTTTTTGAGATTCTTAGCACCCCCTGCCCCGCCGTTACCAAAACCGCTGCCAGAGCTTGGAATAGCGGGGCTGCCGTCGTCATCATTTGTGGATTTGCTAATAATCACCACGCTTGGCAGGCGGTAGGTGATCGCAGTGCTGACCCTCTCTCACCGATAACGCTGCTGTCCGTTATCAATCAGTGATATTTACTGCCATTTATCGATATGGGTTGGGTAGGAAAGATTTGGTATTTAGGGGAGCATTAGGTAAGGTATAGGATATTACAGTCGCGGAGATGAAAGTGGAGAGCGGTAGTAACAGTTCGAGGCACCCGGGGTCGCTTACCCGCATTTTTTTTGTCGCTGGGAAATGCAATTTACGCACTAACCCTGACTGATGACCTGTCAAGAGTGTGGGACTCGGCGATGGAAGGTCTCGCAATACCCACTAAAACCCAGCGGAACCCTCTTCATCCATTAGTGAGGCACCAGGTGTTCAGCTTTCGCATTCTGCCCTGGTGTCCCGGATGAGTCCGACGGAGGATTCACGGAAGCGGGAGGAAATGCGCAAACATGCGCCGCCTTGTATTCCGCCTCCTTCGGCGGTGAGGGGGTGCATCCACTGCATTCTCCCTCTCTCTCTCGTGGACTTCCTTCAGCGAGACTACCGTCTCGCAAAAGAAGGCCACTGCCGCCCACCATCTCTCGCTGGAGAGCATCGCGCCTACAAGGCTTTCCAACGAGAGGTCGCCGCCGACGCTTACCCGCATGCTTAGTTAGTAACCGGACAGATTATCTGACTAAGCACCCTCTGGGTGTACTGGATGGACGTTGGGGCCGGAAGGTGCTGGAATGGGGGCGACGCGGTGTAGGAAGCCCCCCACAAGGTGGACCGACGCTGTAAGGAGGCTCGCCGGTAGCCGCTGGAGTCAGGCGGCGCAAAATCGAGCCTTGTTGGTATCATTTCGTGAGACCTACCTTCAGCAGTGGACGTCCATGGGTTGAAGCGACGACGACGACGACGACGATACTTTTCAATGCGAAAAAAGCCAGTAAGGAATGAATGCGTCGTAACATTAAGAGGTAGAAGCTTGAAACTTATTCTTTCTTATTATCTAGAGATTGCAAAAGCTTTATCCCTCAAGGATATGTAAAATAACTATCCTTACTAATATTATATATGCAAAACTAACACAGATAATCCAGAGCCTCAAAAGAAGCTATAAGTTCTTTGCAATAAGAGATAGCAAATAGCTCATTAAAGTATTCAAATGTGTGTGTTTTATTTGAAAAATAATGACTACCCATAAACAATTTTCCAATCTATTAAAGAGACACACACACAGTTTATTGAAAATAATACCAATGAATTCCATGGAAATGCAAGTGAAATTGGCAATAGCCTGAGAGAAGGACAAATTAACCAACTTTTGCATATTGAAAAGTGATTAATATAGAAATTGTTTGCTTCAGCTATCGAAATTGTATTGCGTATTTTAATTAAAATATTAAATCTGTTTGCCCAATCTGCTAAACATGTTTGGATTTCGCAATAATCGATTAGTAGTTTTCGAAATTGCTTATTTATATCAAATTAGTGTTTATAATTAGTTTTGTAATTCGTTTTAAGTCGATCACGTGTATCATGTCCCAACGTCGTAAATATATCACTAAGAAGACAGGACCACTAATTGTCTATGAGATACTTTAAGTGTCTCTGTTGCAATGCTTTTTAAGTGTTTCAAATATTGGGTTTTTAACATTGACTTATATGTTACTACTAGTTGACTCAAGCAACTGTTTACGACACAAAACAGACAGAAAAAATCGCTGGTCCTTATTAAAAAAGGTCTGATCAACCATTACAGAAGTGTCCAGGAGTGCGTTTGGAATTTGATTGATCAAATCTTTGAAATTTAATATCTAAATCACGTCTAATGTGAAATCTTACCTCGTATTACACCTGACCTAATTTTGGGACATATAATTTTAATAGTTTCTTCAATAAAACTAACTTTAAACCGTTCTCCTGAACATTTTTCTTAGAAGGGAACAGCGAAATTTACCATACCATTAATAAAGGTTGTAGTGAGTCAATCTTAATAGATAGACAAATGTTATCATATACTTTTTTTGAGATCTTTTTATAAGGAATAATTCCGTCATACATGATTTTTGCATAATTTTATCCGTTTAGGTAAAGGAAGCTATCAAAAAGAAAATCCGTTTTTCGCTACTGGTCCATTCCTATTGCTTGTCTTGACAAATTAAAAACTATTAATCTATCGAGGAAGTTCTTTTGATTTGTTTTAATTTATTTACCTTTAATACAATAAATAAATCGTTTACTACATTGTGGAATTAGTATGATACCTGTAACGGTAATGCTTTGGAAAACAAAATAAATATTATTAACTCAAACTAGGCCTAATCTACCCTCACCATTTAGGCTATGGGTCTTCTACCTCACGCAATGAAATACAGCCATATAATGTTACTAGAAGTTGCAGTCTGTGATTAACTACAACTAGGTTAAATCCTTACTAAATAATGACAAAGTTGCATAAACATTTCTCTTTATACATAAAAAGTTTCTTATTTATCACTGCTGTCATCATGCGAATTGACTTTCGGAAACAATTCCGAGGTGAAACCTTCATCAGTCAGGCAAGATTTCAAATCAGCCTTCTCCATAACTGCTTTTACTTTATTACGAGTTTCATTATCGTCAAAAACGTCATAAACCTGTATGTGGTCACTTGTGTTGATTTTTTTTTTCTGATGAGCTCATCAGTTGCGTAAGATTCATTCTTTTAAGAGACAATCGAGTGTCCGTTTTGCTGGTCATGCATACGTAATTATGGTAGTACATACTTTTCCAGTTCCCTGGTTCGATATCGGGATACTATAGCTTATTTAAAAAATCAATTTCAGAGCTTTATACATAATTTGTTCTAAAGATGAGGTGAATTTTGAATTTTCACAGGCTGTGTACTTCCAATTTTTTTTGTTATGTTGGTACTAATGTGTTAGTCATATGTTGGCATTATCAGCCATTTTGAATAAGTAGTTTGTTGTTGACAACTGAAAAGGTCCCGTTTGGGTATATTCTTGGATTTTTGACTTTTTGATTAAAATTTGCGTTAAAAAATGGAATAAAGTATTCCAAGACACTTGAAATGTTAACTGTGGCATTCGGCGAATGTTTGTAAGTGGTAAAGAAAGTATCTATGGGTACTGGAAGACAGTAGTGACTAAATTCGAGAAAGGTATGCTTAGATGGTTTGGGCATGTAGACAATGAGTGAAAGGAGACTGACAAAAAGGATTTATGAGTCAAGAGTGAATGCGAAAGTTGGAAGGGGAAGACCCAGGCGAACGTTCATGGACCAAATCCAGGACATTTTAATATCAAGTCAAGAGTACTCTAAACTGACGAACTTGTATGAAAGGTTTAATGAGAATGAAATATGGCAAGGAGATATGCAAGGATCGTGGGAAGTGGAAGGACGTGGTATCTGCCTACCCCTATGGGAATGAGGCGTGATACTGTGTATGTACAAGCGCTTTACAGAAGATCCTTGATGACGATGAGCGTCCTGGAGTTGCTATAGCGTCAACGAGTGATAAAACATTGAAATAGTGATAGGTCGTACGGTAAATAAAGAATACTACAAGGAAGTTATGACACGTTTACGTGACGATACGACTCAAACGATCGGAATTGTGCAAAATGCAATCATGATAATGCAATGCACCAGCTCACACATGATTGCTTGTTCGTGATTTTTTGGCCAAAAGTAAGACAGTAACCCATGCCTCAACCTTATTCACCAGATTTGACTCTCTGCGACTTTTTTCTGTTACCAGAACCGAAGACACTAATGAAAGGAAAACGTTTTGCCACAATTAATTAGATAAAGAATGAGCTGTTGGCCATTGCGGAAGTGCATTGAGGATTGTAAGAAGCGCATTATATCTCTCAGGGGATGACTTTTAAGGGACCGCAGTTGAAAATGAGGAATAAACAAATAATTTAAAAAAATTCAAAATTCACCTTTTCTTTTGAACAAACATTATCGATCAAAATCTCCATCATTTCGCCTAAAGACTTGTTAATTGCCATACTTATTCCTTCAGCGGTATAGACAGTCATCAAGAACGGGTTTCCCTATATTCCCACAGAACATATTAGCGAAAAAGTCGATTAACTTGTTTGTTACGAGTTCATCAGAATGAGGCTTCTCAATGACTTGAAATTCGGCATATATGTTTGTAAAAGATGTAGATGCTAATTATGAACGGGTTTCTCTATATTTTGATGGTATAAGTATGCATGGGATTTATAAATCCCCCTATCACTGACTCGTCACGACATATCCAAAACTATTCTCTCGATTTAACTGAAATTTGGCAAATATATTCTTTTTGCGGATATACCCATACTCCCACGGGACCCGGATATGTAACCCGAAGAATTCTTGACATACCACCATATCTCTTATTATTATTACTACTACCTGGGTGATATCTGCGAGAACAGATATTAAGTAATATAATTGCGAATAAAAAAACTTTCGTGTGATTAAATGAGTCAATAGCTTTGTATAAAACTTGTTGTTAAAATTCTACAACTACCTTCTAAGCCAACATATAAGGATGTAATCAAATGAAACACAGGAAAAATTTGCATTCAGATAAAGTGGATAATCCGAGGGTCACATATTATCGCGGTGATTTATCATTTGCGTTTTATTTGTGGATTTCTTGCATTCTTTTGTAGAAACTGCATTAATGCTTATATGGTTTTGGTTAATCGTGGCACTTGCCCACTTTTTGATCTGCGATATTAAAGGAAAGCTTAAGTTTTATTTAAAACTAGCTGTCTCCCGTGATGTTAATATATAGAAAGATCTTAGCAAGTGTTTACGTTATTAAAAGGATATGTATAAATGATCTTATTTCGCTCTTATACGATACTGAAGGATCTAGAATTATGTCGAGCAATCGATTTGACATTTATTTTCATTTGTACCTTGTATTTTTTTAAATTTCGATGGGTGTATCTACATTTATAAAGATGAACAACGTTGTAGTATAAAAGAAGATGCAGTGCCTAAAGTTGAGAAAGGTATGAATAAAAGGAGACTGACAAAAAGGATTTATGAGTCAAGAGTGGATGGGACAGTTGGAAGAGCAAGACCAAGGTGAACGTTGCTGGACCAAATCCGAGATATATTTAATAAGGGCTAGGCAGGAGTACTCTAAACAGACGAATGTGTATGAAAGGTTTAATGAGAATGAAAGAAGCGAAGGAGATATGCAAGAATCATAGCAAGTAGAAGGACCTGGTCTCTGCCTACCCATAAGGGAATGAGGCGTGATGCTATGTATGTATGTAGAATTTGTTTTTGCTTAAGTGCTTTAATCTCAGGGACTATTGGGCCTATTTGAAAAATTGGAGTGGTTCAAAACAGTAATGATTCAAAATCAGAGATTTTTCCCTTTGATAACTTCTGCTGCGTGCACTACGTAAAGGGTTAAAGTTTTGCAAAATTCATGGATAACTGTATTGTTCCCTTTTAATGGTTCTAAAAACAAGCCCGCAACAGCATGTTTATATCTTTTAAGGTTGGCTCACTAAACCTTTTTTATACCAATCATATTTGTTTCTTATCTCTGATCGTTAATAGTTCGAAATAAGAAATGGTGTGACAAGAGAGCGTTGTGGTATAGAAGAAGATGTAGTGACTGACATTAAGAGAGGTATGCTTAGATGGTTTGGGAATGTAGAGAGAGTGAATGAAAGGAGACCGACAAAATGGTTTTATGAGTCAAGAGTGATGGGAAAGTTGGAAGGGGAAGACCAAGACTAACGTTCCTGGACATTTTAAATGAGAACGACGAACTTTGTATGAAAGGTTTAATGAGAATGAAAAAAGCGAAAGAGATATGCAAGGATCGTGGCAAGTGGAAGGACGAGGTCTCTGCCTACCCCTATGGGAATGAGGCGTGATGCTATTTAATATGTTAATAGTTCTTTTGCTCTTCATGGAGAAGACGAATCCAACAAATCATTGTTCTTTACAATGCTTCCAGCTGTTCGGGAGTTATAAATGGTGTAACGAATAAAACTTCTTTTCATGTATATATAGATAGATAATTAAGTGAAATATGCTTTTGTTACGAGGTACTATTTTGTAAGCCTAAGTAAGTAATATATACAAATGTGTGTATACATGTGATTGATGTGGCATGGTTAAGTTGTAAGGTAGTTTCGAAGCAAGAGTTATGTTGCGTTCACCGTCACGTCTGACCTTTTCGGCTTTTGCTGGTTTATATATAGCTGTTACAATTATATTTTAGTGATCGATTATAAATTACCCAGTAGTATTTGCTTCTTAACGTAAATTGATTACTTTGATATTTCAAATCGATTATTATCTTACAAGACGTAGATGTAAAGCGAAAAATATTATTAATTAGCTTTTCCCTATTGGAATTGCGTAATTCCGGATCCGGATTTTAGTAAAATTCTACTTTGCTAAAGGAGTCTGCTTAGTTTCTAGTCAATCAGAAAAAGTTTACAGATTTTTCACATGTTCAACTTCGTAATTTTCACTGTCTAGAACACTTCTACTGTAAGATATAATAGTATTTTTTGCTTTTTTTTATATCGCTGCTTTGCTTGAATTAAAAAATTTAGTTAAGGACACAACAGACGTCAGAATAGTCTAAATTTTTTGTGTCGAAACTCATATCCATTAATTGGATGATTCCTTGTGTTTAATTTTCAAATATCTCTCCTGTAAAATACATTTTGTTTAAGGTGGATTTTTGAAGTTACTATTTTTCTTAAGCAGCGATATACAGATGATTAATAAGAAAGATAGACGTGGGAATAAGAGGGTCTTCTCGTATCAAGTAGTCTCGTCTTTAAATTGCAATTGTCAATAAAACTAGTGTCTCAGAGTATGACATAGCTGTTCTGAAGCATGCGGAAGTGATACAATTGGAGCGAGCACAACCGTTCGGAGTGTCGCACACTCGTCACTACTGTATCGAGTATAAAGGCGACCGGCATCAATTCGTGACTGAATACGCAAGCTATATAAAAAAAAGTGTGCGTGTAGTAGTGAAACTTCTTTAGCCTATAATCTATTAAATTCTATACTACTACATTTTATGCATAAATATTTCGTTGTGATTTATTTTTTATTAAAATGTGACCGAGTAAAGACCGTGACATACATAAAACTATATTAATATCAAAAATATTTTGTTTACGATTAAAAACTTGAACAAGATAATGATTAATTTAATGATTAAGGAATGTAAGTAAATGTAAACTAAACGAAAGTTATGCTTTTTGAAAGAGATGAATCTATGATGAATGGGAATATTTTGATAGATGAGGAACAGGTGGAAGAGGTGAAATATAAGATACTTGGGATCTAAATTTACAAAAGATTGAACATGTGAAAGTGATATTGAAAGGAGAGTGAATGCAGGGAATATGGTAAATGGTGCTCTGTACGCCTTTATGAATAGCCAGTTGGTGTCTCAAAGGGCTAGACTAGCAGTGCATGCTGGAGTGTTGGTGCCAACACTTATGTATGGTACTGAATGTTGGGTATGGCAGAAGAATCACAAAAGTAAAATAAATGCGGTAGAGATGAGAGCGTTGAGAAGCATGAATGGATTGGACTGAGTGACAGAGTAAGAAATAGTGTGATAAGAGAATATTGTGGTATAAAAGAAGATGTAGTGACTAAAATTGAGAAAGGTATGCTTAGATGGTTTGGGCATGTAGAGTGAATGAATGAAAGGAGCCTGACAAAAAGGATTTATCGGTCAAGAGTGAATGCGAAAGTTGGAAGGGGACCAAATCCAGAACATTTTAAGTAAGAGCCAGGTCAAGGGTACTCTAAACCGACGAACTTGTTTGAAAGGTTTGATGAGAATGAAAGAAGCGAAGGAGATATGCGAGGATCGTGGCAAGTGGAAGGACGCGGTCTTTGCCTTCCCCTATGGAAGAAAGGCGTGATACTATGTATGTATTGATAAGTTTCCGTGTTGTATCTGATCCCGTGGATTAATATGAAAACCCATTTTTTATGGAATGAATGTGTATACCGAATGATCTTTTTTTGCTTATACATACTGATTCCTTAGAAATACAGTAAAATCTTTTTTCAGTGATCGTCTACGTTACATTAGTAATATGCACACCGAATTTCAAGTCCATTTGATGAATAGCTTTAAAGATATAGGGAGTGATAGTATTTCGCTTATATATCGCGATCCCTTAAAAATATTAAGAAACCTTTTCTCAGTGATCGTCTACGTTACATTAGGGATATGTATACCAAATTTCAAGTAAATCGGTGTAATATTTTTGAAGATGTAGTGATAAGTGTTCGTATATCATTTGAAAACAGTGTTATAGGATATATATGGTTAAATTATAGCAGAATTTAAGATGAAATTATTTCAAACATAAAATATGGATATTAAAACACTGCTTTTGTAATTTTCTTGTCACCCAACACATAAAATGGTGGGCTATTTGAACCCACAAAGATGAATTGCCGCCAAAGGTGAATATTACCTAACGCATTACGATGTCGCAGGCCGCAATTACATAAAATTACGTAGATCCACCGCATCTGTCTCTCAGTTATTGTGTCAACGAACTGCTTATGATTTATGATGTTAAATTAACATTTATGAGGTTTTTGTGCAACATTACCTATGTAATTTTTTTATTGCTGACAGATTAGCGCTTGACTGTGATCTCACCTGATGGTAAGCGATGATACAGTCTAAGATGGAAGCACGCTAATCCGTTAAGAGGCGATATACCTCTTACGGTTTTTGCTGGTATAGTAACTCAGACAAATTAGAAAATACAATTTCCTAAATTCGACCTACCAGGGATCGAACCCGAAACCTCAACTAGCAAAGCGAATACTCGCACCACTGCGCCAGCGAGGCCGTCAGTCATTTACTATTATATCCAACTGATAACTGTTTTAACCGACTTCAAAAAAAGGAGGTGGTTACCAATTCGTCTGTATTTTCTTTTATGTTTGTACCTACCTCATATTTCCCGACTGGGTGGACCGATCTTGACTATATATGAAAGGAGGTGCTCGTCATAGGGTCCCATTATTTTAAAATCCAGTTCTGATGATGGCATCCATGAGAAAACCGGATAAGTGTTCAATTTGCATTGAGTATGTGCTCGACAAATGGACGAATAACAAGATCACGCCAACCGATTTCGATGATTCGTTTTTTATTAGAAAGGATATACTTCATTTGTGATAGTTTGGTTAGGTTTTGATGATGGATTTCATGACAAAGTGACGGAACTCTTCAATTCTTAGTAGCAAATCAACTATACTCAGCAGAATCTTCTATAAGCTATCCAAATATTTGAGTCGCCTACCGTAACTTCCGTATGGGTAAGTGCTAGTCGTAGTTAAATATGAAGATCAATGGAACTCCTCAACGGCTTACAGTAAGGGTGCGACTTATTGCAGAATATATAACTGCCTGTAATCAAATGGCAATGACCTTACGTTTGTTGCTGCATTGCAATATTGCAAGGTGGATTACGTGCGAAGCGGTGGTAGCAGAGCCTTCTCTGCTACCACCGCTTCGCAGACTCCGTCAGAGAGTTCCGTCACTTTGTCATGGATTCCATCATCAGAACCTTACCAAACTATCACAAAACAACCCCTGAAGTATATCCTTTCCAATAAAAAAGAATTATCGAAATCGGTTGGTGTGATCTTGAGTTTCGTCCATTTGTCGCGCACATACTTACGCAAATTTAAGAATTATCCGGTTTTTTCATGGATGCCATCATCAGAACTGG
>JACTOM010000932.1:619406-631708 GCA_015832385.1 Elymnias hypermnestra | reverse complement strand
ATATACTTCGAGGGTTGTTTTGTGATAGTTTGGTAAGGTTCTGATGATGGAATCCATGACAAAGTGACGGAACTCTTCAATTCTTAGGAGCAAATCATCGGTACTCTGTAGAATCTTATATAAGATATCCAGATATTTGAGTCGCCTACCGTAACTTCGGTATGGTCAAGTGCTAGTCGTAGTTAAATATGAAGATCAATGGATCTCCTCAACGGCTTACAGTAAGGGTGCGGTTTAAGGCAGAAAATATAAGTGTCTGTAATCAAATAGCAATGAGCTTATGGTTGTTGGTGCATTGCATGCTCTAAAAAGTAAGCTGTAGCTATATATGTAGGCACCTCGGCTGACACCGACTCCGAATATAAGAATACGAAGAGAACTATAAAAGAATACGCAATTATTTCTTACTTTTTAGAGCATATTAATATATTGGGAAGTCTATTTTGAAGGCGGTTCTTTTTTTGTTAAAAATTATTTGTGTTATATCAACTTTCGAGCTGTGTGTCGTGAAGTAGTTGTTTTAAGAGAATTAATGCTAAATTGTATTATTCAAATAGTGAAGTAATTATTGTTATAGTGAAAGTTGTGTATAATTGGTGTTGCTCTAATACATGGAAATATGGGGAAACCAGTTCTTATTGAGCGTCTGCGTTGCAAAAGGAATATGCCAAATTTCAACTGACTTCTATCTTTAGTTTCGGTGCATCAAGTCAGTGTTTAACTGTGATTTTACTTGATGATAACTGATGACACATTCTATGATACACCTGCGTTAAGCTGCTACTCTTAGCAGGTAAGTGTGGTTATCAATAACTTACTTCTTATGGTTTATATACAGTATCGTAATGGTATGCAAATTCTTTGCTTGGTGGCAAGTCTTTGCTGGTAACTAGTGTTAGCAATCATGATTATTTAATTTGTGGTTTGCTATTATTACTATATTTGTTTATTTTGCTGAGGTCTTTATAATTATATCAGTGAAACATCATCATCATCATCATACAACTACATCCGGTTTAACACAGTCCGGAAATTCAGTCGTCGTGTTTTAACACAGCGACTGTGATTGATGGACTTAATTATTTTGACTTGGGCGTTTGGTATAAGAGGGGTAGCACAGGGGAATGAAGCAATATTCGCCTAGTGACAGTTCTTAGTTTAAATTGTTTTTAAGTCATTCAAAGTATGTAATATAATAATGAAGAATATCAGAATAGTATTATTTAACCTGCAAATTAGTGAGCGATCCTAAAACTAGTTACGGTAGCTTCCCACCAATTCAAACTTAGATAAAATAGAAAACATCATTTATTTACTTTGCCCTACTTGAAGTAAGTACTCGTGTTGCGTCAGAGACGTCATAAAATAAATTTATTAATAAGTTTCATAATAAGATATGCGACTGAATTGGTTGTAAGTTATTCTCAGGACAGGTCACGAAGGAACCCTGGTAACTTTAGATTCTATGTCCTTTAATATCACCATCATGACCAACCAAACTTCTACTTAATGATTCGATGATGCTGTAAAGGTCTACTTGTATAAATAAGTTTTAACTTTGAATGTAATGTCAAATTTAAAGTAGATATATATAACTTTAACTTCACGCCATAGATAATATTAACTTTTCCCACACTCAAGGATAACTGGCAGCGATCTGTAATAGAGATAAAACAATCCTTTGTCCATGTGGCTTCTATATTAAAATTGTATGTAACTAGTTAATAAAAGTGTAACAAAAAACAATTTAAACCGAAATCCCACGTAATCTAACAATAACTTAATTTGAGTCTATAAATAAAGTGCTAACGATTAATTGTTATAAATCATAGATCCTTTATTGATGATCTTAAAATATATATCTAAACTACAAGGGTTGTTAGATTGCCTTTGGTTTAGCGTTAAGGCCTCCACCAGAACACACTAATTTTTATGGTACCACTAGTTTCATTTTCAGTACCACTCATTTCATCTTCACACTTATAGAACTAGTAGATGATCTTCCTACGGTTGTATCGGATTATGAGAGTGAAGGAATAGAGAGAGATTGAGAATTTTCCTTATTGTTCCTCATTACATAGAACGCCCATTTCCATTTCTGTCTTTTAATTAAATGGGTGAAATACGCATTGTTAAGTTCTTCTTCATAAAGTTCAGTTCTTAAATCACTTTTTATATAATCTTTAACTAATATTTGGACTCCAAACTTCCCACTTCTGAATATATTTCCAAGAGCAATGTTCTCATATAATATTCGTCAACGACTAACTTTTCAATTACCCATACTCACCAAGCAAACCAGTGTTACATACATACATACATACATAGCATCACGCCTCATCCCCATAGGGGTAGGCAGAGACAACATCCTGCCACTTTCTTCTTTTATACCACAACGTTCTTTTATCACAGCATTTTTTACTCGCTTAGTTTTAATCTACACATACTTCTGAACGCTCTCATCTCTACCGCATTTATTTTACTTTTGTGATTCTTCTGCCATACCCAACTTTCACTACCATACACAAGTGTTGGCACCAACACTCCACTAGCCCTTTGAGACACCATCTGACTATTCATAAAGGCGCGCAGGGCACCACTTACCATATTCCCTGCATTCACTCTCCTTTCAATATCACTTTCACATGTTCCATCTTATAAATGTAAATTTAGATCCCACTCTTCCACTTGATCGCCATTGCATATATCCTTCGCTTCTTTCATTCTCATTAAACATTTCATACAAGGTCGTCGGTTTAGAGTATTCTTGTGCTGGCCTTTATTTAGTGTTCGGGATTTGGTCCAAGAACGTTCGCCTTGGTCTTCCCTTTCCAAATTCTCTCTACGTGCCCAAACCGTCTGAGCATACTTTTCTCAATTTTAGTCACGACATCTTCTTTTATACCAAAAGTTAATTGACAATCACAAATAATAATGTAATTCTTATATTTCGTAGGAACACTTTATCTTCTGTCTCTAGTATTTTGAAATCCCGCTTAGTCCAAGTTTATGTTTGGAAACCATAGCTGGAAGAATATACGAGTTAAAGCTTTGACTTTTCTGCGGTATCTGCAAGTTTTTAATTATTTCTCTTAAGAACCAGTATTTTTTCATGTTGCATGTACCTGATTTTGCATGTACTTGATGTGGATGTTGTGTTTAACACAGTTTGTCATTAATTTGGTCCTTGATGATTAATTCCAACTTAAGACTTTGTATTAAACTTTAGCATAATACGTCTAAAGTCAATCTGTTAGCAACTAACTATAAATATATCGTTCAAAGACGATAACTCTAGTCTCTAGATAACAAAAGATATCACAATCAGTCGTACATTGGAAATAATGAATAGAAATACCTACATTTGATTCCACAGTGCTGTAAAGCCCTTTTTCAACTGGGAAATGCTTTTACGCGAATTGGGAGTGTTAGAGACTCCCTTTCGCATTCACCCAGACACTCCCGTGTTAAACCGAATGTAGATGTACAGTAGGAGACAAGAGGCGTTCGTAAAGACATCTGCGGCATCTACTGTAGCTTCCCGTTCTCGCTCCATTGCCTCCATCAAAGAAATGACGGTCTCGCTAAAACTGTCAACCACATTCTAGTGCTGTAAAGCCCTAATCATCATCATGATGACATACGGTTCTGAGCCGTGGTCGCTGACTATGCGGAAGCTCAGAGTCACTCAGCGTGCGATGGAGATGGCTATATAATTAGAAATTAAGAGATCCGTAGTAGAACCAGGCAGGCACATAGTCCGAAGGACCGATGGACGTTGGGGGCCAAAGGTGCTGAAGTGGCGACCCCACAAGGTGGACCGATGATATAAAGAGGGTCGCTGGTAGCCGCTGAAGCTAGGAGGCGCAAGATCGTGCGTTGTGGACGTCATTACGTAAGACCTGTGTCCAGCAGTGGACGTCCATCGGTTGAAGCGACAACGACGACGACGAAAGCCCTAATTGAATAAAGAATTATTGAACTGCAATATTTATCAAGCTTTCTTTTGATAAACCGATTCGATTTGATTGATTAAACAAACGAAAGTGGAATGCGTCAAGTTCCACATCCTATCTATATAAAGTATTTTAAAGTATAAAATACTTTAAGTTGTCTTAGAGGAAACGAGATTTAATTGTTTCCGGTGAAACCAATGTTGGTGTTAACGAGCTGTTTGTAAACAGTATAGAATCAATTCACTTTGAAAGACAATTCAATGTCATTAATGTATAGCGTGAATCGTTTTGTTTGAAATGTTTTACACTTGACATTGTTTGAGTGAATCGCTATTGTTTATAGAATAACTATAGAATTTTAATACAAACTCACACGCGACTGCTGTCTTTAGCTTTGAAAACTAGTTTAATTATGCCTTTTTTTGTTTACAAAAAAAAAAGTTTTAATAAATATAATTTACTACCAAAAGAAAAGACATTAAAAACTATACGTCCCCTTATTTGCTTTTGTATATATAACACCAATTAATTATGAAAATACATTGTAAAAATCTAAATGTGTTTTAGAGAAGTTGATAAGAATTTAAAAAAAATGCTCAATAAATATTTTATCCAATGTTAGAGTTTAATATGATTTTATCGGTCTTTATGTGCCTTTTTGTATTTATAAAGACCATTTTTATTCAGGCTAAGGAAATCCCGTTCTCGGTAAGCGTATACATAACGAATATGTCGGAGAATAAGAGAGAAAACGGAGCTGCATAAAGCACAGGGGCGTAGGGTTCTCCGCCGACATCGTTATTAATTGGATCCATTATTTCATTTCTTATTCTGTGGGCGTTCGTGGGTTATGTTGGTGCAATTAAACACTTTGTTAATTAACTCGGATTATAATGTTCAATCACTTAATGTTCCCGATATCAATTTCTACAAACTCATTAACAATAATAGCTAGGAACGCGACAGTTTCAATAGTCGAACACTCCGGCCGACCGCCACTCGAGGACTGCCGAGAGACGCGCCGGACTGCCACTTATTGACTCTGCCCCCACGCCGATACAAAGATGGCGCCAGCGTTCCACAGACTATTACACACGGACCAGCGATCCATACGCTCTTGCAATCCGACATATATATCGAATTACATGTCAATAAGCTGCTTAGTTTTGATAAACACGAAGTAAATTATAGTTTTTCGCTTCTATACCCCGATCCCATAGGAAGTTTTCCTTCAAGGTAAGGAAAATCTGTTCAAAGTAAGCGTCTACGTTGCGAAAAGAATATGTATATCGAATTACATGTTAATAATTTTAGAGTCGCTCACTAATTTGCAGGTTAAGTAATACTATTCTCATATTCTTCATTATTATATTACATATTTTGAATGACTTAAAACACAATACTATCGTTGATACAAACTAAGAACTGTCACTAGGCGAATATTGCTTCATTCCCCTGTGCTACCCCTCTTATACCAAACGCCCCACTCAAAAATAATAATTCCACCAATCGCAGTCGTCGTAATTTAATAGCAAACCACAAATAAAATAATCATGATCGCTAACAATAAGCTGCTTTGTTTTGAAAGCTATAGCTTTTCGGTTATATAATATATTGAAGAAGTTACAAAGATGATGATTAAATTTAAATCTTTCATTAAAAGAAAGCTAATAGAGAATTCATTTTATAATTTGAAGGAATATTTAGAAGACAAAAAACCGTGGGAGTGAATGAATTGCTCTATATACATCTGGATGTAGAATAAATTTAAAACATATACGTACACCCGACTGAGTTTGTTGTGGGCTCTTCTCAGATAAGGACGCGAAGGAACCCTCGTAACTTTAGATTGAATCAGTCATTCATTTAAATAATACATTGAAAAAACGATATTGGACGATTCAAAAGTGCTGTAACAGGCCTAC
Organism: Elymnias hypermnestra; assembly: GCA_015832385.1. NCBI lineage: Eukaryota > Metazoa > Arthropoda > Insecta > Lepidoptera > Nymphalidae > Elymnias > Elymnias hypermnestra. The sequence continues at coordinate 625,827 of JACTOM010000932.1, read as the reverse complement.
TTGAATAAAGATATTTTGACTTTGACTTTATACCTCGATCATATAGGAATTTGGGGAAAATCTTTCTGAGTGATCGTCTACGTTGCGACAGGAGTGACTACGCCAAATTTCATGTCGATTGGATCTGTAGTTTTCGTGTGTCATTTGCATCTTATATTGGCTGATTTTGGTGGTGTTGTTTATGGTTTGTATGTACTAATCCGGCGTGATGTTACGGAATCTCGTTCTTAGTGTGCGTCTACATCGCAAAAGGAATATGTATAAGAAATTTCAAGTCAATCGGGCCAATAGTTTTGCAGTTTTCGTGACGAGTCCGTGAATGATCGTATTTCTTTTATATATCTTGTGGGAAAATGGGGAAAATTATTTATAATGAATGTCTACGTCGCATAAACAATATGTTAGGGATATAATGACTTACACAGTTGTATTTTGTATTAGCTATTCGTTTTCCTTAAGAATATTGAATTGAGGTCGCGGTGCTCTTTGCATCTCATATTTAGATTCAGCACGCATACATTTGTGGGTCAATTGACTGTTGAATTTTAGTTTTGTAGACCGAGCCCTTTTTAACCAAGTCTAAGAACAAAAGTCCTTTATAAAAGTTGGCTTTTATAGCAATTTCACTGTTTATTATCTTAGACTTCAAATTATCGAAAAATGTTAAGCTATACGAGGTAACTTTAACGAGCAGAACAATTGCGTGAAGAGCCTCTTGTCCTGCATTAGGGGTGCTGTTGTTTTAAGAATAGTGCTAAATTGTGTAATTTATAATTAGTGAAGAGAGTAAATGTTGTTAGTTCAGTGAGTTGATGTTTATAATAATTACATGCCACAGTCTTGGTGGAATCTGTGATTTTATCAACTTACTTTTGGTTAAGCGGCACAGGGCACAGGTTTGCACACTTATAGGGGAGAAGGTTATTAGAGCATAAACTCACCACCAATGCGGTATCCAACACTCGCGAAGAGGGATCAGGTTCAGGACCGATGTCCTAACGTGCTCTCTGAGTCACGGGGCTGGAGCTGGAGCTACACAAATTCGGGCAAATAAAGTCTTAATAGAAATCCAATTATCGATGATTGATTTCGCCAAACCCAGGCCCTCATATCTGTAGCTGAACGTGCGCACTAGACCAATGAGATGTCTTTGATGGTAGAGTGGTAACTGGCCATGACCGAGAACTCAAAACAGTTCAGACTCAAATGCTGGGTATCGGGATCTCCATATTTAAATTCAAATACAAACATTCCTTATTCAAGTTGCCTTTTCCACCACTTTTCCAATCGAAATTGTTACCAATGTACGACTGGTGATGATATTAAAAAACGACTTGGAAACACGTTACGAGGGTTCCTTCTGTTCTGAAAAGATTACACGATAAACTCATTCGGGTGCCACTTTTTTGCTGCTCCAATTGGTCTAGTGGTCAGTTTGTTTGGTTACAGATATGAGGTCCTGATTTGGAGTCAAGGGACAAGCGGATTATAAAATACATGTCGAGTTTTTTGTTAAACTTATTAGACTTTTGGTGTGCTCCACTCCCGTGCCTTGCAGAGCACGTTAAGCCGTCGCTATTGCGCCTCGTCTCTTTTGGCGAGTTTTGGATTGCTGTCACAACAACCCACTGTGAGAGTGAAGGGACGGAGAGAGCATTTCCAGTCCGCAATGGAAGCTAATGGTTCTATCCTCTAAAATCCCTTTCTCTTATGAGTGAGCAGGCCTGTGCCCAGCAGTGGAACGTTAAAAGACTGCTGCTTACATTACCTTACCTATAACCCATACAAAAATACAATTTATCAATTATCTCTGTTATCGACTGTCATCTCTAGAAAATCTAGCAGTTTGTTATAGGAACGTATACAGTTACCATTAATGAATTGATAATTTTATGTAGTACATGTGTGTATTTATAAGTTTTCTCCGCAATCGTGTTAAGGTGTACAATATATGTGTTGTTCATAGAATATACTCTCATTTCACTTGTTAATGTATCCGGCATTACGGTTTGGTAACAATAATAAGATAGATAAAAGCCCCTTCACACGCACAATCACGTAACAAAACTCTCGGTTTTTGAAACAATGTGTACATATGAAACGAATATATTATTATTTCTCACGTTGATACTCTTGGGAATGTTTGAACACGTGAAATTGGTTAAACAAGTAGTATTATAAATAATATTTAAGTATATACGTCATCTAGTAACAACTTCTAAAAATTAAAACGAGTGATTTAACACACGGGTGAAGTAAAACATATATATCCCCTTTAGCCTCGCTCGATCACACTTTTAGTAACGCTATCCTCACCCATGCACCAGTTTACACCCCAAGTCAAGCGTGCGTAAAGAAGTTTTATTTCAAAATATTTTCGCCTCGCCCATTACAAGTTTCGTAACGCTCTCGTCACGCATTCACTAGCTTCATTTTTTTTTTGCTGGCAAATGATTTTATGCTCTGACCCCGACCGTGTGTCAGGAGTGTGGGACTCGGCGAATAAGAAAACTTCGCAATATCCATTCAAACCCAGTGGAACCCGCTTCATCCATGAATGAAGCATCAGGGGTTCAACTTTCGCATTCCTCCCTGGTTTCCCGGATGAACGGAAGGACTTACGCTAACAGGCGCTGCCTTGTAGCCCGCCTCCTCCGGTGGTGTGAGGGAGCATCCATTGCAATCTCCCTCTCTCGTTCGTAGGTTTTCTTCAGCGCCTACAATGCTGTCCAGTAAGAGATCCGCGCAAAGTTGTACTTCAAGATTAAAATTTACCCACTTCAACAACCACCTTCTGATGGTGCTGATCTGCAGCGAGTTTCCGCTGGGTAGCATTGTATGTGAGATGCTCTCAAGCATCAATTAGATGTCGCCGTACTTTAACAGCTTAATAGAAATACTTCGAGATCTACACAAGCAATAACCAGATTGGTTTTCATTTCTAATAATAAGTAGATTGAACGTCCGCGATTAGATTAGATCTTTAATGAGCTACTATTTAGGACGCGTGCGTACAATCAATCACACGAGGGCTATCACCGAAAGTTACGTGCGAAGCGGAAACATGGACCGGATCTATCGACGGTTACATCACAGTTCCACGCTGACCCCAATTATTATACTAATTGACATCTCTCGTTACATTGGCCTGTACTCAGAATACACTCGCTGTTTTCTCTCAACTAGATTTTGCTATGCTATATGAGGTTGATGATAAATACTAACTGATTAAAAGTAAAATAAATGCGGTGGTGATGAGAACGTTGAGAAGTATGAGTGGATTGAAACTGAGCGACAGAGTAAGAAATAGTGTGATAACAGAACGTTGTGGTATTGAGAAAGGTATGCTTAGTTGGTTTGGGAAGTAGAGAGAATGACTGAAAGGAGATTGACAAAAGGGATTTATGAGTGAAGAGTTGGAAGGGGAAGACCAAGGCGAACGTTCCTGGATCAAATCCAGGATATTTTTAATAAGGGCCAGGTCAAGAGTACTTTAAACCGACGAACTTGTATAAAAGGTTTAATGAGAATGTAAGAAGCGAAGGAGATATGCAAGGATCGTGGCAAGTGGAAGGACGTGGTCTTTGCTTATCCCTACGGGAATGAGGGGTGAGATGCTATGTGGTATCGGAGAGAACGAACGGCTACACCGAACTGTACTCTATGCAAGCAATTAGAAGACGTACAGCATCTACGAGTATTTCTGGAATGTATCAGAACTAGGAACGAAAGACAATCGCTGATAAACCGCTATGGTCTAAATTGTTTTGATGTTGGCCTACTGCAGAGCATTATAATATGATAGTAGCGGGTTATCAGTGATTTATATTAAAGCTAAGTTACGATGGGGTTGACATGTCTTGTGGGCAGAAGTACCTAATATCCTCTAGATAAAAAGAAGTTAAACAGATGAATAGGAGTAAGTTCTCCTAATGATTCAGTCAGATCTTTTCCCGCTTTTAAATACCGATCATATCAAAATGAGAAAAGTTTTGTGAGACCCTAAAATCCCATTTCTTACAAAATAGCGTTCTTAAGTGTTATGAGTGGTCCACTCTTTTATACTGCTGCTAAACATAGGTTCCTGAAAACCAAATCAGTCAAAGCATTTGAAATGTGGGCTTGAAGTCAATTCATCTCAAATGCGAAAGTACACCAACGAGCTCACATTAGCTCATGATAAGATGACCATCTTGCAGAGAAAGGTTGGTTATTTTGGGCGATTTCAAAAAGGATCCCTGTCCGAGTGCCCGAGATTGATCCTAAAAGGCAGATTCAAACCCCAAGATATACAAGAGTGGACCGGTCATAACTACTCGAAAGCCCTCGATGTTGATGATATCCCGTTCCGATGAGACGATGGGGAGTTCTGTTCCTAATAAGAATATCTAATAAAGCGACATAAGAAAGAGAAATGAAGCGTAAGGAGTACCAGTTGCTTGACGGTACATCTTTGCTCAAACCCTCCCACCAGATAAAACTTAGACTAATTAAAGTTTCCAAAATTTGCTATGCCGGTTATTGGACCTTGTTCACCGAAGCGATCCAAAACGAGTTTTTTTAACTTGTTAATGCATATGCATCAACCTTGCAATTTATTTTTCGTGTGCATGATGGAGGCAAATCCATTTATTTTGTCCACTTGTCGTGTTGTTACATGAATAATTCAAGTGTTTTTGTCGTAGTTTACTTTCAATGCGGTGTCTTCGTCAATTTATCACTTATTCGCGTGTTTACAATTCATGTAAGTGTTTGCAACAAACCGGATTCGTTGATGTCTAATGTGAACTACTTGAGTTATTTGGCCTAAATATCTGGTAGCTAGATTTTAACTGTGACCTTATATATAGCGCATATTTGCCTACGTCCTTCATGAGAATGATCTTCGAATGTTCCAATAACGAGAAGAGTTCCACTGAGTTTTAGTAGTTATTAGCACTTCTCATCCCTTGCCAAGACCCACAACTTACCAGCTAGAAAAGGCTAAATGGCTTCCCGTTCCTTGCTTCCTTGAGGAATCACTTGATTGCAATTAGTGTAGAGCATCTAATGACTCAGCTCTCAACGCAACGCAATGCAGCAACAAACGTAAGCCCATTGCTATTTGATTACAGACACTTATATTTTATGCCTTAAACCGCACCCTTACTGTAAGCCGTTGAGGAGTTCCATTGATCTTCATATTTAACTCCGACTAGCACTTGACCATACCGAAGTTACGGTAGGCGACTCAAATATCTGGATAGCTTATAGAAGATCCTGTCGAGTATCGTTCATTTGCTCCTAAGAATTGAAGAGTATCGTCACTTTGTCATGGAATCAATCATCAGAACCTAACCAAACTATCACAAAACAACCCCTTGATCGAAATCGGTTGGCGTGATCTTGAGTTATTAGTCCATTTGTCGCGCACATGCTTACGCAAATTTAAGACTTATCCGGTTTTCTCATGGATGCCATCATCAGAACTGGTATTTAAAAAAATTGGACCCTATGACGAGCACCACCTTTCATTTAAAAAAAAATCATCAAGATCGGTCCACCCAGTCGGGAGATATGAGGTAACAATCATAAAAACAATAATAAGAGTATAACCGCCTCCTTTTATGAAGTCGCTTAAAAAGGAGATGTACTGTTGTCATGGTCTTTAGCAATGTTTTATTTTATTATCTGGAGTACTTTCGCCACCACTATCACTTTTCGGCTTTCCCCAGGTTAACGAGATCGTATTTACAATATTTTTTTATTTGCTGATAACTTATCGCGTGACCGTCTCAGTGACGATACTGTCTAAAGGTTAATGGCACCTCTTTGCTGGTAGAATGATAACTAGCTATGTCTGAAACCACCAGAACAGATCTAGACACATTAGCAAATACTATTTCCTGGTCTTTGTGGCCGCTCGAAAACATGTTCAATACGAGCCCCAGATTAACTTGAATGGGGCTCCGTTCAGAAGGGTAAAAAGTTTTAAATATCTCGGACATTACGTTTCGGAGGACCTCAAGGATCAGGCAGATATGGAGAGAGAGCGCAGAGCATTGGCAGTACGGTGTAATATGCTGGTTAGAAGGTTTTCCCGGTGTAGTGAGGAGGTTAAAATTACGCTTTTTAAAGCCTATTGCCAGACCTTCTACACTGGGAGCCTTTGGACCAATTACACCCAAAAGGTACTGGACTCATTTAGGGTACAGTACAACAACGCGTTCAGAATGCTGTTCGGCCTGCCAAAATTTTGCTCGGCATCATCTATGTTTGCAGAGGCAAGGACTGATGATTTCTTTGCCCTGCAAAGGAAAAGATTGTTGTCCTTGATGGCGAGGTTGCGCTCCAGCACAAACTGCATTTTGAGAATGTTAGCTGGAAGGGTGGATTCACCATTTTACCACCAGTTCCTCAGAGTGCAGTTTGGGCCGATCAA
>JACTOM010000932.1:562651-618467 GCA_015832385.1 Elymnias hypermnestra | reverse complement strand
GAGGCGATATACCCCTTACGGTTTCTACACAGCATCGTACCGGAACACAAATCTCTTTGTTTGGCGGTACGTTTTTTGCTGGTGGGTGGTAACTAGCCACGGTCGAAGCCTCCCACCAGTCCAGACTCAGACAAATTAGAAAATACAATTTCCTAAATTCGTCCTACCGGGGATCGAACCCGGGACCTCCCGCTAGCAAGGCGAATACTCGCACCACTGCGCCAGCGAGGCCGTCAAAATAAGGGTAAGAGGTAATTTACCTTTAATGGTTTGTAAAGAGCATTATACTAGAACACAATTTTATTGCTTAATGCGATCTTTTTGCTGATAGGGCGGTAATTAGCCAAGGCCGATGCCACCCACCAGTGCAGATAAATTAGAAAAAGCAATTACTTAGGTTTGCTTTGGCGAATATTAAACCCAGGATCTCTGCTATCAAAGCTTGTAGCTGTCCAAATAGCTTTATTTATTTATTATCACAAAATCTACAGCATCTTAACTAATAAAACATGCAGAAAAACAGATTAACAAGTCTTATGCCAATTACATATTCTTCTTATGTTTACAGTATTATTAACAGGCACAGATGCGTGTGTGTGTGTGTGTATGTGTGTACGTACGCGCGCGTATGTGTGTATGTGTGTGTGGGTGCTATTATGTTTTAGATATTTTATATAATAATTGTCGTTAAACTGTTATTAAAATACGATTATTTCTTTGAAATTATCCAGTAGGCTCATCTTTCTCAACCGTCGTCGGTTGATTTCCTACTAGCTAATGACTTGACGGTTCATAAAGGCTTTTTAAATCTATATGAATAAAGAATGTTCTGATTCTGTATTCCTTATTTATTACAAGACAATTTAAAGAATTTTTCTCCGTCTATCTGTTTCTATTAATATTAGAGACAGAGAGTCCTAGGCTAGAGAGAGCTATCCTAGACTTATTTTAATCACAATTTAATTTCCATTTATTCTCCGTTTATAGTGGTCGTAACGTGATGTTATATAGCTTAAAGCATTCCTCGCAAAATGGCTTATCTAATACTGATTTTCTGTAATTCGGAACAGTTGTCCTGGTTTTTGCGGGTTCAAAAACTTATTTCTGTCTTTAAAGTGGGTCAACTTCAGGTGCACAAGGTTCACTTTCACCCAAATGGTCACCACATAAAATTGGACAAACAGTATAAGACGTGATGTGAATAGTGACAATGACCCGGTGACATACTATAGACTTTGTAGGTGCAGGTCCTACTAATTGGATTTAGTGTATATTTAATGTTTTGGCCTTTTATGTAAAAAGGCTTTTGTAGTTCGCAAATTTTGTCGGATATTTCCTGTACCAAAAAAAACTTGTATATCTTATTCTGTTTCTTTTAAAATTGTTTTCTTTGGAATGCTTTTTAGCTTACTGTCGAGTACAATGATACTTCCGTCGGTGTTCGTTTTCACAAACGTCAAGTTATCATCTTCTGTAAATTCTCTGGCGTTATCCAGGGCACCCTCATTAGTTTAGTGTTCAGTATGTTCAGCTACTGATAAAAGGTTCTGCGTTCCAGTCCCAAATCGGACATTGACTTTGCTATTAAGATGTTGTCGAATTGCCGTAATATCGGCCTATAAGAGTGAGGGAATAGAGAGTGCACTTGTGTTATATGCCTGCAAACCCGCAGTGGAGCAGCGTTGTAGGTATATGCTCTAAAAACCATTTCTCCTATGATTGAGGAGGCCTGTGCCCAGTACGAGACGTTATTGGCCTGTTACCTATTTCCTTTTTAACCAGAGCATCATAAACTGTCTCTCAATCATCAAAGGCTGGTTAATACATCAATATTGATAACAGAATTTTAGAAAACCTTCATTGTTGCTGTTATAGCTAATTGTGCAATTTATCAATATCATAAACATGAATAACAATCCATTGTCGCTATTATAGAGATCCACACACTAATATTTAGGTACACAACTGTTCCTTATCCATAGAGTTTCCGTCAGTATTCTCTCTCTTAAAAAGATTTTTCGCTTATTCAGGTTTGATGTATATATTTATATTATCCTCTATCTGTTCTTAATTTATGCAATTCTCTCGTATATTACTTCCACTGTATATATCCTCTTCTTTGTCCTTAATAAGATGGTCTTTATAAGCTCATAACCGGAGAACTCGCGGGTTTAAAATTTATTGAGAAGTTTATCTAGGTCGGATCGCTACTCTCTACTCTCTAGTCACCAAGAGTAGACTTGTACAGACCTTGGCCTTCTCTATATTCCTCTACACCTCTGAATCACGGACTGTCCGGGAAGTAGATCTCTGCATACCGTGAAATCTTTCTTGGTCAACTCAAGGCAATTTCGATACTTTCAAGAATATGCTACAAGAGAATCCTTGCCCACTTTGGTTATATTGCTTGGTCGAAGGTAAAAGACCCCGCTGGTGTGATCAAATCACTCACAGGCCTGTCAATAGCATCTGCCTTGAAAGAAGCATAAAACCACGAAAGTGCATGACAACGACCACCTAACTGAAGAAGGATTTTCAAGGGCATGACCTTCAGTATTAATGAAAGCGACTCAGAAGAAGAATAAGCTCAGTGGTTTGTAATAAGAAGTAGCTCTCATCATTTGCTCACTTAAAATACTTTTACATTATTGTTACGTGGCGTTCAATAAACTATCTATTTATTGTTATGGTCGTATAGATTAATCATCGCAGCATATTGGGTGTGGAAAGCGCGAATTTCGCTAAAGCAATTCGACAATGACTGACCACTTTCTTCTGACCGTGAACGATGGGTATAGTGTGTCAGGGGGTCGGGCTTACTATGGACAGCACGTAGCCATAGGAGATGAGCCGATACATGCAAAGGCCCACTGGGTGAAAGTGAATTTGTACCATTACCACCGGTTCACTGTCTGATATAGCTTTAACTCGTGTCTTTTCTTGCGAAGACTATTTCCTAGTCTTTTTGTTAGCTCGACATGTATATGTCTTTACGTGCTCTCCAAGGGGGGGGGGGGGGTTTGATCACACCCCCAACTTCGGGCAAATATTGAGGAAATCTCTATAGAAAACTCAATATTCATTTTTGAATTGGCCCGACCTGGGACTCGAACCCAGGACGTCATGTCTGTAGTCGAGCATGCTAAGCAGTAGACCAATGAGGCAGTTAGAAGCATATAGTCAAGGCCTTATTAGGCAACTTGACCTTCGAATTCCAGCCCCAATTCCTCAACACAGACATGGTTCATATCGGAATTATTTCATCACATCCGAATCCATTGTTCGTTTGAACTTTACTACGGCATTTACCGAATGCCGGAGATCGGAACAGCTGATTACAATGACGTTTTCAACTATCGCCTGTTTACTTGAAATGTGTGGAAATAATTGTATGTAAAACATAGTTATCTGGTCTATCGCAAGATACAGTAGATGTAGTACATCCTTACATACATTTCTTGTCTGTTTGTACGGTTTTTGTATATAATTCGTAATGGTTTTGTGTAATTTGCTTGAAATATAACGGTAATTTCTTGAAGTGTCAGACAAAATAAAGCCGCTTGGGAGTTTTTATGGAAAACCCTGTCGAATCCCTAAGAGATATATCAAAATAATGTATTAAAGAATAATTCCTCTTTTATTCATCTACAAAAAAGTATATGAAGGCATATTTCTATCTTTTAGGGATAACTTACTACAACCATTTTATCTTCCAAAACGTTAGTAAAGCCTTACTAACGTTTTGGAAGATAAAATGGTTACGTAATAAAATGGGTACGCGATAAACTCAAAAACTACTGAACGGATTTTAATTCTATTTCCACCAGTAGACAGAGTTTTTATCTAGGAAGGTTTTTTGATATAATTCGTAAAGATTTTCTGTAAATTACTCGAAATATAACGGAAATTGTTCGAAGTATCAAATAAAATAAAGTCGCTTGGGAGTTTTGATCGAAAACCCTGTCTAATCCCTTAGAGATATCACAAATCAATGTATGATAGAATATTTCCTCTTTTATAGATCTACAAAAAAGTATATGATGGCATATATCTATCTTTTAAGGATAATTCACTACATACATTTTATTTTGTCCAAAACGTTTTACCTGTTTGACGTGATATTCGGCATGTATATTCGTTTTCCAATAAAAAAGGCTTTCCTTGGCTGTGATTTGAATCCCTGGGAATATCCCAGTTGATTAAATACCACGAGTAATACCGCGGGAAAATGCTAGCCTATAATAGATAAAACTGGAGTATCCCTTTATCAAAATACAACTATCTCTAAATGCACAAATGAATGTATATAAAGTGAATGACGTAAAAAAAATGTAGCTGATGTAATAAAGAGTAGATTTGGCTATTTTTATTTTAGAAAAATTATAAGCTAAACCAGGGTTATAGGACCAATCTGACCGGGCATGGATGCTTCGGAAAGTTCCTGCATCGAATTGGCCGGGAGGAGTCACCCGCTTGCCAACGCATCACACTGTGGCAGTGTGTGTAGCTTGGGGACTTCAACGTCACCTCCTGGTGGCAATGATTGGCGGTGATCTCTCGCCTGGGGAGCATTATAGGTGCGATGCTCTCCAATGATAGGATGTGGGCCGGAGTATCCTCCTTCTGCGAGACCGTAGTCTCGCTTAAGGAAGCCCATGAGCGAAAAAGGGAGAATGCAGCGGATGCTCCCGCTCACCGCCGAAGGAGGCAGGGTACTAGGCGGCGCGTGTTTGCGCGTCTCCTGCCACCTCCTTGAATACTCAGTTGTACTCATCTGGGGTACCAGGGACGAATGCGAAAGTTGATCACCTGGTGCCTCACTTACGGAGGAAGAGGGTTCCGCTAGGTTTTAGTGGGTATTGCGAGATCTCCTCCCTCGCCAAATCCCACACTCCTGACCTATAGGTCGGGGTTCGTGCCTAAATGCATTTCCCAGCGAAAAAAAAAGGGATATAGGACCGAGCACTTTGCCACCACCTTGGATATTTTTATCCCATATTTAACCTTACACAAACAGCACGCTGTGGAGCATCGTGGTGGGTTTATGCTCTAAAAATCCTCTCCTATGAGTGAGGTCCTGTGCCCTTCAGTGGGATATAAATTGGATGCTATCTACCTTTTCTTTAGACAAAAGTACGCCCTTCAGATAATTTCAAACGAAATTCGCAGAGCTCGTTTTCTGTTTTAAGAGATTGCGTCAAAGGAAAGTTGATAGTTTTCGCTTTTCCACTGAGATTGTTTGTATTTGTAATAACGTATTAATCTTAAAATATGCGCAAACTAGAAACCAGAGATGTTGTCTATTTGGAGATATTGTTTATTCTAAGCTAAGAGTCCGCTGTTGTGAGATGATTTGCAGTTCTTTAGTACACTTAATTTTCACATCACGTCATTATATATAATTCTTCAGTTTGTTTAAATAAAGAAACAATTTGTAAACTCGGGATCTAAATTTACAAAAGATGGTACTTGTTAAAGTTATATTGAAAGGAGATTGAATACAGGGAATATGGAAAACGGTGCTTTGCATGCCTTTATGAATAGCTGAATGGTGTCTCCAGCATTATTTATGGTGGTGAAAGTTGGGTATGACAGAAGATGCAAAAAAGTAAAATGAATGAAAGGAGACTGACAAAAAGGATTTATGAGTCTAAGACTGAATGGGAAAGTTGGAAGGTGAAGACCAAGGCGAACTTTCGAATTAGTAAAATCTAAAAAAATGTTAAATGTTAAAAAGAAATGTTATTGTCGACCATAGTATATATATATCTCGGAATTTGTAATAATAATATTGTTTGTACATTTTATTCAGCCTCTTCGATTGGAAGACAATACGCAAGAATAGCACGCCAATCATAACATGTACTTTATTACCAATAAAGAACCAATTAAAGTCGTTTACTTGTCACAATAGTGTCCGCGTGCCAGTCGTAAATACTAAATATAAGAAAACCACTTTCTGGTGGCATTTTTTTTTGATCACGAACAAGCGTCTTCGCAAATGTGAGCTGTCGAAGGGGCTCACATTATGCATACTCTTAAAAACTAAATATGCTATTAATTTGGCCAGGTTATCTACTTGTTCACTTCTATAAAGGCCAATGTGAGACAGAATCCACTGTATCTTGAGAGTGGAAGTAGTTGTCCCAGTACCTCTGTGCTCAGAGACGCATCGGGTTATTAATGCTGAATAGCACTTCGATTGTCATTAAGAACTACTATCTTGCTTTGTCCTATAGTATTAGCATATTTCAGTGCTTCTAGTATGCTTACAAGCTCAGCTGTCATAATTGAAACTTGTGTACTACGCCTGCCAATTAACAGTGGCCTAACGTGGTTGGTCTATGCTCTAAAAGCCCTTGCTCCAATGAGTGAGGAGGCCTGTGCTCACCAGTGGGACGTATACAGTGTGTAGCAAATGAATGTGAAAAAAGATCTAATGAAACATGAAGTGAATATTGCAATATGTTAACGTGTAACGTCAATTTAATTAAATCACGCATGCAATATGTTTCACAGTGTTTGGTCAGTGTAATCAAATGTTTCTGTCGTCACTCGGATTGCACAAGTTATTGGTAAAGCGTTGCTATGCAAATTGGTTTAATGCAATTCAATATTTTGTGTACCGAATTAAATGATCGTATGTCCAAAGCGTTTCATGTCTGGAGGGTGTTGGTCATTTTCCCCTACGATGACCAGACAAAAATCGCTACTGAATGGTGTTCAAGATATAGAAAGAGAAAAATAGGAAGGCCACATAAGCGCTGGACAGAAATGGCGGGACCACTGTGGACAAGATTAGCTCACTCTAGATCTGGATGGAAGTCTGTCAATAGACAAGTTGGAGAAGTGCAGCCATGGGTTATTGATGCACTATTTAATGAGTTAAATTAATAGTATAAGCATTAGATATAAGTAGAATAACTTATAAAAAAAATCTCCGACAATAAAGGCTTTATTTATTTATTATGTCCAAAGCGTTATCGAAATAAATTTTGATGTGAAACTTCTTTAAGCGTATGAAGGTAATTTTTTTACGGATGAAACGAATGATTAGAGTCACGAAAATGTGCAGCGTTTTATATGTTAATTCATTTGAAGGTTAGGTAGTTTTAATATTTCCAAAAAACACGTTGCATTTTTATTTACAATTCGTCAATTGAGATTTCAATAAATTGTTTGTAATAATTTTCGGTTTGTATTAATGGATGAATGTTTGACAGATTTAAAAGAAAGTATGTATGGATTAAGAATGAATGAATTACTCATCAAATGTTTACTCTACGCTGATGATCAAGTAATACTTGCGTCATCCGCTAATGAGCTACAGGAAATGCTAAATATTATGAATGAAGCTTTGAAAGGGAAAGGAATTAAAGTGAATGTAAACAAAACGAAAGTTATGCTTTTTGAACGAGATGAATCTATGATGGATGGCAATATTTTGATAGATAGGGAACAAGTGGAAGAGGTGAAAGAATTTGTATACTTGGGATCTAAATTTACAAAAGATGGAACATGTGAAAGTGATATTGAAAGGAGAGTGAATGCAGGGAATATGGTAAATGGTGCTCTGCATGCTTTTATGAATAGCCAGATGGTGTCTCAAAGGGCTAGACTGGCAGTGCATGCTGGAGTGTTGGTGCCAACACTTATGTATGGTAGTGAAAGTTGGGTATGGCAGAAGAATCACAAAAGTAAAATAAATGCGGTAGAGATGAGAGCGTTGAGAAGCATGAGTGGATTAAAACTGAGTGACAGAGTAAGAAATAGTGTGATAAGAGAACGTTGTGGTATAAAAGAAGACGTAGTGACTAAAATTGAGAAAGGTATGCTTAGATGGTTTGGGCATGTAGAGAGAATGAACGAAAGGAGACTGACAAAAAGGATTTATGACTCAAGAGTGGATGCGAAATTTGGAAGGGGAAGACCAAGGCGAACGTTAATGGATCAAATCCAGGACATTTTAACTAAGGGATATGCAAGGATCGTGGCAAGTGGAAGGATGTTGTCTCTGCCTACCCCTATGGGAATGAGGCGTGATGCTATGTATGTATGTAATTTTCGGCACTTTTAATACTTTAATAACAATGAAATTCCTAACATATATTCCTTTATCAGTCCTTCTAAGTCTCGAAAATCTAAAGTTTTACATTTGTATAAATAAAAACAAGACTTAATAATTAGTTTGCCAAAAAGTTACACCTCTGACATGTGTGCTTTGTACGCACGCATTTTTAACTTTTTTGTTGTGTTCGTTATAATCAGGAGAAGGCTTTTGTGATAGAAATAAATAAATAGTTCTGAAGTTTTAAGGAAACTAAACCACCATAATAAATTTTCTAATGAAACTTCTTTAGTGCTTTTGACAATAAAAACCTTTTTCAATGTCACCTTTGCGATTGACAGAAGAGTATATACGCGTGTGATTGTCAAATACGTGTTATTGTTTTTTTTTATTGCTGACCGATTAGCGCTTGACTGTGATCTCACCTGATGGTAAGTGATGATACAGTCTAAGATGGAAGCGCGCTAATCTGTTAAGAGGCGATATACCCCTTACGGTTTCTACACAGCATCGTACCGGAACACAAATCTCTTTGTTTGGCGGTACGTTTTTGCTGGTAGGGTGGTAACTAGCCACGGCCGAAGCCTCCCACCAGTCCAGACTCAGACAAATTAGAAAATACAATTTTCTAAATTCGTCCTACCGGGGATCGAACCCGGGACCTCCGCTAGCAAAGCGAATACTCGCACCACTGCGCCAGCGAGGCCGTCAAAGTGTGTGTGTGTAATGTTTGCCGAAGGAGTTCCACTTCTGACATGTGTACTTTGTTCGGACGCACTTTTCATTTAATCTTGTACAAGTCGCTTGTTTTTACTATCATTTATTTTGTTTTCACCCGTTTTTTTCTTGCGGTTTATTAGTGATTTATTATCTTTATATATTAAAGGGTTTTCGTGGTTATTAATTTGTTTTTTTTCGTTTTGCAGGGGTTGCCGTCGTGGTCGCGCGGCCTGGAGGCGGCGGAGGCGGCGCGCGCGCGCCTTGTGCGCTGGGCGTGCGGCGACGCTCCCCCTGACCCTGAGCCACCCCGGAAGAAGATGCCGCACGCATTGCGCAGGAGGTGGCCCATGTGCCCCTGTCTACAGGTAACCTCACTATCAATCTCATATATAACTATCAATTGCTGTTCATTAGTCACGCTAAAACTCGAGAACGGTTGGACTAATATGGCTAATTTTGGTTTTGAATTATATGGGAAAGGAAGGATTCAGTATTCATGGATTAAGAGGGTTCGTCCTGGGCTTGCGAGGCCTTTACATTGCATCTTCGACAAAAAATAAAAAAATTATTACCTATATACATTGTAGAAAACACTCTTAACCATGGGTCAGGGTGTTTGCATAAAAGCATTTCTAAGCGAAAAAAATCAAAAGTACGTGCGTACAAAGTACACACGTCAGAAGTGAAACTTCTCTGACAAACTAATTTTAAGGTCTTGTTTATATTTATACTTAGAGGTAGATATGTTAGGAATTTAATTATCATTAAAATATTAAAAGTGTCGCAAATGTCATGTGTTTTTTGTCAATATTAGAAAATATTATATTAAATGATTAAACGACGAGTGTCAAATTAAAACGCCACATGTTATTTGTAAATATTCGAACTAGCTAATCTTCAAACGAATCGGCATAAACAACGCTGCACATCTTCGTGACCCTAATCACGCTTTACCGTCAAAATTTTACCCTCATGCGCCTAAAGAATTCTCACTCTCAAAAATATATGAATACAATGAAAAATATCGCTTTCTCTTAGACACCATCCCTACTTTTTTTTCGCTGGGAAATGCTTTTACACCCCTACCACGAGGACAGAGAGTGTGGGACTCGCTAGCTTAGCTAGAATACCCACTAAAACCCAGCGACACCCTCATCAAACTGAATTGGAACTGTCAGAGAGAGCCTCTTCTCTTCTTCCAATTCGCTGTGACACTTCCGGTTGCAACCGGCAAAGAGTGGTTTAAGGAGGAGGCAAAAAGCGTTCAAAAAGACGTCTTCTACCACCCGACCTCCGCCTTCCCAGGGGCGGGGCATCAGTAGCACTTTCCCTTTCTCTCTCCATTGCCTCCTTCAAAGAGATGACACCCTCGTAAAAGGAGCCAACTATATTCCTGTCAAACATTTGATGTTCGTCCCGTCGTCCAAAAACCAAAAGAAAACGTTTTTATTCCTTTGGTTTTAATATTGGCTATTGATAACCAAAAGTTTCTGATCGCAACTATAATATTTGACGGACTTTGGCGGGAATCTGGACATAACGGTCGCGTTTCTTTGATTACGAATTCTTTTTGTACCCATTAAGGTTTGACCATATTTGTTACGAGTATTTGGCCTCTAAAGGGATCGCCGTGTTGCAACAGCCGCCTTATTCACCCTGTGACTTTTTTCTGTCCCCTAAAACAAAATTCGGTGGTCAAAGGAACCCATTTTGAGCCAATTACGGACCAGGTGGCCGTGACGAGGGTACTCGCGGCCATCCCAGTCGAAGCGTTCCAGAAATGTTACCAAGCATGGAAAACGCGCTGGAATAGCTGCCCAAGGGGACTACTTTGAAGGGGGTGGCAGAGTTGTAGAATAATTTTCAAACGTACGGTTTTTATGGAAATAGTCTCATTACTTAATTGTCATACCTCGTAGTGTTGAAACATTCTGCAATTGTCATTCAGCTTTTTTATTTATTGATTTTGAAATGGTATATAGATATAAAGATTGAACTATGATGCGAGAGAACTCGCGGTTAAAGCATTAATATATTATAAATCGATTTGAATGCATTCACGATCTCGAAATGCGACTTTAAGATGGCTGTCAGTCGAGCATTATTCAAATGATATTAGCCATAAATCGTTATTGTATTGCACTATTTTGCCATTTACTGTGGCATTGCGCCATGTTTCTCAGAGCTGTTATTTTCTACATGTAAGGTGACTATTTAAGGATATATATCTATTTATAAATGAGTCTCTATTTCCCTATATCACGACAACAAACGTGAACGTCTGAACCAATTTAGATAATTCTTTTTTGTTGTGTCCGTTACAGCCAGGAGAAGGTTGCTATGATAGAAATAAAGAAATTTTAAAGAAACATAGCCAACGTAACCTCCTTAGTGCTTTTGACAATGTTACCTTTTGACGTTTGTCATAATTGTCAGCGATTGACAGATATACTCTACGTGCTTCAAATACATGTTTTTATTTATTCAATGTTATTTTTTATGCATTATTTTATGAAAATACTAGCAGACCCGACAGACTTCGTTCTGTCAAAAACATTTGGAATGTGGCAGCTTTCAGTTTTACAAATACTAAACAAAACACAATCGATTAAATGACACACAGAATCTTTTTTGTATTGAAACAAGATAGCGTAAATAAATGACATCTTTACATAACCTATCAAAGATGAATAATTTTAAACAAAAGATAGTAGCATAAATGAATGCCATATTTATCTAACCTACAAATGAATTAACAAAACCGTTGCTATAGACAACGGTCTAATAATTCATGTCACAACCTTGTGGATGCGTGGGTAGATGCGTGGGAGTGCGTGTGTGGATGCGTGGGAGTGCGTGGGTGGATGTGTGGGAGTGCGTGGGTGAATGCGTGAAAGGGTGCTTGGAAACGCGTTTATAAGCATTAAAGTGATGTTAGACATTTTGCCGGTCCTTGTGCGCTCGAGTTTTCGTACCAGAAACAAATGGCTGTCCACATGAATTTGAAAAAAAAAAATGGTAAAGGGTTGATGGAATTCAAAAAATGAATAGCCTAAAAGCTTCTACAATTAATTCCGCTTCGAATGGTCATGGTCTTATGCCGATCGATTATTAGTTTATTGATAATAAAGAAAAACAGAGTTGCTTTTATATATATAGATAATCGTTGTACACCCCTTCTCTATATAAAGTATAAGTGTGGGCAATTTCATAATCCTCCGTACGCGCAATTTACATATATGTATGTCTCTGTATAATTTGCTCCGACAGTCGCTAAGTGTTTGCGTCAGTCGCCTGTTCTCATGTCTGAATAACGGTACAATTATTCCTATAGTAAACAGAAAAATATAACAGAATAATAGCTGAGATGTATTTGAATAATTACACCAATTCATAGTTAAGACAGAAGAAATTCTATATACAAGTCTATATACATAAATATCAATAGCTGTTTATTAGTCTCGCTAAAACTCGAGAACTGTTGGATTGATTTGGTTAATTTTGGTTTGGTATTATTTGTGGAACTCCAGGGAAGATTTAAAAAGGTTTATATGAAATAAATGTTTGGATGATAGCCATGTCGGAAGTTAATCTTCTTTGTTAGACAGTTAGATAATCTCCACAAATCGCACCAGTAATCCAGTTCTGATGAGGGCATCCAAGAGAAAACCAGATAAGTCTTAAATTTGTATTAAGCATGTGCTCGACAAATGGACAAATAACTCAAGATCACTCCAACCGATTTCGATGATTTTTTTTTATTGGAAAGGGTATACTTCAATGATTGTTTGATGATAGTGTGGTTAGCTTTTGATCATGGGATCCATGTCAAAGTTACGGAACTCTTTAATTCCTAGGAGCAAATTAACGATACTCGGCAGAATCTTTCATAAGATCTCCGGATATTTGAGTCACCTACCGTAACTTCAGAATGGTCAAGTGATTGTCGTAGTTAAAAATGATGATCAATGGAACTCCTCAACGGCTTACAGTAAGCTGTAAGCCGTTGAGGAGTTCCATTGATCATAATATTTGACTATAACAATCACTTAGCCATAGCCTATAAAAGATTCAGCCGAATATCGTTAGTTTGCTCCTAAGAATTGAAAAGTTCCGTTTGTCAGGGATCCTGTGATCAAAATCTAACCAAACTATCATCAAACAACCCTTGAAGTATATCCTTTCCAATCATCGAAATCGGTTGACGTGATCCTAAGTTACTCGTCCATTTGTCGCGTACATGCTAAATGCAAATTTAAAACTTATACGGTTTTCTGATGGATGCCATCACCAGAACTGGACTAATCAAAAATGTGACCCTACGACGAGGACCACCTTTCATATAAAAAAAGAATCATCGAGATCGGTTCACCCAGTCGGAAGATATAAGGTAACAAACATAAAAAAGCGAAGTGGACACGCGGGACACACCTACCTTGGCTGACGCCGACACCGAATACAATAATACGAAGAACTCTAAAAAAGAATACGCTATTATTTTTTACTTTTTGGTGCATATTAGTATATTTGTAACAGATTATTTTTAAGACGGTTCTTTTAATTTGTAATAATATATACTTGAAGATATATTGTAGGACGTGAAGCATGTCTAGAATATCGTATGACCTAAGTCTCAACGGATATCAGGTTTCATCGGGTCGCAGGTTCGATCATGTGCCCCTTTCACCGCACACATTTAGGACAGGATTTAATTACTACACGTTTCTATTTTCTCCTAAATATTTTATCAAGTGGATACATTGCAATCTCAAGTTTATGACAGACAGCTATCAGACAGTGGCGTGGAATTTTTCCTGACTATAGTCTTTTTGAGCATATTAATCTATAATCTATTTTTTATTGCTGTTGACTGAAATATACCTCGCCTTAGCTGCGTTTTTGCTGTTAGGGTGGTAACTAGCCATGGCCGAAGTCTCACACCAGTCCAGACTTAGACAAATTAGAAAATGCCTTTACCTAACTTTACCTTGACGAAAATCGAACCCAGGACCTCTGCTAGTGAAAAGCAAATGCTGGCATCAATACTACCTATCTGTTAACGCCGTTACATAAAGATCCCCATAAATTTATTCCTTTTTATAAAACGACTTCGAAAAAAGGAGGTTATCAATTAAATTAAAATCGTCTGTATGTTTTCTTTATAAAAAAAAATTTAACAAAAAAGGAACCGCTTTGAAAGCAAACGATTCCAAACCAATTAATATGCTCTAAAAAGTAAAAAACAGTTTCGTGCTTTCAGAGTTCACCTGAGTAAAACTGAAATGAAAAATATTTGGACTACTTAA
This sequence comes from Elymnias hypermnestra, assembly GCA_015832385.1. Taxonomy (NCBI): domain Eukaryota; kingdom Metazoa; phylum Arthropoda; class Insecta; order Lepidoptera; family Nymphalidae; genus Elymnias; species Elymnias hypermnestra. Next base: position 604,373 of record JACTOM010000932.1, on the reverse strand, counting down.
AAGTCGTATCAAATTATTACGATAATATAATGTAGTTTCAATTATTATTATATTTGGAGTCGGTGTCAGCCAAGGTATCTACATATATAATACCTCAATTGTTCACGCCGTTCGTGACCATGTCGTGGAGACTACCAAGGTCGACAGGCCCATGATGGCGTGGTTAATCTCGATCACCTTGGATGGCGGGAGGAGATAGTTTTATTAGAGATTCCAGAGGTGTCGAACAGCTATTAGGGAGCTCTCACCTACCTCGTCTCCAGGCGTCGACTCCGGCAGGTGTCTGTTCACGTGAAATGTGTAGTTGTGGAATGTATAGAGTATGTAATCTGCCAAAGCGTCGCGGAAGCTCGTGATCGGCGACGCTGGTTCACTCTTCTGTTCCCTAACTCCAATGGAGGGAAGTTTATAGCGTCCAAAGCGTCGAGGATTTCAGCTAACCCCCCGAACCAAATGACGCGTAGGATCCCGAACTTCCAAAGGATTCTTACCCCACAGATCAACTATCTTCACAGAGTATATCGCGCCATGCCTACAGAGCAACGATACCATCGTGCGCGAACAAACTGCATTATATTATCGTGTAAAATTTGAGAAATCTTTAAGAAGTCCAATATTTTTCATTTAATTTTACCTAGGAGAACTCTAAAAATGAATACGCAATTATTTTTTTACTTTTAAAATGAAATGAAAAATATTGGGACTAATTAAAAGTCCATCAAATTATTATACTTGGAGTCGGTGTTGCCAAGGTATCTACATATATATACACACGGTATATTTAGCGGTACTTAAAAAAAAATAATGGACGGATGGCTATAACACGGCGATGGACAAGATGAAGAAAATATGGAGGAATCGGCACATCACAAAGACCACGAAATCTAAACTCGTGAGGACTCTTATCTTCCCCATATTTCTATACGCTGCTAAGACGTGGACACTGCGAGATGTGGAAAATATAGATGCTCTAGAAATGTGGTGCTGGAGAAGAATGATTGGAGTTTCGTGGACCGATTTTCGAACAAACGTCACGATACTTCAAGAACTCGGCATCAAACAGCGTCTATTCTCACTAGTACAATCTCGCATTCTGACAGTCTTCGGACACGTTTCTCGGCGTGACAACCAGTCCATCGAACGCCTCGTCGTTCAAGGAAAAGTGGAAGGCATCAGACCGCCTGGGAGGTCACTCACTCGATGGACCGACCAAATCAAATCTGTACTGGGAGGTTCATTGAACGAATGCAGCAGGATGACCTCGAACAGGGAAAAATGGCGAGCGGTAGTCATGCGCATAACATCTGCCCACTCCGTTACTTCATGACGATCACGACCGCTCAGTCAAGAGCAAAACGAATAAGAAGAAGAAGAAAAAAAATAAAGGTTTGATATCAGTATCATAACTTTATACAATACTGAGTTCAAATATTTTTTTTATGTTCTGCTAAATATGCCGGCATGTATAGTTTAGGTGAGAGCGGCCAAGTGGGCACGCCTTGGCTGACTCCGCCTCCAAATATAATAATAATTGTAACTGCATTATGTTATCGTAAAAATTTGAAAAATCTTTAAGGAGTCCAATACTTATTTATTTGATTTTACTTAAGTGAACTCTTAAAAAATAATACGCAATTATTTTTTATTAAATATTAATTTGTTTTGAATATGTTGTGTTGTTTAGTTATAATGAGGCATGTAGAGAGAATGACTGAAAGGAGACTTACAAAAACGATTTATGAGTCAAGAGTGAATGCGAAAGTTGGAAGGGGAAGACCAAGGCGATCGTTCCTGGATCAAATCCAGGACATTTTAAATAAGGGCCAAGTCAAGAGTACTCTAAACCAACGAACGAGATATGCAAGGATCGTGGCAAGTGGAAGGACGTGGTTTCTGCCTTCCCCTGTGGGAATAAGGCGTGATGCCATGTATGTATGTTTATTTATAACATAGGATATGTTGCATTTTAATTAAGTAAGTAAGTAGCAACCCATTAACGGCCCACTGCTAGTCGCTGGCCTCCTCACTCTGAGGGGCGAGGGTTTTTAGAGCATAGACCCACCACGCTGCTCCACTGCGGATTGGCAGACATAGTACACAAGTGCACTCTCTATTCCTTCAGTCTTATAGTCCGATGTGACGGGAATCCGACACGACAAGAGAGAGATCAGGCGCAGGACCGATGGCTTGACGTGCTTTCCGAGGCACGGGGATGGATCACACCGCCAACTTCCCAACTTCGGGCAAATATTGAGAAAATCTTAATAGAAAACTCAATAGTGTCTGTAGTCGAACATGCTAACCACTAGAGCAATGAAGCAGTTGCATTTTAATTAATTCTAAGAAATATTCGTGATTTTATTGGACAATGGTCACTATAACCTTCTTCGTTTTATCGAATTCTCTCTCTCTCTTTCATATATGACGCAGAAGTTGTCTGGATCAGCTACTTGCCTAATAATTTGTTTATTTATAACGCTAAAGTCCATTTTTCATCTTAATAAGGAGTTCAATCAGGTTTAAAAGGAATTAGAGAATTTAAATTGAATAAATCTAAATTAAATTAACAAAACTACACATTAAGTAATAAATATGTTTTTATTATACGTAAAAATCATATTGTTATTGAAAGCAGATGTTCCGGGTTTGATTTAGTTTACGTTATAAATAATAATATCTCTTTGATGCTTCAAGTAATTTAATGAATTAGATTACATTAAGTTACCTTAAAATTATGCTAATTGTATTTTTTTTACAAGGAAAATATTATTGTGGAATTGTAATATCAAACAATACGTAACCGATAGGACTCAAATCTACCGTTCAATGCAAGAAAATATATTTAAGGTTTATAATATAATTGCTTTGATTAAATTGGAATGAGCTGTGGTCAACGTTATCTACGTATGGGTGAGCGGTTGTCTGATCCAAGCATTGAAGTCTCTCTATGAGGGTTCTAGTGCTTGACTCATAAAATGTTTACTCTACGCTGATGATCAAGTAATACTTGCGTCATCCGCTAATGAGCTACAGGAGATGCTAAATATTATGAATGAAGCTTTGAAAGGGAAAGGAATGAAAGTGAATGTAAACAAAACGAAAGTTATGCTTTTTGAACGAGATGAATCTATGATGAATGGCAATATTTTGATAGATGGGGAACAAGTGGAAGAGGTGAAAGAATTTGTATACTTGGGATCTAAATTTACAAAAGATGGAACATGTGAAAGTGATATCGAAAGGAGAGTGAATGCAGGGAATATGGTAAATGGTGCTCTGCATGCTTTTATGAATAGCCAGATGGTGTCTCAAAGGGCTAGACTGGCAGTGCATGCTGGAGTGTTGGTGCCAACACTTATGTATGGTAGTGAAAGTTGGGTATGGCAGAAGAATCACAAAAGTAAAATAAATGCGGTAGAGATGAGAGCGTTGAGAAGCATGAGTGGATTAAAACTGAGTGACAGAGTAAGAAATAGTGTGATAAGAGAACGTTGTGGTATAAAAGAAGACGTAGTGACTAAAATTGAGAAAGGTATGCTTAGATGGTTTGGGCATGTAGAGAGAATGAATGAAAGGAGACTGACAAAAAGGATTTATGAGTCAAGAGTGAATGCGAAAGTTGGAAGGGGAAGACCAAGGCGAACGTTCATGGACCAAATCCAGGACATTTTAAATAACGGCCAAGTCAAGAGTACTCTAAACCGACGAACTTGTATGAAAGGTTTAATGAGAATAAAAAAAGTAAAGGAGATATGCAAGGATCGTGGCAAGTGGAAGGATGTTGTCTCTGCCTACCCCTATGGGAATGAGGCGTGATGCTATGTATGTATGTATGTATAAATTACTATTTTGAGAAATAGATGTCTAGGTTCGTTATAAAACTGCTCTCGTTGTGACGTTAATATATGAGACTGAGATATATGCTCGCTGTTGGAAAGTTAATACCCTTTACCTCGAACAGTATTTAAGCAATTTGGCGCAATAATCAGGAACTGCACGTGCATATATACCTTCACGCGTGCCGTCCACTTATCATCGTAATAAATACGTTTCCGACTGCTTGATAGACACTTACTGGCTTTCCAATTGCAGTAACTTGCTTAGTGGAGGTAGTCGTATAATTAATACGATTTTATGTATACTCTAGCAATTTCCCGCGGCTTCTTTTATATAATTTATGTTACCTTAGACCGTAGATTGTTCGGCCGCGTTTTATTGGTCCCCGTAATGTGCCCGCAATTTTAACGAAAATAATAGTTTTTGCGTCGATTGCCCCGCTGCTCGAGTGAGGCTAAATTCATCGGACTTAAACGTCCGTGAAGGTCTACCAAATATTATGATTTTTATGTTAGCTAATAGTTAAACTATACATGTTGCGTAAACTTTGAGATAGTGAAAAAAGTCCGTCCTGTATTTATAGACTCATTTCTTAAAAATTTAAATTTAACATTTCATTGTTATTCGCATCACTTATATAATGAAAAATACAAATTATCCCTGATAAACAGTTTATAAAATACCACAAACGACCCTCGACGCGACACACGCACCGTTAGTAACGTTCACTTTGTAACAGATTTATTTTCGTGATTTCTATTGTCTGTTGTTATCTCGACATATAATTTGTTACAACAGGTACTGAGAAGCGAAATAGAAAAAAGAAAGAGATGCTTATATTTCTGAGTTGAGACAGAACTATCGTATCATGTCAACTAGTAGTTGACAACACGGGATAAATAGTTATACATTCCTCATCTGTACTCAATTCATAAATTTGTAAGGTTTTCTTGGTTGTACGGGATGATTTGTCTGATTATGGACTGGTGGTAGGCTTCAATCGTGATCGTGATCTAGTTACCATCCTACCAACAAAGACGAACCGCCAAATAAGGGATTTGGGGGAAACTATAAGAGATAAATTGCCTCTTACCAGATTAATGCGCTTAGACTGTATCATCATTTACCACCAGATGTGATACCAGTCAAGCGTTACAAACATACGTAGTATCACGCCTTCGACCCGCGGGGCAATCGAAGCAAAAACATCCGTACGGAGCTGGGTAAGCGACGATTATTTCTGTTAAAAAGGACGAGCAAATTTCTGGAACCTTTCCAAAAGCTGTATCCTCGACCAATATTCGTCAACGACTAACTTTCCAATTATCCACACTCAACAAGAAAACCAGTGTTCGCTCCGCTTTACACAAATCCTTGCTTAATACTCAAATGACAAACTAATTTTTAATAAAACATTGCTACTTCCTAAATAGTTAATTGATAGATATACATACATAGCATCACGCCTCATTCCCATAGGAGTAGGCAGAGACCACGTCCTTCCTCTTGCCACGATCCTTGCATATCTCCTTCGCTTCTTTCATTCTCATTAAACCTTTCATACAAGTTCGTTGGTTTAGAGTACTCTTGACCTACGGCTCCGAAACGTGGTCGCTGTCACCGATATAGCCCTTCGAATCGCGAACCTCAAGTGGCAATGGGTGGGGCACATAGTCCGACGGACTGAGTGACGATGGACGAGGTGCTGGAGTGGCGACCCCGCACCGGAAGGCGCAGTGTAGGGAGACCCCCCACAAAGTGGTCCGATGATATAAAGAGGGTTGCCGGTAGCCGCTGGAGCCAGACGGCGCAAGATCTGGCCTTGTGGACGTCATTCCGTGAGACCTATGTCCAGCACTGGACGTCCATCGTGACCTGGCCCTTCCAGCATCGTTCGCCTTCCAACTGTCCCATTCACTCTTGGCTCATAAATCCTTTTTATCATATCCAAACCATCTATCTTTCTCAATTTTAGTCAGTACATCTTCTTTTATAACACAACGTTCTCTTATCGCTCAATTTCAACCCACTCATACTTCTCAACGCTCTTCTGCCATACTCAACTTTCATTTGGCACAAAAACTCCTGCATGCACATGCACGATATGCTTAATAGTGAAGTGTTAATCTGTCACCAATAAAAAACTACTGAATAATAAGTTTACACTTCAAAAATGGCAACCCTACATTAAAATAATGTCGTCCGTAATTGGAATTAACGAAGATCAAGTATGGTGTGTTGCACTTGAAGAGGTCATGGGTGTACACTGACAATCCATTTCCGCTGCGAGGTCGTCGTGTTTTCACTTGTTGTTTTCACTTCCGTATGACGAGATTTTTTTTTTTGTTACAACACGTTTAACAGCCCTGGGCTCTAGCCTTTTATATCCTCCATAAAATAAGATAACTAATATTGTACACTAGTATTGCCCTAAGGTCTACTAATTCGGACTTATCTTCTTAGATTGACATTTTTAAATTCGTTATATCTTTGGAATGGAAAATCCGATTTTGAAAATTTAAATAGTATTTTATAGGTATTAAAACGGTCTTTAATAATGTATTAATAATTTTATTAATTAATTGGATAAGGATTAATACAGAGGTATGAATAATATGGTTTGATTATTGTCGGCATTTTTATTAACTTTAAAAATGTAAAAAAGTAGTTATAGTGGTTTAACTACAGAAGTTGGACATATAGTATCCTGGACTTTTTTGAAGATTTTAATACGTTCTATAATATTGTGGAAAATTTTTTCTTCTCATCATCTATAGTTTTCGCAGCACTAGTGATGAGAGATTTTTTGTGACCAATTTTTTCACACCTTGGGTTGCGTGTTACATTTTTCTTAGGGATCCCTATTTTTTTAGAGAAAGTTATATAGCCTATTTCACTACGTGATAATGTAACTTTCTAATGGTTAACAAATTTTTGAATTCGGTCCAGTACTTTTTGTCCGAAATCGTTACAAACATCCAAAAACACTAATGTTTCCTCTTTATAATATTAGATTACCCTTAAACATAAAATCATTACGAATTCAGTAAAAGTTTTCGCCCGATTTGATTGATGTGTAATATACACATTCATTCTACGATGTAGGCGCTCACTAAGTACGGATCTCTCCATATTCCCACGACGTTAGAAGATTTACTCGAAAAACTCGATCTCTCATTGATTCGTCACGAGTTCTCCGCAAATGTTGGTCCAATTAGGCATATATGTAGCGATGTAGACGCTTACAACGAATGTTTTTCCCCATATACCGACGGGGTTAGGACATGTAAGCGAAAAACGATCTCGTGCTGGAATATATGCAAAACTATTCGTTTAATATATTGAATTTCAGTATATTGCGATGTAGACGCTTATTAAGTTATGATTTTCGTTATATTTCCATGGGATCTGTAGTTGCGAGACGCCAAGGGAAGCAGCTAGTATATATATTCTTATTCCACAACAATTTTAATTTAAGGTAAACTGGCTTTAATCCAATTAAAACATAATCTAAAGGCTTCAGCCATTGCTGGTTGCCAGTTCAACAACATTTAATTTATTTATTTAGATAAATTACATATACATAGTTGATCTAGTTCAAAAACGTGAAAAATAGAGATAAAGTTCCTAAAAATATAAGCGATAGCGCATAGATTCGGAAACACCTGTAGAATAATGGTTTTGAAAGATTTAACTGCAGATAATAAATTGCAATTGTTATTAAATAAATAACATAAGAAAATGGTATTTAGTTTTTCGTTAATAAGTCAAAAAATAATTATATTTAAGCAATTATGAAAAAAACTCGTTAAAGAGGAAGAAATTTCCGATTAAAAGTCTCAACTCCTGAAACTCTATCTCTATTATTTATAATTTTAATTTGACGTTGAAAATAGGGTTCCGCGCGGCTGTTACGATATGCGCGCCGCCCCTAAAGAGAGTTTTATCAAAAAATGTTTTTTTAAAACAAAAAATGTCATTTTAAAAATTTGAAAAAATTCTAGTATCTTCTTAACACTTGAATGAATCTAGCCCCGTAGAAAAAAAAGTTTTATCACCCCTTTTCATTAAGTTATTCAATTGTTAACTAACAATATTTCTCCCAATTTCCTCAAAATAATGGCACTTCGTATAAACTTCGTGGAAGACATTTTATATATAGTGGATCAATTAAAAAAAATACGTATAAAGAAAAAATGTTTATTAATTATTAATATACATTTTTTTGGGGATATATTTCTTAAAAATATTGTAATCTAAATGTAGACCCTCGCGTTCTCGGCACTCATTTAATAATAATAATATACTCTTTATTGTACACCTTAAAAGAAACAGCGTTACACAATATGGTTAAGTTAACAGCAAATGTACAAAAGGCGGTCTTATCGCTAATCAGCGATTTCTTCCAGACAACCTTAAGGAGAAGGAAAGAAGAACTTTAATCGAACAGTAAAATTACTTATGACGGCTCGCCAGGTTGACTCAGGGATGGCTGACAATTCTTAACTGATATTTTCTTTCCAATGCTCCAGGGAATTCGATTTATTGGCATAACATTTAGATTTAAGATAACCCCGTAGGAAAAGTCCATAGGGGTTAAATCTGGACTGCGTGGGGGGCAATTTATGTCACCTCTCCGAGAGATCAATTTGCCTGAGAAAATTTCACAAACACGTGGCGGAGACATATTGGACGTGTGTGAAGTTGCACCGTTCCGTTGAACTGAACCATGTGCTTTGGTTATTGCCAGGAAAGAATATAGTTCAGTACCAGGAAGTTGTCTAACATCTCCACATAACGCTCTGAATTCATTGTAACTGCACACCTTCTGTCCATAATTTCTCACCCCGATATCGCAGCTCATACGGTCACTGTAAGCGAATGTAGAGGTTTCTGATGTTTACGTTTCGATTCGTTGCACTCCAGTAGCGGTTCTTCTTTACGTGGCCATTAGGATGCAATTGAAAACAAATTGTTGGTAAACGTTGAAAATAGCTCAATCACCTGATTTACGAAATGCCTCTGACTGGTACCTTGGAGCTTTAATTCGAAAACGATCGACAGTGACTGAATTCCAAAGAGCCAGGCTACCGATTGACATAACCCCCGCGCCCCTCGGATACTTTGCGTTCACGCAATAAGCCCGCGACTTCGTCTGCGTGGAATGTTTTTTGGGTAGCATTTTCATTAATTTAGACTCATTGATGTATTTAAACGTATATTACGTTTAAATACATCAATGAGCTATTTGCTGTATATTATTGCAGAGCTTATAGTCCTTTTTCAGGATCTAGATTCTCGCTGTACCAAATTTAAATAAATTTCCTAAAATCCGTTCTTAGCTGGCCTCTATTCGTCAAAAAGAATATTCCTACCAAATTTCTCTACGACTTATGGTTTCAGAGATGAAAGTTTATAAAAATTTATTGATTATGATTTTTTTATAACTATTGCAAAATGAAATATTTATAAATATATTTCATTTTGCACTTTTTAAGATGAACACAGTCCACCACTATAAAATAAAAATCGTGTAAAGGGCGCTAGCTAACCGCAGAAAAGGTTGGTAGCCATTTTTAGCCTTGCCTCTTTACATTCCAGTACGATGCCGCATAAACACTCTATTAGGGTCAACGTTGTATATACAAATCCTTTAGGCAAGGTTAGTCTTTTTTATATATAATTCTTTTGTACGTGTAAATGTGACTGAACTTTTGTTAAAAATCACCGATTTGATGAGCTTTTGTCTGTGTGCTCATTTGGATTTAAGAATAGCTGAAGTTTACAATATGCATCCAATAAATACATGGTTGCCCCACCTTTTCTTCCACTGGATAAGCTAGTTAGGGTAGCAGCTTATTAAGTCTCTATTCCTTCACTCTCATAGTCAAAATTGACTTTATATTCCTTATACAACAATAGGAGACTTTCTGATGATTTTCAGTCAAACAAAAAGTTTTTCTGGAAATCAATACAAATTGCCCGAGGGAGATCTACTTCCTCGGAGCTTTGTAAAATCAGAAGTTTAGATGGAAGTTTAATAAAAGGAGAAGAATGGATATTGAAGAGATGGAAGGATCATTTTGAAAGTTTGTTTGAAAGAAATGAAGCAGAGGTAAATATGGCCTCTGCGGATAGCAATGAATGTAAGACAAGTGATAGCGAGATTAGTATGGATGACATCATGAAAGCGATAAAAGGTATGAAATCAGGTAAGGCTGCTGGGTATGACAGAGTGTCAGTCGAGATGCTGAAGGCTGGCCGCGGGATTGTGGTAGCTCAGCTGTACTGCCTTTTCAATATATGCTGGGAGAAAGGTCAAGTCCCAAGAGATTGGAGCAAGGCCGTAATTGTCCCTCTATATAAAGGAAAAGGGTCACAGCAGGAGTGCAAAAATTACCGCGGTATCAGCCTTCTTAGTGTCGTCGGCAAATTGTATGCAAAGATATTAATTGAAAGGGTGATTAATGAAACTGATGGGAAAATATGGGACGTGCAAGCGGGATTTAGAAGAGGAATGGGATGTACGGATCAGGTCTTTTCTTTACGGTGCATAACTGAAAAATGTTTGGCTAAACACCAAAAAGTTTATTGCGCGTTCGTAGATTTAGAAAAGGCCTATGATCGAGTGGTGAGGAATGAGCTGTGGTCAACGTTATCTACGTATGGGGTGAGCGGTTGTCTGATCCAAGCATTGAAGTCTCTCTATGAGGGTTCTAGTGCCTGTGTCAGAATAAACGGAGCGTACACGGAGTGGTTTCCTGTCGAAAGAGGTGTTCGACAGGGATGTGTTGCGTCACCATGGCTGTTCAACCTATTCATGGATAAATGTTTGACAGATTTAAAAGAAAGTATGTATGGGTTAAGAATGAATGAATTACTCATCAAATGTTTACTCTACGCTGATGATCAAGTAATACTTGCGTCATCCGCTAACGAGCTTCAGGAGATGCTAAATATTATGAATGAAGCTTTGAAAGGGAAAGGAATGAAAGTGAATGTAAACAAAACGAAAGTTATGCTTTTTGAACGAGATGAATCTATGATGAATGGCAATATTTTGATAGATGGGGAACAAGTGGAAGAGGTGAAAGAATTTGTATACTTGGGATCTAAATTTACAAAAGATGGAACATGTGAAAGTGATATCGAAAGGAGAGTGAATGCAGGGAATATGGTAAATGGTGCTCTGCATGCTTTTATGAATAGCCAGATGGTGTCTCAAAGGGCTAGACTGGCAGTGCATGCTGGAGTGTTGGTGCCAACACTTATGTATGGTAGTGAAAGTTGGGTATGGCAGAAGAATCACAAAAGTAAAATAAATGCGGTAGAGATGAGAGCGTTGAGAAGCATGAGTGGATTAAAACTGAGTGACAGAGTAAGAAATAGTGTGATAAGAGAACGTTGTGGTATAAAAGAAGACGTAGTGACTAAAATTGAGAAAGGTATGCTTAGATGGTTTGGGCATGTAGAGAGAATGAATGAAAGGAGACTGACAAAAAGGATTTATGAGTCAAGAGTGAATGCGAAAGTTGGAAGGGGAAGACCAAGGCGAACGTTCCTGGACCAAATCCAGGACATTTTAAATAACGGCCAGGTCAAGAGTACTCTAAACCGACGAACTTGTATGAAAGGTTTAATGAGATTGAAAGAAGCGAAGGAGATATGCAAGGATCGTGGCAAGTGGAAGGATGTTGTCTCTGCCTACCCCTATGGGAATGAGGCGTGATGCTATGTATGTATGTATACAACAATATATTGTGGACTAGTTGAACCGCTATGCCTCCGCTCTTTAAATCATTGATATCTTTTAAGATATCCATTATAATATGATGCTTTTATCGGCAGTTTTAATCTACATGAAATATACAGTATATATATTGTATTTAATTTGATAAATAATATTAGTGTATTGTAGAAAATAGCTTTGTAAATAACACATATTTTTTTGTAATATGTAAAAGATAAAAATGGTTACTGTGGGCATTCCTTTAGAGATAAATATATACAATTACGGACTTTTTTATCGATCTTTTTTAGGTATACAATTCTGTAGAACATTAACTTGATGTATCTCGTAAGGTTTAGCCAGCGTTTGATATTTAAGCGCACGTAAATATGTATACGATATCACTTTACAAATGTTTAAATTTTTCCACTTTTCTCTACTATTATATGTATGTGTTATACATATAAATCTTCCTCTTGAAACACTCTATCTATTATAGAAAACTACATCAAAATCCATTGAGTAGTTTAAAAGATCTAAGCGAAAAGGTAGCAGAAGCGACATCATTTTACTATTGGGCTATGTAGGTGAAGTATTGACAATAATGATTCATAACTGTCATTATTCATGCAATCACTCACCTCTTGTCATAACACAGTAAAGCTCAAACAATAATAGAAATAATGATCGTTTAATTGTTAATCAAATTAGAGCGAGACAATACGTTATGTTGGAGGAAGTAATTACGACGTACAGACAGACGCCACGACATTGTTGTCGTACATTGTACGTGTTTGCACGTGACGAGAGTTATCGAGTGACTTCTTTTCCATTTGTGACAATTCGGTTGTGAAATATCTCAAAAAGTGACGTTATAAATAGAGTTGAAATCGATATTTGTGTTATTTACGTGATCTATATTAAAAATGTTATAAAAAAGGTGGTTTCCTGTAAACAAAGTGATAAACTCACCAAGATTTCCTTATGCTCATGCCTTTTTATAAAAATAATATTGTATGTGCAAAAACAACCACGAAATTTTAATTATTAATACAGAAAAACAATGTTATCTGTAAAGTTATTTATTTCTTTAGCTTATTTTGGTCTTGAAAGCAATATGTAAATTTTTACAATAACAACCAAAATGTGGCGTGTCAAGTATCATTTTTATAGATAATTAAATAAAATTGTTTACCTAATTAATTTATCGTCCCGATTTTCTTACGCTTATTTATTTCTTATGTGAGCTTAAATGTAATTATTTACAAAAACAACCAAAACACGGTATTTCAAGGGACATTTTAAAGGTTATAAATAAAATAAAACAGATATAGAGTTATCTCTGTATATTTAAACAATGTATGTAATGTAATTATAATTATTACTGTTAATTGAGTAAAATATTTTACCTAAATAATATAACTTCCCGATTTTCGTACTCTTTCTTATTTATTTCTCATGGAAGCGTAAAATATAATTATTTCCAAAAATAACCAAAATATGGTATAGCAAGTAAAATTTTAAAGGTTATAACCTAAAAAGTGAAAAAAAAACCGATATAAAGCTATCTCTGTATATTATTATAAAATTGTTTAGCTAAAACATACCGTTTTAAAAATAATTATTACTGTTAATTGCGTGAAATTTTTGCCTTATTAATTTAACTTTATGATTTTCTTACACTTACTATAATTATTTACAAAAACAACAAAAAGTGGGTTTTCAAGTAAATATTTAATATATTAAATCAAGAAAGAGTTATTTTCGTATACATTTCTAATACTCCTGCCTTTCATAACAAAGTGTATATGCAAAAACAACCAAAATATGGTATGTCATATATGCATTGATAGTAAAGAATAAATTATTTCTTCAATCTCATTATATTATCTTAGATTTTTTTTACGGTTAGTTCTTTATATGAAAGGATATTATATCCTTATTAATTCTTATATGCAATAACAACCAATAAGTGTTTTGTCTGGTATATATTTTTTTAAGTAATTTTATTTTTTTAATATATATTTTTTTAAGTAATCGTAATCGTGAAAGAAGCTGTAAGAAAGAAAAAAGAAGAATACAGTGATATGTATGATAGGAGACTTTCTGNTGTAATGTAATTATAATTATTACTGTTAATTGAGTAAAATATTTTACCTAAATAATATAACTTCCCGATTTTCGTACTCTTATTTATTTCTCATGGAGGCGTAAAATATAATTATTTCCAAAAATAACCATAATATGGTAAGGTAAAAACCTTAAAGTGAAAAAAAAACCGATATAAAGTTATCTCTGTATATAATTGTTTAACTAAAACATATCGTTTTAAACATAATTATTACTGTTAATTGAGTAAAATTTTTGCTTAATTAATTTAACTTTATGATTTTCTTACTCTTACTATAATTATTTACAACAACAACAAAAAAGTGGTTTTTCAAGTAAATATTTTATATATTAAATCACGAGTTATTTCTGTATATATTTCTAATGCTCATGTCTTTCATAACAAAGTGTATATGCAAAAACAACCAAAATATGGTATGTGCATATATGACATACCATATTTTGGTTGTTGATAGTAAAGAATAAATTATTTTTTCAATCTTATTATATTATCTTAGATTTGTTTTACGATTAGTTCTTTATATGAAAGGATATTATATCCTTATTAATTGTTATATGCAATAACAACCAATAAGTGGTTTGTCTGGTATATATTTTTTTAAATAATTTTATTAAGTACTTTCTATAATTTTCTCAAGCTTAGTTCATGTTTAAGTTGATGAAAACTTACAACAAGTGAATTATGCTAATGAATATGTTTTCGAGGAAAAGAAAGAATAAACATATCACCACTTTGAAGAGGAAGTGCTCTATGAAACCACACGTAAGTTCTATTAATAAATACACTTATCTACTTTGCTGTTACCATATTGGTGACTGGAATGCTTTAGTTTTAATCCAAAGAGAGAACGTATTTTGAAGTGAAACTTCTTTACGCACGCCGGCCTTGGGGAGTAAACTGGTGAATGCGTGACGAGAGCGTTACGAAAAGCGATAAGAACCACTGACAACGGCGATGTTATTAAAATTCATCATTGTACTTAAGGACAACATCTACCAGCGACTTTTCGTTTACCAAAATGCTGGGCTGATAGATAAAGCCTTTAAGATTTAAGCTCGCCTTTTCATACTTTGTGTAATAAAGTTTATATAAACCATAAATATTATGAGGAAGCCTACATTTACAGGAAGCAATTCGTGGTTCCATGCTTTAAAAACCTTATCTCCTGTGAGTGAGAAGCCCTGTACCCAGCATTGCGACGTTAATAGGCTGCTACCTTAACTGTAAAAAGGTGTGGCCTGATTCACGTTAGACCAAATTTGTCTGAATCTAAACTGGCTTCGGTAGTGGTACCACCCTACCAATAACGTATCACCTACTGGATTAGACTATATTGTAGACTTCATCATCAATTTACTATCAGATGAAATGACAGTCAAATGTTAATTTGTCTGTAATAAAAAAGCAAAGTATTTGGGAAAAATTACTGCCTTATTGGTCTAGTGGTTAGCATGTTCGACTACAGACATGAGGTCCTTGGTTGGAGTTGGGCCAAATCCAAATGGATATTGAGTTTTCTGTTAAGATTTTCTCAAAATTTGATCGAAGTTGTGTAAATGGCGGTGGATTCCAGCACCGTGCTCGGAGAGCATGTTTAGCTGTCCTTCGACTGTCGGATAACCGATACATCCCACTATGAGAGTGAAGAAATAGAGAGTGAACTATGCGAGCTAGGCTGCAGTGGAGTAGTGTTTTGGGTCTATACTCTAATAACCCTCTCTCCTATGAATGAGGAGACTACCTCATTGGTCTAGTGGTTAGCATGTTCGACTACAGCCATGAGGTCCTGGGTTGGAGTCCCGAGTTCAATTCCAAATGGACATTGAGTTTTCTATTAAGATTTTCTCAATATTTATACGAAGTTGTGTAGTTGGCGGTGGATTGCAGCACCTTGCTTGAAGAATATGTTTAGCTGTCGGTCCTATGACTTTCGGATAACCGATACATCTCACTATGAGAGTGAAGGAATAGAGAGTGAACTATGCGAGCCAAACTGCAGTGGAGTAGTGTTTTGGGTATACACTCTAATGACCCTCTCACCTACGAGTGAGGAGGCCTGTGCCCAGTAGTGGGACGTTAATAGGCTGCTACTTAGTAAGTAACAGCCCATTAACGTCCCACTGCTGGGCACAGGCCTCCTCACTCACATGAGAGAGGGTTTTTTAGAGCATAGACCCACCACGCTGCTTCACTGCGGATTGGCAGGCATACTACACAAGTGCACTCTCTATTCCTTCACTCTCATAGTCCGATGTGACGGGAATCCGACACGACCGGAGAGAGATCAGGCGCAGGACCGACGGCTTAACGTGCTCTCCGAGGCACGGGGGTGGATCACACCGCCAACTTCCCAACTACGGGCAAATATTGAGAAAATCTTAATATAAAACTCAATATTGGTTTTTGAATTGGCCCGACCCGGGACTCGAACCCAGGACCTCATGTCTGTAGTCGAACATGCTAACCACTAGACCAATGAGGCAGTCTACTAGACCAATGAAGCAGGCTGCTACTTATTTAAGAAAATTTCCTTGAGCTCATTAGAGAGTTTGTGTTCAGAGAATTTCATTTCTGTACACCCTAATGATCTTTATAATGAAGCTAATGGTACATAATGTATTTAACAAACATTTTAATTGCACTTTTGTACCGTGTTTTTTTGGAATCCGTCTGAGAATGCGCCTGCATTTTCGATCCGGTTTCTGTTATTTATTTCCTAATTGTAGATTGTTTTTGTAGATTATATATCATACTAGTTGACCTGTGCTACTTCGTCTGTGTTTTTTAGGCTACAAGCTGACTCGCAAAGCTTCGTCTGTGTCACATAATAATATAAAGAAATTCAATCATAATCATATCAGAGGTTATAGTGAGCTATCCTTAAAAGATAGACATATACTATAATAGACTTTATTTTAGATCTATTATAGGAGAACAATTCAGTCATACATGATTTTCGCGAAACTTTAACCGTTTATGTACCAAACGCAACAAAAGCTCTCAAAAGAAAAAAAGAACTCCGATTTTGAAACATTTTAAATTGGTGAACCGCTTTTATTGGTATTAGTGTGATGATATTAGCTCACAGCCTTTCTAGTTAAATGGGCTATATAACACTGTACGAATTTTCCAAATAGGACCAATAGTTACCGAGATAAGTGCGTTTAAGCAAACACAGGCTTAAGGAGAGATCATAACACATTAAATTGTGAAAGGTTATAATGAGTCAACTGTGAAAGATAGATGTATCCTGTATTAGACTTTTTTTATCAACTTTTGATGAGGAACAATTCCGTTATATATGATTGATGCATAAGTTTAACTGTTTACGTAGCACACGCAACGAAAGCGCGCAAAAGGAATATATCATCCCCGTTTTTGCAACGTTTATTATTATTTCTCCGTTCCTATTGGTCGTGATGTAATAATGTATAATAAACAGCCTTCCTTAATAAATGTGCTATTCAAAACTAAAAGAATTTTTCAAATCGAACTTGTAGTTTCTGAGATTGACGTGTCCAAACAAACGGACTAACAAACAGTGCTCCATTATTATATTAGTACAGATAATCTTTATTTATGACTTAAATTAATTACTGTAATTAGAAATGTAAATTCTTAAAGGTAATTAAAATCGGTTATTGTTATAAAAGAGTTGAAAACTATTCGTTAATGTAACATTTTAGTTACATTTCAGTATATATTAATAAGTTAACATTTCATGTGTTATTTAACCGATTGCGTGATCGATTATGATGAAATTTAATAAATAAAAACGTGTGTACTTTAGACCACACGATTGAAGTATAAATAAATTATATATTTATATGTCTTTTGAAACAATTATTTACTAACTTATATCTCGCACGATAACACTTTTCGTAACGATCTCGTTACGCTTTTAGCAGTTTACTCCTAAAGTTAAGCATATCTAAAATAATTTCACTTCAAAGAATATTCTGAAAAAATTTCGTTTTTCCGTTTATAATGATAAGGTAGTAACATTTACAATTTTAACTTAGAAATCCAAGCTGTAAAGAAATCAGTCCCAAAAAATCTGTCATCGTTTGCGCTTTGGAAACTATTGATGATAGAACAAAAAAATGTTCTACAATATTATAGAACGTATTAATATCTACAAAAATGTCTATAATACCATATGTCCAACTACTGTAGTTATGCAACTATAATTACTTTTTATAATTTTAAAAGTTAATAATAGTGCCGACAATAATCAAACCATATTATTCATACCTTTCTATTAATTGTTATCGTATGAGATATTTTATTAAATACCGTTTCAATACCTGTAAAGTACTTTTTAAATTATTAAAATGGGACATTTCATTCAAAAGATATAACGAATTTAATAATCTCAATCTAAAGAAAATAATGTAGCGCGAGTCAAATGTCGTGTAAAGAGAAGTTCTGAGACAATAAAGTATTATTAATAAATAATATAATAAAAAATAATATAGTATTAGTTAGATATATATTCGTTGTAAAGTAAAATCTGTATATTGATTAGATTATGAATGTAGTGTATCTAATAATCTGAAAGGAAGTAATTAAAAACTAAGTGAAATAAATTATGAAACTTTTATGTCAACGAAAATAAATCTATAGTATGACTTAGTGTACTTTCCACTGCCACGAGATCTGTATCTACGTGAGTGAAACCAAGGGGCATTGCTAGTCATAAATAAATGATTTCCAGGGTCATCCTTGGTGAAGTCATCGACCAAAATATCAGACGCCTCTTGCAGGGGCAGGGTTGACATTTATTATGCAAACAAGATGTTATTTATTACTCTGTTTATAATATACTAGCGGCCCGTCCCGGCTTCGCACGGGTAGACATAAATAGGTACAGATATTTAAGTTATAAGCATGATAATTAAAACGACCATGAATTGACAAATATTATGAAAAAGAGTGATTGCTAATACTAAAACTAAGTAGCTCTGAAGATAACTTTTTAAGTGAAGCATAAAAATGTGTAAAAAAAAAAACTGAAAAAATTCAATGTCTCTTGCGTCCACTGCGTAAGGCAACCTAGTTCATAATAGTGCACTGCCCCTCTCTCGTCGAGTTAGTTACTCGATGCGCTGCGTGGCGGCCGCCGCCGGCATGTAGTTTTATTTTAATGTCATGATATCTGTTGAATGGAATATCCGATTTCAATAATTCAAAAGTAATCATCAGGTATTGAGACAGTTTTGAAAATTAAATAATTTATTTGGATAAAAATGTATAAATGGTATGGATAACACGGTCTGATTTTGATCGGCATTTCTATCAATTTGTTAAATGTAAAAAAAGTAGTTATAGTGACGTAACTACAATAGTTAGACATATGGTCTCGCGAAGTTTTTTGTAGTAATTTATATATTCTATAATATTGTCGAACATTTTTTGTCCTATCGTTAATACTCTTCACAGCGTTTGCTATGAAAGACATTTTATGGCAATTTTTTTTTACACCCTCGGTTGGTTTTAATAGGAATTTCTAAATTATAGTTATATTTTAACCTATTTACATTAAAGCTAGACAAATTATATATGTCGGAATATAAGAGAGAAACGGAGAAGCATAAAGCACAGGGGCGTAGGGTTCTCCGCCGACATCGTCATTAATGGGATCCATTATTTAATTTCTTATTTTGTGGGCGTTCGTGGGTAATGTTGGTGCAATCAAACACTTTGTTAAATAACTCGGATTATAATGTTCAATCACTTAATGTTCCCGATATCAATTTACACAAAGTCATTAACAATAATAGCTAGGAACGCGACAGTTTCCATAGTCGACTGATCTGGTCGACCGCCACTCGAGAACTGCCGAGAAACGGGCCGGACCGCCACTTATTGACTCTGCCCCCACGCCGACACAAAGATGGCGCCAGCGTTTCACAGACTATTAAACACGGACCAGCGATCCACAGACTCTTGCACTCCAACATATATAAAAATCTTCCTCATTAAACATTCTATCTATTAGTGAAAATCATGTGTAAACCCGTCCAGTAGTTTTTGAGTTAATTGCGAACAAACACACAGATAGCAGTGCATATAATATGTAAGGTTTTTATTTCAATTTATGTGAATAAGCCATTGATTGATTATGACGTCTTGTTATATATACGTATGCTTAGCTAGTTAAAGGATTTCTGAACTGAATTGTGTTATTTGTCATTGATGTTATAAGAGTGGAGTTAAATATTAACGTTGGAGTTTATTTAGAACTAGCAATGCCCCGTGGTTTCTCGTCGGACTATAGATTTGTTTTCTTTAACACAAAAGTTTAATTTCACTTAGTTTTTTATTACTGAATATTCCAGAAGAACTGCTAAAGAATAGAAACTGTCATTATGGAATACATAATGTATGATATAACGAATTTTTAGATTTCAATAGGTTGAAATTTAAAAATTCGCTATATCTTTTGAAAGGAATGTCCAATTTTAATCATTTAAAAAGTATTTTACAGGTATTGAGACGGTCTTTTATAAAATATTTCAGAGGATAAGCATTAATACAGAGCTATAGATAATATGGTTTTATTACTCTCGGCGCTTCTATTAAGTTTTAAAATGTTAAAAATATTGTAATAGTGGCATAACTAAAGTAGATGGACATATAGACTTTCTTGTAGATATTGATACATTCTACAATATTGAAGAACATTTTTTTGTTCTATCATCAATAGTTTCCAAAGCGCACTCGATCATTGATTTTTTTTACCAATTTATTCACACCTTGGGTTACATTAATGTATTTTTATAAGGGATCAAGGTTTTTTTGAGAAAGTAATAAAAGCTATGTCACTCAGTGAAAATGCAGCTTTCTAATGGTGTAAATATTTTTGGAATCGGTTCAGTAGTTTTTGTGTGAAAACGTTACAAACATGCAAACAAAAACCAAATATTTCATATGTAACAATGAATGGGAAAGATAGATAAAGTACACAATGCATTAAATACCAGCGACTTTTGTCAATAAACAAGTGTTGCTGATATAAATACGTTCAAACACAATAATTACATTATATTTAACGAACAATACCGGATAATATTTGTGCAAAGAACAATGGTAGAAGAACAAACATAATATCAAACATTTTATCATGTGTTAAACTGTTTTCCTTTCCCGATAAGAGGATTTTAATTACATTGAGCATTAAAGTGCACTTTTTTCCTGTTGCCTTAAACGTTTTCGTCCATCTATCGCATGTCGCATTACACCCGGACGCAAAGTGTGATTAAATCAAATCAAAATATCTTTATTCAAGTAGGCATATTACAGCACTTTTGAATAGTCAAATGATATATATTTGTCGGAATGCAAGAGTTTGTGGAACGCTGGCGCCATCTGTGGATCGGCGTGGGGGCACAGTCAATAAGTGGCAGTCCGGCGCGTCTCTCGGCAGTTCTCGAGTGTCGGTCGGCCGGAGTGGTCGACTATTAAAACTGTCGCGTTCTTAGCTATTATTGTTAATGAGATTGTGTAAATTGATATCGGGAACATTAAGTGATTGAACATTATAATCCGAGTTAATTAATAAAGTGTTTGATTGCACCAACATTACCCACGAACGCCCACAGAATAAGAAATTTAATAATGAATCCCATTAATGACGATGTCGGCGGAGAACCCTACGCCCCTGTGCTTCTCCGTTCTCTCTTATTCTCCGACATATTTTTTTCTTTTCCCTCTAATTCTAATGTACGTCTGAAAATGGTACTCCAGAACGGCTTAAAATCTAAAGTTACGAGGGTCCCTTCGCGCCCTGATCCGAGAAGAGCCCACAACAAACTCAGTCGGATATTTTGTTAATATCATATTAGTTTAATATATTTCAATCTAAATTAAAGCAATTCGTTCACTCCCACGCGTTTCTATCGTCTAAGTACTCTTGCAACGTATAATACAATTTTTCTATCAACTTTCTTTTAACAAAGACTTTGAATTTATTAATTGACATCTCTAGAACGTCTTGTGGGAGTTTATTATAGAAACGTATACAGTTACCCCTAAATGAGTTGTTAATCTTATGCAGCCTACTAGAATTTATAACAAGTTTGTTTTGGTTTCGTAAGTTATATGATGTACATTCACTCTTTTTATTAAAAGAGTCAATGTTTTTATGTATACGCAGTATATACGCAGTGAACTGTCATTATGTTAACTGCCTTGAATTTGTTTCTTAGCGACTCTCTTGGACCCATATTGTAAATCGCACGAACGGCCCTTTTTTGCAGCACAAATATTGCATCTATATCAGCAGCATTACCCCAAAGTAGAATACCGAATATCAGGATGGAATATGTTAACGTTTTAATTACTTTGACAGTTAAGGGACTCCGTGTTCATAAAATGAATATTCCTATTGCCTTAAATATTTAGCAGTTGACTGTGATCTCGCCTGATGGTTAGTGATGATACAATACAAGATCGTAGCGAACTTATCTGGTAGAAGGTGATATACTCGTACCTCTTGTTGTGCCATAGTACCGGAACGCAAATGTCTTTATTTGGCGGTACGTCTTTGTTGCTAAAGTGGTAACTAACCGCGGCCTGAGCAATTTTATACATTCGCTTTACTAGGGATCGAACTGGACCTCTTTTTTACGCTGGGAAATGCATAAAGGCACCCCGATCAGAGTAAACTCTTATCGGGATTGTGGGACTTGCTGTTAAACCAGAATACCCACTAAAACCCAGCGATGCCTTCCGCATCCTTTTGTAGAGCACCAGAGGATCGGTAGATGCAACCTACCCTGGCACTCCGGAAGATTCCTGTGGAAAACTTAAGAATAAGGAAGGAGAAGCGCAAATCTACGTCTTCTACCTCTCAACCTCCTACGCCGAAGTAAAGGAGTTCTCCCTGAGCCTCTCATGTGCCTCCTTCAGGCAACTGCCTTCCACTCCCTATCACCGTTGAGCATGCTAGGAAAGCGATTTCTTGCACCACTGCGCTATAAAGGCTTATTTATAGATATATTAAAAGGCGCCCCTCAGAGCAGCCAAGGCCAATATGTCGGCGCACATGGCTTCCAGCAGCTGCCTCATTAGTGGTCTTAGAAGTCACACAAAGTTTCAAAGTGAAACTATTTTCGTGTACTGTTATTTTTTCGTTCATCTAT
Source organism: Elymnias hypermnestra (assembly GCA_015832385.1). Taxonomy (NCBI): domain Eukaryota; kingdom Metazoa; phylum Arthropoda; class Insecta; order Lepidoptera; family Nymphalidae; genus Elymnias; species Elymnias hypermnestra. The sequence goes on along the minus strand of JACTOM010000932.1, from coordinate 581,530 downwards.
CGAGGAGCCAAGGCCAACATATCGGCGTTCTTTAATTCTTACATGTGTCATATGATCATTCTATATTTTTTTCTATGTGAAGTGTTTCCCAACCCTGATTTTAGTCAATGAATTGGCGAGACACTCCCGCGACAATTCTTGGACATGATGCGTTTCGGGCGCCACTCTGATTCAGCCTGTGGCTGACTCATTGCAGTATAAAATCGGGATTCATTTAGTTGGATATGCTCTAAATAGTAAAAAATAATTGCGTATTCTTTTTCGGAATTATCCATATTCTTATATTTGGTGTCGGCATCAGTCAACGTAAAAAAAGGTGAGTCCCGCGTGTCCACTTGGCAGCTCCGGCGCCACTCTCACCTATAGCTTGTATATGTAGGTACCTTGGCTGACATCGACTCCAAATATAAGAATACGAAGAACTCTAAATAAGAATACGCAATCTTTTACTTTTAAGAGCATATTATTATATTTGTGTCACTTTGTTTTGAAGGCGCTCCTTTTTTTTGTTAAAATTTTGAATCTGAAGTAAACTAACAAATTTATCTCAATATGTGTACATCTAAAAAACGTGTTGCTTATAGGAGACAGCACCGTTTAAATAAAGCAACTTTGCAAAGTAAAATTTATATTGCAATCCCCACACCCGGGTTAAAACCCGCATACTTATACGTTACAGGTCGGATATTTTGCCACCCCGCTGTCACCAGTCTTTTATATGGTAATCGAGCACACCACTAATACGCAAAAGTCAACCCACACTCGGCCGCCACCCGTTTCACGCATAATACACCTTATAAATATTGCAATGTAGCAACAGGCTAAGTAGTAAGTAAGCTATTTGCTATTTAATTACAGACAGATATTCTGCCATAAATAAGACAGCACCATTTAAATAAACCAACTTTGCAAAGTAAAATTTACATTGCAATCCCCACACCCGGGTTAAACCCCGCATACTTATACGTTACAGGTCGGATATTTTGCCACCCCGCTATCACCAGTCTTTTATATGGTAATCGAGCATACCACTAATACGCAAAAGTCAACCCACACTCGGCCGCCACCCGTTTCACACATAATACACTTTATAAATATTGCAATGTAGCAACAGGCTAAGTAGTAAGTAAGCTATTTGCTATTTAATTACAGACAAATATTATGCCATCAATCGCACTCTTCCTTTAAGCCGTTGAGGAGTTCTATTGATCATCATATTTGACTACGACAATCACTTGACCATACCAACGTTACGGCAGGTGACTCAAATATCCGGAGAGCCTATAAAAAGATGCTGCCGAGGATCGTTAATTTGCTCCTAAGAATTGAAGAGTTCCGTTACTTTGTCATGGATACCATGATGAAAACCTAAACAAACTATCATTAAATAACTCTTGAAATATATTCTTACCCATTAAAAAACGTATCATCGAAATCGATTGGCGTGATCTTGAATTATTCGTCCATTTGTCGAGTACATGCTTAATGCAAATTTAAGACTTCTAGATGTTTGGACTCTACGATATACACCACGTTTCATATAAAAAAAGAATCATCAAGATCGGTTCACCCAGTCGGAAGATATGAGGTAACAAACATAAAGAAATACAGGAGAATTGATAACCCCCTCCTTTTTGTGAAGTCGGTTAAAAATTTATTACAATGAGAGAGAGTGAGAGAGAGAACACACTTTATAAAATAGTAATAATGATTACAGAACAAAAATTGAACAAGGGGTACTCTAGGTGGCCATATCATTCACTAGCTATATCTACTTCAGAGGCCTTCAAATTGGCCAGCCGTATGTTTCATAGGAGAAAGGATATCAAGAACTTAGCTCTGCCAAGTATAATAGGTTGAATACTAGCTTCGCAAGCAAAGGTCCTGGTTTCGATTCCCGACAGGGTTTCGGCGGGAGTGGCCCTCTTCAGTGGGACGATCATCTCACTGAAAGAGGCCCACGAACGAGAGAGGGAGATTGCAATGGATGCTCCCTCACATCACCGGAGGAGGCGGGCTACAAGGCAGCATCTGTAAGCGTAAGCCCTTCCATCGTCGAGAAACCTCAGTCGGATTCATCCGGGACACCAGGGATGAATGCGAAAGTTGAGCCCCTGGTGCTTCATCCATGGATGAAGAGGGTACCGCTGGGTTTTAGTGCGTATTGCGAGGTTTGTTTGTTTGCCGAGTCTCACACTCCTGACACACGGTCGGGGTCAGTGCATAAAAGCATTTCCCAGCAAAAAAAAGGATTAACTTAGAATTAGTTGGAGGGTATAGTAGGCGCAATGCTCTCTAGCGAAAAGGATTGGAGGGCAGTGGCAGAGGCAGAGGCACATGAGATACATAGGGAGGACTCTATAGATGCTTCTCTTCTACAGCGCAGAAGGTTGTGAGGTAGATTTGCGCTTATCCTACCCGTTCCTAAGTTTCCCATTGGGAGTATCCCGGAGTATCAGGGTAGACTGTGTCAAATGATCCTTTGGAGCTCCACTAAAGGATGAGGAGGGTATAGCTGGGTTTTAGTGGTGTATTCTGGCTTACTGTCAGCGAGTCCCACAGTCCCGTTTAAATGTTGTCTGAACGGGATGGGTGAAAGTATTTCCCAGGGTGTAAAAAAAAGGGAAACTTAAGAAAAAGTCTCCTGCAGAAACTCTGCTTGCGAAGTAAGTACGCGATACATATTAAGCCGCTACTATATTTACGTACTACCCTTATTTTATCTTCTTTTATTTAAGTCAAGGGTTTCTGGCGGAGACTGCTTAAAGCGATAAGGCCGCCTTTTCACATAGGTTTTTCTTTTCATAATATAAGATGTTGTATTGTTAAATTCTATGTGCTATCATTTCTATCTATCTATCTTTTTGTGTCCATTTCTAACGTCTCATCAATCTATACACCGAAATACCGATATTATATAAAAAAAATATAATTCAATAAAAGCTCTGTTAAATTTAATTAAACAATCATTAAGGTGATTGAATGTTGGATATATATTAATTTGAAATGCGGTGAAAGTATTAATGAATATCGATTTATATTGCCGTATAAAATTGTTAAAAGTAACACTTGTTTGTCAGCGTTGAATGTATTTTTAATTCCTTAAACGGTGCTTTCAATGGGTCCGCTCAATAAAAACACACAGACAGATATACATATAATATGTTTAAACATACAATCTTATTAAGAAACAGTTATTTCGTAAGCTATTACCATGTAAATGAATGTTAAAATAGTTGAATGTAGTGAGAGATTAAATGGATATAGCGAGTTATCCTTAAAAGATAGGTAAGTGCCATCGTAAACTTTTTTGTAGATCAATAACAAAGCAATTATCCCACCAAACATTGTTTTGTTATATCTCTGAATTTGGCAGAGTTTTATTTTTTCCTACACTCTCAACAATTACTGTTATATTTCAACCAACTGCCTCATTGGTCTAGTGGTTAGCATGTTTGACTACAGACATGAGGTCCTGGGTTCGAGTCCCGGGTCGGGCCAATTCAAAAAATGGATATTGAGTTTTCTATTAAGATTTTCTCAATATTAGCCCGAAGTTAGGAAGTTGGCGGTTTGATCCACCCCCGTGCCTCGGAGATCACATTAAGCCGTCGGCCCTGCGCCTGATCGTGTCGGATTACCGTCACATCGGACTATGAGAGTGAAGGAATAGAGAGTACACTTGTGTACTACGCCTGCCAATCCGCAGTGGAACAGCATGGTGGGTCTATGCTCTAAAAACCCTCTCTCATTTGAGTGAGGAGGCCTGTGCCCAGCAGTGGGACGTTAATGGGCTGCTACTACTCACTTCAACCAAATTATACAAAACAATAACATATTATATACATAAATCTTCGTCAAGAATTGCTCTATTCATTGGTAAAGCCGCACGAAAATCCTTTCAGTAGTTTTTGAGTTATACGCGAATAAATAAACAGACAAACGCAGTAGAGGACGTCTTTTAATATTTAAGGATAATTGTGTTTTTCCATCTATATAAGTGAAGTTAAATATATGTCTCTAATTTAATTAAAATGTATCAATGAATAAAAATAAATATAGCATACAATGTATTAAATATATACATTAAAAGCTCACGTAAAAGCTTTATAGGTTACTTTTCATATGGCATATTGAACAAGTTGGCAAGTTGGAATTGGCTTTAAGTTCTTTCAAAGTAAAACTTGGTTATCGGCTCTTATATTCACATCTATCTATCGTATGTCGCATTATAACCAGCTGCGTAGTGGGGTAAAGTTAAAAACGCTCGTCAGAGCAGCCAAGGCTGAAATAGTGGAACCTATGGCTCGCATCAGCTGACACTGTAGCATTTATATAAACCTGCATATCCAAAAAGTAAATCTGGGGTATTTGTTACCTGAAATCCCCAGTTAAACAGCATGGTAGTTATGCCCAGCAGTGGGACGTTAATGGAGTGCTTTATGGCTCTATTTCACTTGCATCATGATTTCACGATGTAGTTTGTTTATTTAATTAAATACTAGCTGTGTATAGTGTTTCGGGGTAGCATTTTTATTAATTCTGACTAGTTATTTTACAAATAAGACACGTATGAATAATTTCGGTTTCACTGCAAAGTGCTTACTAACCTTTCACAGGCTCTAGACAATCTGTGTAGCAAATTTCGTTTAAATCGGTTCAGTAGTTTTTTTCTGGATTGTTATTTTACACCCTTGATGGTAAATCTTGTAGAAATTGTGATTGTGATATTGATATATATCAAATCAACAGCTTAAAAATAATTTTAATGCTTCTATCTGTAAGAATGACGGTACTTAAATCCATTACAACCCTTTTTCGGATAAAATGGTAGCCTATGTCTTTTTTCAGGCTCTAGACTGTCTGTCTAATTTCATTTAAACCGGTTCAGTAGTTTTGTTGTGAAAGCGTGGCAGACAGACAGAGTTACTTTCGCGTTTATAATATTAGTAAGGATTGTTATTTTACACCCTTGAAGGTAAAACTTTTATAAACTTTGAATGTCATATTTATTTATAACGAATCAATAGCGTAAAAAATAAGTTTTAAACTTCTAGCTCTAAATATGACGATACTTACATTATTTACAGTCCTTTTAACCATTATTTACAGTTTTTTTTAACTAGCCTACATCCGTTTCAGGTTATAGACTATCTGTGTACTAAATTTCATTTAAATCTGTTCAGTAGTTTCGGCATGAAATCGCGACATACAGACCGATCCCTTGCAATAATTTTATCACATTTAAATGTAGCCTTTGTCCTTTCTCGGGCTTTAGTCTATCTGTGTAGCAAATTTCGTTTAAATCGGTTCAGTAATTTTATTCTGTATTGTTATTTTACACCCTTGATGGTAAATCTTGTAGAAATTGTGATTGTGATTTTGATATAACATCAAATCAACATCCTAAAAAATAAGTTTCAACCTTCTATCTTTAAGAATGACGATATTTCAATCCATTACAACCGTTTTTTCGGATAAAATGGTAGCCTATGTCTTTTTCAGGCTCTAGACTGTCTGTTTACCAAATTTCATTTAAATCTGTTCAGTAGTTTTGTTGTGAAACCACGACAGACAGAGTTACATTTGCCCTTATAATATTAGTGAGGATTGTTATTATACACCCTCGAAGGTAAATCTTTTACAAATTTTGATTGTGATATTGATATATATTAAATCAACAGCCTAAAAAATAAGCTTCAAGCTTCTAGCTCGAAATATGACGATACTTGCATCCTTTACAGTCGTTTATTCGCATTAAAAACTAGCCTTTATCCTTTCTCGAACTCTAGGCTATCTGTGTACCAAATTTCATTAAAATCTGTTCAGTAGCTTTGGCGTGAAAACGCGATAGACAGACCGATCCCTTACAATCATTTTGTTACATTAAAAAGTAACCTATCTCCTTTCTCGGACTCTTAGACTATCTGTGTACCAAATTTCATTAAAATCTGTTCAGTAGCTTTGGCGTGAAAACGCGACAGACAGACCGATCCCTTACAATCATTTTGTTACATTAAAAAGTAACCTATCTCCTTTCTCGGACTCTTAGACTATCTGTGTACCAAATTTCATTAAAATCTGTTCAGTAGCTTTGGCGTGAAAACGCGACAGACAGACCGATCCCTTACAATCATTTTGTTACATTAAAAAGTAACCTATCTCCTTTCTCGGACTCTTAGACTATCTGTGTACCAAATTTCATTAAAATCTGTTCAGTAGCTTTGGCGTGAAAACGCGACAGACAGACCGATCCCTTACAATCATTTTGTTACATTAAAAAGTAACCTATGTCCTTTCTCGGACTCTTAGACTATCTGTGTACCAAATTTCATTAAAATCTGTTCAGTAGCTTTGGCGTGAAAACGCGACAGACAGACCGATCCCTTACAATCATTTTGTTACATTAAAAAGTAACCTATCTCCTTTCTCGGACTCTTAGACTATCTGTGTACCAAATTTCATTAAAATCTGTTCAGTAGCTTTGGCGTGAAAACGCGACAGACAGACCGATCCCTTACAATCATTTTGTTACATTAAAAAGTAACCTATGTCCTTTCTCGGACTCTTAGACTATCTGTGTACCAAATTTCATTAAAATCTGTTCAGTAGCTTTGGCGTGAAAACGCGACAGACAGACCGATCCCTTACAATCATTTTGTTACATTAAAAAGTAACCTATGTCCTTTCTCGGACTCTTAGACTATCTGTGTACCAAATTTCATTAAAATCTGTTCAGTAGCTTTGGCGTGAAAACGCGACAGACAGACCGATCCCTTACAATCATTTTGTTACATTAAAAAGTAACCTATGTCCTTTCTCGGACTCTTAGACTATCTGTGTACCAAATTTCATTAAAATCTGTTCAGTAGCTTTGGCGTGAAAACGCGACAGACAGACCGATCCCTTACAATCATTTTGTTACATTAAAAAGTAACCTATCTCCTTTCTCGGACTCTTAGACTATCTGTGTACCAAATTTCATTAAAATCTGTTCAGTAGCTTTGGCGTGAAAACGCGATAGACAGACCGATCCCTTACAATCATTTTGTTCCATTAAAAAGTAGCCATCTCCTTTCTCGGACTCTTAGACTATCTGTGTACCAAATTTCATTAAAATCTGTCCAGTAGCTTTGGCGTGAAAACGTGACAGACAGATCGATCCCTTACAATCATTTTGTTACATTAAAAAGTAACCTATGTCCTTTCTCGGACTCTTCGACTATCTGTGTACCAAATTTCATTAAAATCTGTTCAGTAGTTTAGGCATAAAAACGCAACAGATAGAGTTACTTTCGCATTTATAATAAGGATTGACCGAAAACTCGAGCTTTGCCTTAAATGTTTACAGACAAGTGTATTAAATTGGATGTTAATTATCATTAATTATACCGTCTGGTTATTTTGCTTTTAATTTAGTAACCCTCTTGTGGTTTTATAAATTCCGTATCGGTGTGAATTTATTGCCAATTAATTAACATGTATATCCTTTTTATGTTTCAATATAAAACCGAGTGCGGGATAATTTCTTTATACATTTTAATGTTCGCTGTCAATACGTTATCCTTTGATATGTCTAAGGAAATGCGGATAAGGAGAAAGTTTTGAAATACTGGAGTATTATTTTTATGTATTTAATCATATTAAAGTAAGTATTAAAGTTTATTGCGCCTTCGTAGATTTAGAAAAGGCCTANGGTCAAGAGTACTCTAAACCGACGAACTTGTATGAAAGGTTTAATGAGAATGAAAGAAGCGAAGGAGATATGCAAGGATCGTGGCAAGTGGAAGGATGTTGTCTCTGCCTACTACTATAGGAATGAGGCGTGATGCTATGTATGTATGTATGTAAAGTAAGTAGCAGCCTATTAACGTCCCACTGCTGGGCACAGGCCTCCTCACTCATAGGAGAAAGATGGTTTGTAGAGCATAGACCTACCACGCAGCTCTATTGCGGATTGGCAGGCATAGTACACAAGTGCACTCTCTATTCCTTTACTCTCATAGTCCGATGTGACGGGAATCCGACACGACCAGAGAGAGATCAGACTGAGGACCGACGGCTTAACATGCTCTCCGAGGCACGGGAGTGGACCACACCGCCAGCTTCCCAACTTCGGGCAAATATTGAGAAAATCCTGATAGAAAACTCAATATTGATTTTTGAATTGGCCCGACCCGGGACTCGAACCCAGGACCTCCTGTCTGTAGTCGAACATGTTAACCACTAGACCAATGAGGCAGTCGTCAAATCATATTCAGATTAATTTTGAGTGACTAAAATGCCGTATTATTTTCAGATTCAATAAGTGCGTAATTTAGTGCACATACCTGAAATTTTCGACGCATGCGCGCTTGTTTTATATGTCAAAATATTTTGCAATTTGTTTTGCAGCTTCATCAATACTTGTAATTCACTTCTTCGCTTGATTCTTCTTACGATTTATTAGAGCTTATTTTCTTTAATTTATATAATTAAATTTCGCAAATTTTTCATATGTATTGTAAACTCGTCAAATAAATGAGTAAACAACTCGTTGCTTACTCAGGTAGTTGAAGCGAACTATTGATTTAATATCTAACTTTATTTCGTACTAGTGGCCCGCCCGGCTTTGCACGGGTAGACATGAATAGGTACAGATGTTTAAGTTATAAGCATGATAATCAAAACGACCACCCCTTTCTCTCGCACTGCCCCTCTCTCGTCGAGTTAGTTACTCGATGCGCTGTGTGGCGGCCGCCGCCGGCATGTATTTTTATTTTAGTTTCATGATATCTTTTGAATGGAATATCCGATTTCAATAATTCAAAAACTAATCGTCATGTATTGAGACAGTCTTGAATATTAAATTATTTATTTGGATAAAAATTTATAAATGGTATGGACAACACGGTCTGTTTTGATAGGCATTTCTATCAATTTGTTAAATGTAAAAAAGTAGTTATAGTGACGTAACTACAATAGATATATGGTCTCGCAAAGTTTCTTGTAGATATTGATATATTCTATAATATTGTTGAACATTTTTTTGTCCTATCATTAATATTCTTCACAGCGTATGCGATGAAAAACATTTTATGGCTAATTGTTTTACACCTTCGGTTCGTTTTAATAGGAATTTCTAAAGATTTCTATAGTAATCTAGTACTAAATATAGCCTATGTTACTCAGTAATAATGTAGCTTTCTAATGAAAAGAGAATTTTTAAAATCGGTCTAGTACTTTTTGAGTTTATTCGTTACATACAAAAATACAAATCTTTCCTCTTTATAATGTTAGTGTAGATTATTTTAAATTTATTTTGATAGCTAACTTGTTAAATTTGTAGGCTCGAGTTAAAAGAGTTGCTGTATCAAATCCTTTGTAGGTACTCCCAATATTTGTTATAATATTCTCTTATCAAGGATAATAACAGTTTTAATACAGGAAACAACTACTTTTTAAATATGTTAAGGACATTCTGAAATGGAAATGTTTAAAACAAAAGAAAGAAAACTCTATTTAGAGCAGTGTGATACAATTTAACTTAAATAGTGTTTAAACCACAGCAAGTGATTCAACTCCTGGGGGATTTAAATTCTACTTAGAGACGTGAGGTTGGTCCAAGTGCTTTGGTGGTCTTCTCTACTTTGCAGAAGGCCAGTGGATATTGATAGGGTGTTTTCCTTTTGTGTATTAAACGTCCTCCTACTGCATAGTGTTAAATTGTAAATTATATTCCTTTTACAGAATGACGAACCTCCAGAAATTACCTACTGTGTGGTGGGGGAGGGGGGAGGAGGTCTCGCGCTGCAGGCCGTCACCCCAACGCACCCCATGCCCCCACAGGATGAGCTGGACGCCAAATTCGCTGAGCTGGTGGTGAGTACATAGAATACAGTGGACTGCCTCATTGGTCTATTGGTTAGCATGTTCGACTACAGACATGAGGTCCTGGCTTCGAGTCCCGGTTCGGACCAATTCGAAATCGATATTGAGTTTTTGATTAAGATTTTCTCAATATTTGCTTGAAGTAGAGAAAAATCTGGCGGTGTGATTCACTCCCATGCCTCAGAGAGTGAAGGAATAGAAAATACGCTTGTGTACTATGCCTTTTTTATCGCTGGGAAATGCTTCTACGCACACCGCCCAATCGGAATATGTAAAACAAGCACTCCGACTAGTCGAGAGTGTGGGACTCACTGTCTAGCAGAATACCTACTAAAACCCAGCGGGCCCTCGTCATCCTAAAGTGGGACACCAGCGGCTCGCTTGCGCAATCCAATATGGTGACTCGGATGAAGTCTAATCGAGGTTCAACTAGCCGCGCCTTCTGCGACGGATAGCAGGGGCGTCAGGAGCCAACTCCCGCTCCCTTTCACGAGCCTCCTCTAGCGAGATGAAAGCCAATCCACAGTGGAGCAGCGTGTTGGGTCGATGCTCCAAAAACTCTCATATGAGTTCTGTGCCCAGCAGTGGAATGTTACTGGGTTGCTACTTACCTTTTTCTACATAAAACGGCCTCGCTGGCGCAGTGGTGCGAGTATTCGCTTTGCTAGCGGAGGTCCCGGGTTCGATCCCCGGTAGGACGAATTTAGGAAATTGTATTTTCTAATTTGTCTGAGTCTGGACTGGTGGGAGGCTTCGGCCGTGGCTAGTTACCACCCTACCAGCAAAAACGTACCGCCAAACAAAGAGATTTGTGTTCCGGTACGATGCTGTGTAGAAACCGTAAGAGGTATATCGCCTCTTAACAGATTAGCGCGCTTCCATCTTAGACTGCATCATCACTTACCATCAGGTGAGATCACAGTCAAGCGCTAATCTGTCAGCAATAAAAAAAAAAAAACATTGACATAGTGGGTAATATGCCTTTGTCATAAGGTAAATATGTAAATGCCTACACGAAATTGGAAGCCGAGACTTCATGGTCTGTAGTCTAACAAGCATACCATCACGCCAAAGAGGTAGTCAAATAAATAGCGATATAAACGATCAAAGTCCTTAACCGCTTTATGTTAAGTATGAAATTTCTCTCCGAAGGGAAAACTGGTCGCTCATTCTATTATGGCGCCCAATAAATTGAAGTAATAGACTAATTGGACACCTGCGACTTTCCTTCGAGATGTGAAATCATTAGCAGCACATTATCCTAGTGCTAAAGTTATTACTTTACTCTATTTGTGTTTACAGCCAACTTAATACATAGTAACTTATCACAACTGAAACAAGTAATATAAAAAAAATCAATTAATACCCCATCTAGAACAAATTTCACTTAAAACTGTATTTACATTTAAATTTCGTCAACTAACAGTTAAAAATAAAATTGTATTTGATTTCGAGTAGATGAAAAGTGTGATAGAAACGCGTGTGGCAATGCTATACTTTCGTCCCGTGGTGCGTATACAGTTTTTCATCAGACCGCAAACGAAACTTCGATAAAAATGTAAATGATGAAGTTTCAAATAACATGAAATAAGTAACTACTGTTCGTTCGCGTTAAGAATGCAATGAGTCATCTTTGTTGCCCCGCCCCCTTTTTTTGCGCTCGGAAATACCTTTACGCTTCCCAATGAAAGACTTTCTAATCGGGAGTGTGGGACTCATAAATTACAGAATACCCACTTATACCTAGCTTATACTTAGAGGTTCCCTAGCTGCATTCCACTCTAGTGACCAGGATGACACCGACCACGGGGACCTACCACTCAATAGGGTGAAGCCTGAAGCGCACACGTGCGACTTCTGCCACCAAGTCTCCTCCGACGGCGGGGGAGAGATTCAGCCTCTTGTTCTCTTAGTTTCTCATTTGTCTTCTTCAGCGAGTTGATGGTCTCGCAAAAGAAGTCCGCCGTCCACCCAACTTCACTGGAGAGCATTAAAATGGTTTTCATTAAAATTGTTTTCATTGCCCCGCCCCCTAACCAATCAAATCTTTTCAAATTACAATGTCAAGATCACAGTGACCACAGGGGCGGGGCAAGGATGGTGACTCACTGCATTATTACCGCGAATGAACTGTATGAAACTAGTTGTAACCAGTACAAACTATATTTTTCCTGGTTCCTGTAAGAGATCTCTCGTAAGGGATAACGTGTCCCTTGTAAACTAATTTTTATGTTTATTTTTAATTTACAAGTTAAATTGTGCATAAATAAATAAATAAATAATTAATAATAATATATTATAGCCCAAAAGTAAGTTTAAATATGCAATCAAAAACGTAATAAATCTGCGAAATTTAATAAAATATTTTGATTGAAAGAAAATAACTTCTAATGAGTCGTAAGATGAATTAAGTGAAGACGTGAATTCAGTTAATTCCAGATGTTTTGATATATAAAACAAGCGCGCATGCGTCGAAAAATTGAGGCGTGCGTACTTAATTACTCATTTATTTAATTTGAAATATTGCAATTCAAAAATTCCTAATTAATAGCCTTTAACAACACTGACTTGTCATGATATTAGAGAACGACTTAGAATCTAAAGTTACGAGGGTTTCTTCGCGCCCTGTTCTGAGAAGAAGCCACAATGAATACAGTGGCATATCACATATTGTATCATCACCAATACAATATATTTTAATTTATTACATTAAGATTAGAGCAATTTATTAACGCCAATGTTTAAGTAATTCTTCAAATTACTTTGCTAACAACTTTGTGAGTAAGCGTTTTATAGCCGAGCGTGACGGCTCCATCTCGTTCATTTAAAAAATGAAAGTGATATAAAAAACAATTAGTCAGATATGTCACTGGTATGACACGAGTGACGATTTGACCGATTATGATGTTGATACGTAGTCTATTGCATAATGAATGTACGCTACTTTCACTCTATATTATAATGGATTGACAGAGATTAGTGATGATATAATATGTGTTGTTTGCTTTATAGCTGATGAAGAAAAGGTGTTCATATTGATTATTAGTTAATTGAAGTCTTAGTTAAATTAAGTCTCCATTAAGTGAAGTATTCATTAAGTCTTTGTTCAAGGAAGTCTTCGTTAAGTGAAGTCCTCGTTCTTTGAAGTCTTTTAACTGTCTTCGTTAAGTGAAATCGTCATTAAATGAAGTCTCCGTTGAGTGAAGTCCTCGTTAAGTGAAGTGCGTCTTCGTTAAGTGAAGTGCCCATTATATGAAGTCTCCGTTAAGTGAAGTCCTCGTTATGTAAAGTTTTTGTTTAAAGGAGTCTGTTAAGTGAAGTCCTTGTTACGTAAAGTCTTTTTTAACAGAGTGTCCGTTAAGTGAAATCTTCTTTAAACGAAGCCTTTGTTAAGTGAATTCTTTGTTAACTAAAGTTTTCGCTTAAAGAAGTATTTGCTAAATGAAATCTCCGTTAAACGAAGCCTTTGTGAAGTGAATTCTTTGTTAACTAAAGTCTTCCCTAAGCGAAGACTCTGTTAACTGAAGTCTTCGCTAAGAGAAGTCTTTGGTAACTGAAATCTCCGTTAAACGCAGTCTTTGTGAAGTGAATTATTTGTTAACTATAGTCTTCTCAAAGCGAAGTCTCTATTAACTGAGAGAAGTCTTCGTCAAGTAAATTCTTTGTTAACTGAAATCTTCGTTAAACGAAGCCTTTGTTAAGTGAATTCTTTGTTAACTAAAGTCTTCGCTTAGAGAAGTCTTTGGTAACTCAAATCTCCGTTAAACGAAGTCTTTGTGAAGTGAATTCTTTGTTAACTATAGTCTTCTCTAAGCGAAGTGTCTGTTAACTGAGAGAAGCCTTTGTGAAGTGAATTCTTTGTTAACTAAAGTCTTCCCTAAGCGATGTCTCTGTTAACTGAAGTCTTCGCTAAGAGAAGTCTTCGCTAAACGAAGTCTTTGTTAAGTTAATTCTTTGTTAACTGAAGTCTTCGTTTTGCGAAGTCTTTGTTAATTGAAGTATTTGTTAACTGAAGTCTTCTTAAATAAACCACACTTCTGCTCGCCTGTTTCCCTGAATGTTTAAGTCGGATTTATCTTGGGGGTGCCAGATCTGAATGCGTCAGCGTTCATCTGGATCTCACTACTCAGATGAAAAGGATTCCGCTGGGTTTTAGTGGATAACCTGGTACAGTGAGCGAGTCCCACACTCCTGGATGGACAAAAAAATATTGGACATTTATTTCTGGTCAGGAATTTATAATATTACGGTCGTAAAAAGCCTTATCTGATGTGTCTATGAATGTAAACAAAACGGACCCGTGTAACGTTGTCTCTGTCAACCGGCTGCCATGTCGGAAGCTCGGGCGTGTGATAAGATTACAATCTCGTACCAACACGACCAGTTGAAACGTGACCTGATGCCGGCGTAATATTCAAATTCAAGTAGGCTTTTACAGAGCCTTTGAATCGTCAAATATCTTTTTTATTTCCAATAAGTGATAACAATATTGGAGAACGACTTGGAATCGAAGCAGATTAGATTGAGTTTTCAATGAAAGGTTCTTGATTCTTTCGACACTGAGGACTTTACACAAATCATAATCAAACTATATAGATTAACTTTCTTGAAGAATCACTCAATCTATTGGTGAAAACCACATGAAAATCCGTTCAGTATTTTTTGAATTTAACACCTACAAACAGATAGACGCGACAAAGTACTTTCGAGGAGGCTTCGGGTGTGGCTAGTTACCACGTTATCTGCTAATCAACATAATTGTGTTTCGGTAATATGCTGTGTTACTTTCCAACCTTCAGTGGAGCAGAGTGGTGGGTCTTTGGCTGCTACTTACTTAATTAGGTGCCATAATAGGTGGATATCGCGCTTCCATTTTAGACTATATCATCACTTACCATCTGGTGTGCTCACAGTCAAACCCTAAGCTATCAGGAATAAAATTACCAGTTACAAATACATACATACATAGCATCACGCCTCATTCCCATAGGAGTAGGCAGAGACAACATCCTTCCACTTGCCACGATCCTTGCATACCTCCTTTGCTTCTTTCATTCTCATTAAACCTTTCATACAAGTTCGTCGGTTTAGAGTACTCTTGACCTGGCCCTTATTTAAAATGTCCTGGATTTGGTCCAGGAACGTTCGCCTTGGTCTTCCCCTTCCAACTTTCGCATTCACTCTTGACTCATAAATCCTTTTTGTCAGTCTCCTTTCATTCATTCTCTCTACATGCCCAAACCATCTAAGCATACCTTTCTCAATTTTAGTCACTACATCTTCTTTGATACCACAACGTTCTCTTATCACACCATTTCCCACTCCGTCACTCAGTTTCAATCCACACACACCTCTCAACGCTCTCATCTCTACCGCATTTATTTTTCATATGTACAAAGTAATTACGTTATTCATTCATTCTGATGGCTTCCCATTTCCTAAATACACTCGTAACATGAACTATTCAAACAGAATTTTACTTAATTTCGCTATCGTTTGATATCACAATTAAATGGTTCTAATTTAAACCTTATCACACTGATATAAGGTACACTGAGGGTCGAGATGGAAACAAGTGTTACGCCGATAGCAACTTTCTCCGATTCCTTGGAAATTCTAAAATTAACGTATCGATTGCTGCCGGTTAATTGGATTTATTTATAGTTATTTTGCATTAGTTTCTACAAGGGATTTTATGGAGGCAGTTTTATAAGAATAAGAAGGATTGAGGCAATATTTTAATTATTCATATAGATGACGAATTCTTGTAGACAGTGAGTCTCTACTTCCGTATATCTCCAGGACCGTCACTGCTGTCCAAGATACTGTAAGTTACCATCGTATTATCTAAACCTCACCTTTTCGGTCTTGTGTGTCATATTGGCAACGATCTTCCTAATAGGGCACTGTATTGACGAGTCCTTGTTGAGTTCCTTGGTCTCTCTTGTGTACAAGTGTACCCATTGTTGCGGAGGGATTCAGGTTCAGACGAATCCCTCCGGGTTCAGTGGACTGTATTGGTTCAGGTGCTTTGATCTTGTGGGTTCAGGTTGATAGCTTCGGTCTTGCAGTTTCGGATCTTCAGTTCTTCGTTGCTTGATGCGAAGTCTTCAGGGTTCGGTCGTCAGTGCTTGGGTCGTTCAGTTCATGCGGATTCGTACGTTCAGTTCGCAGTTCTGATTCGATGGTCACAAGTCGCACTTAGTACTGAGATCTACTCCGCTCGGGAGTCTAAGGCGAAATGTGTCCGATCGAATCATGGGAGTGCCCTTTTATACAAATCTCTCACCCGATAACCACATGCGGTCGGGCGAGTGGGAGAAAGGGCAATCGCGGGTGCTGAGGTAGGTGCGGGAGGGAGGGGGGGTCGCCGGCGGTTGACCAATCAGAATTAGTCACCGCCGGCGACTTGCTAGGCTCGCTGCTCCCGTCCGCAACACCCATGTTTCGTTGACAAACACCAAACAACACACAGACTCCTTCGGTTTTTGCTTTAACATTGTCAAACACTTCTCTAAAGTGGTCTCACAGTTGCACTTGTCGTCCAGAGTGAGCAAAGCTACTCTCTCAGCTATTTGGTAAACTTTCAATCTGCGGTCTACCAAAACGAGATCTTGGATTTTTGTTACGTTATCCTCCGTGGTGGCTATTTCCGAGGTACCTGGTCGTGCCTCCATGATGAAACTTGTTTCGCCAATTTTTGATAGTAAAGTCGTAGGAGAAGAATCACCATACATGACATTCCAGCGCATTTGAGATAGCTGCACGATTTCCCATCCAAAAACAAGAATCGAATCGCCGACTGGTATTGCTGTTTCTCCATTTTACTTAAACCCGCGGACTTTTTTGCTTCGACGTGCTGTTAAAACAAAACTACTCGTTCGTTTTGGCTGAAATTTTTACAGTAGCTGTCTAAAAGAATGTACTATACAATGACAAGTGGCTCTTACGATAAAGGTACTATCAAGCTTTGAGGCTATGTTATCGGACCACCCGTCGTCTGTTCCCGTGTCGGAATAACAACACAACTATTGATATCTTCGTCGTCGTCGTCGCTTCAACTAATGGACGTCCACTGCTGGACATCGGTTTCACCTAATGATGTACACAAGGCTCGATCTTGCGCCGCCTGGCTCCAGCGGCGACCCTCTTGATGTCGTCGGTCCACCTTGTGGGGGGGTCTCCCTATACTGCGCCTTTTAGTGCGGGGTAGCCATTCCAGTACCTTATAGCCCCAATGTTCATCGGTCCGTCGGACTATGTGGCCCGGCTATTGCCACTTCAGATACGCGATTCGTAGGACTATATCGCTACGGATCTCCTCATTTCTGATTTGATCTAGTAGAGAAACTCCGAGCATAGCCCTCTCTATCGCACGCTGAGTGACTCTAAGGTTTCAAATGAGGTCCATAGTCAGCGACCACGTTTCAGAGCCGTAGATCATCTCTGGCAACACACACTGTTCGTACAGCTTCGTCAAAGATCTGCCGTAGTTTCCCGAACGAACGAACTATTGATATAATAACCAGAAAACAAAACGAATGGTGTTCAGATTAGATTAAAATACTACAAGAAAGCTTTTGTCTTGTATTTATTAATTAAAGCAATTTGAATTGAATGTTCCGAGAGAACAAAGTCTGTCCAATCAGCTGGTCTCTTATATGTCTTTCGATAGTTACTATTAAAGACTCAATAATAAATTCCGCAAAACCGCAACGCAACCAAGTAACCATAAATGATGTGAGGAATGTTGCTACTTAATTATGCAATCTAGATCTTACCTAGGACCGCAAAAATGTGAAGTTTAATGGCTGTTTCTTAGATAAATATTCAAAATCTGCAATACCACTTACGCGCTAATCACGAAACCTCCGAAATTTTGGGGCCAATTGACTCGACATTTCGCAGAGTTACTGCTATCGTAACGTTGCTGCTCACTGAGAATGGGTTTCCCCATATTCTAACGGGATCGGGATATGTACGCGAATAACAATCGCTTATTGTAAGAACTTGCAAACAATTCGCCCGATTGATTTAATATTCGGCATCCGTAGTCCTTTCGCGACGTAGACGCTCATTGAAAACCAGTTTCTCCATGTTCCCACGGAAACAGGTATATGGCGGGTTATATCGCGGGAATAGGTAGTATCTATATATATTTATATAAAAACAAAATAACACTCATTTATCACAAAATCTTGGAAATTATAGCTTCGATTGGCTGGAAAGTTAGCATAGTTACTCCTTTCGCAACCTAACCTAACAAATATACTTGGTGCGATATCTCCAAAACTATTCGCTTATTTGACTTGAAATTCTCGATTGACTTAGATTTACTATGAACCGATTTACCCATATTTCTACGGAATCGAGAACTACACGAGTAACACCGAGGGGAACAACGAGATTACACATTTTGCTTTGAACAGAACAAAAATTGTAACAACACAACGTGAAAGATTGGCAAAACAATAATATACAAGTTACTATTATAATCGTCGCTTCAACCGATGGACGTCCACTGCTGGACATAGATCTCACGAAATGATGCCCACAAGGCCCGATCTTGTGCCGCCCGGCTCCAGCGGCTACCGGCAATCCTCCTTATATCGTCGGTCCACCTTGTGGGGGGGTCTTCCTACACTGCGTCGTCCGGTGCGGGCTCGCCATTCCAGCACCTTCCGGCCCCAACGTCCATCGGTTCATCAGACTATGTGCCCCGCCCATTGCCACTTCAGGTTCGCGATTTGTAGGGCTATGTCGGTGACTTTGGTTCTACTACGGATCTCCTCATTTCTGATTTGGTCGCGTAGAGAAACTCCGAGCATAGCCCTCTCCATCGCACGCTGAGTGACTCTGAGCTTTCGAATAAGGCCCATAGTCAGCGACCACGTTTCCGATCCGTAGGTAAGCACTGGCAACACGCACTGTTCGAAGACTTTAGTCTTCAGGCACTGAGGGATATTTGACGAAAACGTCTTCCGGAATTTCTCGAACGCTGCCCAACCG